>JANKKI010000209.1:600000-1057985 GCA_025175665.1 Cinchona pubescens | reverse complement strand
AAAGTATGACTTGGATTATATTGCACGTGCAAAATTTTGCAACCAGATGTTAATCTAATTCATGATCAACTTGGCACACCTAAACACACTGAGATGCTGCAGGTTCCACCCAAGAAAATTAGTCAAGTTTAATAACTTGGATTTCATAGATGTCCCAAATAACTTATGTTCATTAGATGTCTATAAAACTGAAATCTACCATTTTTATTCCTTTTATGAATTATGCTTTGATTTATGTCGTTATCTTCTAAGCTGAGAATTAAGTTTTATTAATTCTTTTTATCTTGTATTTTTCTCGGATGTTTGTTATGTTCTGGACTTCATATGAAATCAGTTACGTGAAATTCAAAACATCTGTTGGCTGAGGTCTGATGATTCTGGCTGGCTACTTGGACACTCTGTAAGCAGGAAGATGATTCTGGCTGGCTACTTGGATTCTCATGCAAGAGGAACTCTTCTCTTTAGAATGAAAATTTTCTGCTCCAGGAAAATTTATCTTGTTTTCATGTGTGTAACTGATTTATTTGAGTTCTCCTGAAATTCGCATAATCTGTAGAATCATTAAGTTGCCATCTGTTTGAATGTTCAGTCTAAACTGAAAACAGTTCACGAATTTCACCTGATAATGAGCTGAGCTAAGGATGTCTTCGATTCTGTGTATTCAATCTCAATTATGCTTTTGAATTTCCGTAAATATTTTATGAATTCCTTTTCCTGTCTCTTATACACATCTAGATGTGTATAAGAGACAGGTTTTATTCCAATCTTCTACTTTAATTAGTTAAGAAAACTGTCTCAGACAATGCGTTGGTTGGTAATGTCTTGAATTGAGATTCTACATAATGAGTCAGAAGAAGAAATTTGACCAATATGCACTCGGTCTGGAATAAAACACCCATATGCACTCGGTGTGGAATAAAACACCCATATGCATTGGTGTGGAATAAAACATGTTAGAATCTAGAATAAAAGCTCCCATAGCTTAATGAAGCCATATGCGTTTCTTTGGTTTTTAATCTGCTGTAAATGTTATGCAGTCAAACTTGATGTTTCTATGTCTTCATGCAATAATTTTACAGGCTAATCCCGATTACCAAGGTGTATGCCATGCTTCTTTGCCCAAGAAGGTCACTGCAGACTGAGAGAGGTTATATTTTGCCAACCTCATTTAATCAGGTTCTGGAAAGATTGAAATATTTATGCATGGTCACTAAGATGTGTTATTGTGTTCCTCTGCGTTCCTTCAGGTCATGTGCTGCTGGTGCAGGGACATTTGGGCACTTTGCTACTGGAATTGCAGATGCTGATTTGTGGCAGACACGGGAAAGCTTTTGCTAAGGTATAACATCTGGTTTTTTTTTTTTTCCAGTCTGATGGTGAAGACTCCTGATTGCACTCAACTAACTCTCTCTGTCTGTCACTTGTAGCTTGGTGTGATGTTGTAATTTTCATTGTTAGGATGTTACCATGTGTCTTTCCTGTGAGGCTTGAGTTTCGTTGTTTTAGCTTCCTACTTCTTCCTGTGCACTTGGTTGTATGGTTTTATCCATTTTTAAGCATTTTATACATATGCAGATGTACTTATAAATGAGATGTTGGCGTAACCATATGGTTGATCTTTACATCTTTGATACTTGTGGAACTGCATGAGATAATTGATCGCATACACTTGTGCTCATTCAGTTCTAGATGATCATTTACATCTTGGATGGGGATAGTTGATTTCCAGTCTATTATACACATTGCAATTTTCAAGTGTAACTGCTATCTATGATCATGAAAAAGTGAGCTTAAGATTTTTTTTGGTGATGATTGCATTTAACTTGTTATTTTGTTCATCTTAGTCTATATGACTATTTTTGAGATACACATGTAGCAGAGAAATATTATGTACCAGTGTGCATTTAGGACTTCGCATGTTTCTGTGTATATTTTGGTAGCTGGAAATAGCTCACTACTTCAAACCTGGTGCTTGGTTTTCCCTGTTTTGCAGAATTCGATCTGTTTTTCGATTATTTCAGTCGGAAGTTATTTTCTGCATGCTACATTAACAGATTGTTATTTACACCTGATTGCATAAATCTCTCCAAACTTTCAAAAATCTGATTGCAGATGAGATTTGTTATGGAGGGTGAAATGCCTGATTATTTGCTAGCAGAAGATTAAATTTTGCTGCAATACATAAATCCAAGGAGTTTATTGGTACTATTGTGGAGAGTTTGATTGTGAGTTTCCAAACCTTTCATTTTTTGTATAGATTGTTATACCTTTGCATGATTTGATGATTGTTCATGATTAAATTTCTTTTATATAATAGATGGAAGAAAGAATGACATTGTGTAACATGGTTGTTGAACACTGAAGGGAGCAAAAATGGTGTTGTTCCAACTGATAGTACCACATACATGTACCTTGAGGTAAAAGGTCAGTCAGTTTATTGACCAACTTCTTTCTGCCTCCATTTTCTTATATTCTGGTCTTACTGAATTTAAAAGTGTAATTTTCTTCTAGGGGTCTTTATTCAAATGGGAGTTGCATTTTGGAGTAGACAGGTGCTTACTAATTCAGTATTCAGGGTTGTCATCTATTCAGAAATAGTATGTGACTTGCTGCATGAGAATTAATTGCTCTAAGTTGCAAGCTCTGGGTCAGTCTCTAACATCGCATTGTTAGACATGACAGTTAGGATTTTGTAATTGCAGCTCTGTGAATGGATCACAAAGAAGGCCAAATATTTATCTTCTTCATTTACTGCTGCAGCATCATTAACTGTACTTGAATACAAGAAACTTACTGTTTTGGTTTGGCTTTTTCATGTTGTTCTTCTTGGTTTTTTGTTGTTGAGAGAGGAATTTCAACCATTACAAACAGAAAGAGCCTAGAGATTTATGGACTTCACGGGCAGTGATAAAATATTAATCTTGTGAATTTGTAGCACTATTAGGAGTTTCATAAATTTTGTGGTTTCAAGTCGATGCCCACTGCAACTGAAATTCCACCCTGTGGGGCACTTGCCACTCCAACAATGCATGGGTTGGTAAATGTCATGGATTAAGATTCTACTTAATGGTAAGCAGAACAAATTTGGATTCTGGTTGAAATTATAAATCTGTTTTACATGCTTCTAAGTTGCGAATGCTACTTCTGTGTTGTTCAGGGGTATCTATTTCATTATGTAAGAGTTGAGTTAGAGAGTTTTCTTATTCTTTGCTTTCATTTATTTTGCTAGAAGAGAGATGGGAGATCTTAAATAGATTGATATGGATTATAACAAGTTAAGCTCTTAGTAAGCAGCAAATCTGCTTGAAAAAGTCTATGTTGTCTGCTTTAGAATCAGGTCCATGTGTTTTAGATTTATCCTACTCTTTTTTTCCCCTTGACAAACAAAATAAATTCCTGTTTAAGCCTCCTTTGTTGTTATAAAATGCGATCGCCTAGTCCAAAGCAGTTAATCTAATTGCTTTTGTAAACACACTGGGTCTTTCACAAAATTCACTTTCCAGTCCTGTCGAGACTCTCTGTCTGCAAATTCTTCTTGTATATTCATTCGAAGTGTAGTAGTTATGGACATGATGAATTGATTACTACTAAGTAGTATCCAATAAAAGTGGAACTGGAACTTGGAAATGCGATTTGCTGGATCAACTCTTTTGGCCAGAAGAAAGACAAAGTTATTAAACAAATACCACTAGGATCAAGAGTGTCCGGATAAGCTAATTTTGGCACCACACGAGGTCTGGACAATTTTCTGGAAGGATTGCATATCACTTGGCTATGGGAATAGATAGTTTTGGGGTTAAGGATCGAGGAACTGATTCTAGCAGTGGTAGTAATGCTATAAGGAAGAAAATCTGGAAGATAAACGTACCAAAAGAACAAAATCAAAACCTTTATGTGTGAAGCGTGTAATGATATTCTTACAAGAAGTCGAAACTAGCTCAGAAAAAGGTGCTCCAAGATGAGATATGTTGACGCTGTGGGATGTACGAGGAATCACTAAGACATTGCTTCTTTGAATGTCTACTTGGGGTGTTTATTTTGACTTGCTGACCCGAAAAATCCATTGAACCAATTCTATTCGAACCGAAAAAGATGGCACTCGAACTGCTGTCTCTTATACACATCTAGATGTCTATAAGAGACAGGTTCATACTGCAGGTCATTTTTTTGTGTATATATAATTTAATTGTTATTGTTATTTGCACAACTAGGAAATAGTTTGTTGCAGTTGGGATGTAATATTGGAATGTATTTTGTGATTTATATTTAATTATTGTTGAGTTAATTGTAAAATTAACTTGTCTAAATATCATTATTTAACTTTTTATATTTTGTTACCCGAGAGGGTTGAGTATTCGGTCAACCCGACCCTCTTTTGAGGGTACTTGATAGGCCGGGTACCCGTTTTGTATAGATCGAATAGAAAATTAAAATTTTGTTAATCCGATCAGTGAAAATCGGGTATTTTTTATCTCATGGACCGAACCGTCCATGAACACCCCTAATGCCCACCTTCAGTTCAGGTATGGGCATTGAGCAATCTACGCTGTGGGTTAGGGAGCTGGCTAGCGCGAGGAGGTAGCTAGTGTAATCAAGCATTGTCTCTTTGAAACATCGAATGGTTCTTCGAGCACTAGGAGGGATCCTATGGCTATAGTGGAGTTTGCAGGAAGCTATATTTCAGTCCTTTCGAGGAGCAAATGCAACACTCAATGTGGTTCTTCCTCAACGTACTGTTGAGCGTTGGGTGCCTCCTTCACAGAATATGATTATATTGAATTTTGATGGAGCAGTGTTTAATGATACCCAGGCGATTGGGATTGGAGAGCGGTGGTCAGGGACCATTGTGGGACTATCTTGAAAGGCAGGAGCAAGAGAATTGAGGGGATTAGGTGCCCTATTGATATCTATCTATACCATTGTGGTCAGCGAAAGAGGCAGTTATTCTTGCCAAAACTTTATCAGCAAGGACGATCGTTAAAGGTGACTCGGCAAACGTAATTTAGCACATATCTGAAGATGATGACGACTTTTCTGAATTTGGTCATTTGTTAGATGAAATTCGTCTGTTAATAAAAGATTTAAGATTCCAATATCTGCGTCTTAAATTGGGTCATTAGGAAGTTCAATAATGTAGCTCACATTTTAGCCAAGGAAGCTAGGAATTTTTTGTTTTCGGAATGGTGGAGTTTGGCTCCAATTTGTATCCAGCCTGCTCTTGTAGCAGACTTTTCTTATTCTCATTAAATGAAATATAAATTCTTTATAAAGAAATAAATAAAAGTGAAAAGTTAACTAACCCCATATTTCGTATGCAAGAATAGGTTGGAATGAAAAAGTCATTCCAGGTAGAATAGATTTCTACTCAGATCCCGGAATAGATAGGGATGCTTATTCTTAGTCCAACGTTTAATAGTTTAAGTCAGAATGAAATGTCTGTTTTATTTCATATTTAGTATATTTCTTTTAGATGTTAAAATACAATGTGTTTTAAATAAAAAAAATTTCTCGTTTTTGTTTTTATTCATGAATTATTTCTACAATTAAGAAAATCTTTAAGTATGTTGATTCTAAAAATAGACATTTTTTTAAATAGTTCAAACAGATTTATATTTGTACTAAGAATTATCTCTTATACACATCTAATGTAATATAATTGAATGTAAAAAATTTAATTATTTTAATGCAAATAAAAATATAGATCCTATATAATTTTGTAACTATTTAAAATTATATTGGATTATCTAACTACTTTTATCTCAGTGATAAAAAAAATATAAATAAATATATTATGCATTCAAATAATTATATTATACAATTTAACAATTTATCCTAATGATAAAAAAATAAAAAATACACATTAAATTTATTTTACATTCAAATAATTAAATTATATAACTTAACTAATTATATAATATCTTATTTATTTATAAAGCAATAAGATTACAACCATGTAACTAAAAAATTGAATAAAACTTTAAAAGAATTAGTTAAATTTGATATTTGATAAATTTCACTTTTTAAATTGAAATTGGAAAAGATTTTTCTTAAATTTTTTTTGAGGAATGGCTTTTCAGGGTATAATGGGAATGAGCTTTCCTTGTAGAATGGCCTTTCCAATTTAAACTTCCTTATACACAAACATGAAATGGAAAGAATAAGTTGGAAAGGTCTTTCCATTCTAACCCATTCTTGCGTATCAAATATGGGGTATTTACAGAGTAATGAAAAAGGAGTATCTATTGATATCTATTTATACTATTATATATATGCAAGTTGTTTCTTTTAATTTTTGTTTCTTCCCTTGTTTGTAATGCCTAAAATACCTGTTTTTAATGAAATATAATTGACCTATCTAAGATATTCTTTATTTAATCTGATAAAAGTATATATATAATTTATATTACTACTATATATTTATTATATTTATTTCAAATTAATATAACAAAATTTGTTAGATTTATGTAAAATTTTGGAATAAATGGATAATAAGATGGTAGAAATTTTTATTTGTAAAAAGAAATCATAATTGAACAAAAATAAAATAAAATTAGTTTTTATAACTATTATGTATGTTCACATTATTTCTTCTTTGAGTTTTTACGAAATTTTGACATAAATATATAATAAAAAGATAGAAAGTTTTAAGAGTAAAAAATCATTTATACTTTAGCAAATTTTAAAAATTTTATTTATAACATTTATATATGTTCAAATTGGGTAGCTTTCTATTTTTTATAACTATTATATATCTATATTTCATTGAACGATTAACCCCTTCTCTCTAATTAAATAAAATGTGAAAGAATACAGGTTGTATTGTTACATAATTATACTCATTTTTTGTTGCTTTATATATTTCCAGATGTTAATGACATACAATAAATGTCTTGAATAAAAGATAAAATTTTTTATTCTATTGTAATTGATTAATCATGTATTTGTTTTTATTACAAAATGGGGTTGTTCCATTTTACGATCAATAGATAATAATTAATTGGTTGTTTACCGTAATAGATGAGCTAAATTGTTAGAATTTTAAATTTATTAGTGCTAATAACTTCTTTTCCTCATAGAATTAAGCTTAAGAACAATATTCAACTTCAATATGATTTAACAAAGACAGAACCCGTATAGAAAGTAAGACAGAAATAGAATCGGAAATACCACTGACAAATTTTATACTTATATTTGAATTTATTTGGCTTGAATTCAATAAAATGTCTTTTTAATATCAAAATTTTGCTCCAACGCAATATGCCAAAATTAATAATCATAATAATAATTATTGAACTTCCTAATGACCCAATTTAAGACGCAGATTATAGAATACAGATGCGAGTATAAGGGATGAAGATACGAGCTGTCTCTTATACACCTCTACCCTTTAGTGACTCGAATATTATGACTTAAATATTATGACTTATTAGATTAGAGTAACTATTGATGAGAAAAAAAATTAACTCATGGTACGATGTATACTTAAAATATTGTCATGTGTAATCATAGCTAGATCTATAAGATACTACATATAAATAGTAGGAATGACAATATAGCATAAACAAGTAGGCAAGTAATGTAAACAAATAACATAATATATACAAATAAAATCATACTAATTAATACACAAAAATAATTGCAAATACAAATTGAGCTTCCATGCCAACTTTGGAATTACAATGCAATTGTTACTATAAAATAAAATAACAAAGATGTATATTAAGATGTCTTGGTAACTGTTGAACCCCAGTTATGTTAATCATATTTTGATAATGACCAAATCGCACTAATGATTTGAAAACAAGTGTGCAAAAAAAATAGAGAGGTTCTAGATGCAAATGATGTGTCAGGTCATTACTTCTGAAGTCTCGACGCTGCAAATGTTCTCCGAAAGACACGCGTTCGGACAATCTTCTGAGGATGCGTTTGAATACTACGTTCGATCGCTATGCAAGAGATAGAGAGTAGAACTACTGCATTCAATACAAACACTTGTAAGAGTTATTTGGGAAGAAATAAGCTAAAATATTGTGTGTTGTATTGGTTTGGGTAGTGTAGTTCTCTTGGCTTAACTAGAGGGAATTAGTGTGAGCAAGAGTAGATTAGTGAGTGATCTTCAAGTGTAAGAGTGGAGAATAAAAAGCGTACAAAAGTGAGGTTGTATTATAAAACCCTTTGGCTCAACTAAAGGGATTTAGTTGGTGCAAGGGTGAACCTACTTTGTGTACAAGAATGTTATTGCCTCACCTTCTTTGAAGAGGCACTACTAGTGGATATACTCTAAGTTTGAGAAGATTGAGAGTTTGATTTGATACTTTCTATCTCAATCATCTTTATATTTGTAGATTGAGTTTAATTATTGAATATCTTTTGTATTCATTTGTGCTTAAATGTTTATTTGTTGCATAAAGTTTACATTTCTCATTAAGCACATTAAAAGATTTATTTTTTTGAAATCAACCTAATTCACCCCCCTCTTAGGTTGCTTTTTGGGCCAACAGTAACCAATTCAAGGAATTGTCCAAAAAAATACGCTAAAGATAAAAATTAAATTTCATACATTTTTACTAGCTTCACATTTGTTTATGTATTTAATGAATAAAAGTTTAATTTCATAATAAAAATACTATATCACAATATAATTTGGAACTAACTGCATTCAATTGCATTTAGGTAGAATAAAATAGGTTAGAAAAAAAAATATATATAGAACATCAACAGAGTCGTGAAGTGATTGTTATTATAATTTTAAGAAACATGACAAAAAAACACCAAAAATATTCTTTACATGCATACATATTTTACACAATATGTTAAAAAATTTAATTCTGATAGAAATTATTAAAAACTACGTGTAATTTTGGATACCTTTAAAATTGAATGTTTTCACGAGAGTTGCGTGCATTTTAGAGTAAGATAAATAATTTTTTGTCACTAATATTTTGTATATTTCAGAGTAAGATAGTTAAAAGAACAATTTCATATTTTTCATGTTTTTATAATGATCTGAATATACTGTTTGATCGCTGTCCATAATATGAAGAATATATTAATTTAATTTATTTATTTTTTTATATCTAAGACATAATTTTGTTTGATGTATTTTTCTTTGCATTTTAATTGCTTTCATTTTTTTTCTTTTTTTTTTTGAAATTTTAATTAATCACTTTTTATATACATCATTTGATTTCCTATAGATATTTTTCTTTAATAAAAGAATTTCAAAATATTTCATCTGTAAAATAATGTTTAATTAATACTTCAAAGTAATTTTTCTTTTGTTTCTTTATGTATTAGAATAAGTCAATTTAGTCTCTCGTCTTTCAAAATGGTAGGCAATGTAGAGCTTCTGACAGAAAATTAGACCATGATTTTTTATCATTGAGGCACACACCAAAGATAAGAGATCAAAATGGTTTTTTTCCCTAATATAAAACTCAAAAGTTTAAAAATATTTGTCAATTTAATATGTATTTAAGAGATACTATATTCAATTACTAAATTCTTATCTATAATGAATCATCTTATAAAATAGATTTAGAAGCAGAATAAGAAGTTAAAATATCCAATAAATTAATAAGCAAATCTTTCATGCATCGTCAGTGTCCAAAAATTTTTGCGCCATCGAGTTTAGATACATGCCACATATGCAAAAATAACTTTTGAAATTTAAACAATATACAAGTGTCATGCATTTAGTAAATTTACAAAATTTTTTACACCAACGGTGTATGAAAGATTTATTTTAAATTAATTAGGTGTGTTACAACATGTGTTGATACAAATTAAACTTGTTATGTTGTTTTCACATAGAAATTGATCGTTGAACATTAATTACACAAATGCTAATTTCATTTGTGTGTGTGTGTGAAACTATTTAAATTTCGCTTATTTTAATTAATAAATTCAATAATTTGTTAACCACGTTCAAAATATAATGTACTCTTTTTATTCACATATTATTACTCTTGATCATTTGTTAAAATAAAAACTCTGAAAACTTTGATCAAGTCTCAATCTATATTTCTTTTCGAACATTTGTAAATCTAAAATGAATAACATAAACATAAAAAACACACATATGCCTAACATATGTCAGCTTTTCCTTCAAAGAAGTATCAAGAACCAATTAATTGAGTTAGGGTCTGTTTGATAAGACAAATTAATGCTTAAATTGAATACATTAAGAGATTTGTTATTTTTATCATGTCTAATAAATAAAATCTTATCCACTGAAAATTCTACTGTCTAGGCCCAAACTGTATAACAAAGTTTCAGAGATACAATTCTAACTTAACACTTAATGCAAAGCACGCTCACCAGATAACTTTAATGATTTTAACGCATGTTTCAAGATTGTCCCTATCCATTCCCTTTTGTTCTCCAATTAAACATCTTCTTCCCTCACGTACTCTCTCGATATTCCTAATCCCTTCCTTCCCAAATCCTTCTATATCTTGCACCTTAAATCCCCTTTACACACTTCGACTCTCTCTTCCTAAATCACTATCGGGAGCTTTCTATTACTACAAATCTGCCATCTAATTGTTTTCCAACATTCAATTTTGAAACTACTTCCACTGTAATCGAATAGTAGATGTCTAATATGGACATCTAGGGATTTGGATAATACAATTTTTATCAAGGTATTAGCTTGATGCAAATCTTGGATTTTTTTTCTATACTGTTTATGAAAATTTTGTTAGTTTTTATTATTATTTTTTATTTTTCAGTTTTAATTTGCTTGCATTTTTTTTACGAAGAAATTTATAGCCCCCATATGTCAATTAATCAATCAAATAACAAAACCCACAAGAAAAAAAAAATAGAGTAAAGCATAATTTTTATTCTCAAAACTTTGGTAGTGATATCACATACGAGTTTGAACTAGCAAGTGATGTTGGGGATCTGGTAAATGTTGGGGTTATATGTTACCTTAAGCAGGTAAATTTGAACTAGCTGCTTCATGCAAGGTTAAATCATTTGTACTTTGTTGAAAATTTGTTCACTTGTTGGACCAAGCAAGTAAATTTGTTCACTTGTTGAACCAAGCAAGTAATCATTTTATGTTCGTATCTTAGTCTACCTGGTTAAACTGAAATTTGAAATTGAGCATTGTTGTTTCCAGAATGGTTGATATTGACAGATATTCTTTCATACGTCTATTTTGAGATATATATGTGGAAGGAAAAGAAAAGGGAAGAATAGATTTATGTTTGGAATACACATCAGGATGTGTATAAGAGAAAGAGATTTTTCTGTATAAAAACAAGGTGTATTAGACAATTTCTGAAAATTCTGATTTGCAGTTATTCCATTTATCAAACATTTTGGGCTACACATGAAATATTGTGTATAAGTAAATGCTATTAATATATCTCTTTCTCTTTCCTCTATCCAAGTTAATTGCAACAAGGACCTAGCCCTTCATATTCCTCTTCTTCATTTCTTTCTATCAAATTTTCTTGAATTAGATTCTTCTTGTGTTTGCTTGCTGTTCTTCATCAATATAGTACTATTTATCTAATGGAGACATGGGGCTACATAGTTGACCATATGGTTCACGCAGGGTAACCTGGAAATACACAAGAATCTCAAATTACAATTTTTTTTAATAGAATTTTGTATCTTTAGAGCCAATATTTCAGTTTAGGATGTAATAGACAATTAATTTATGAGATAAGAACTATCTCTTTGAGTGAAGATCAAAGTCAGGGAGTAGCAAGACATGTTCTGTTAGATAATATCATAATTAAACATGTGTATTAGCTGGCAGATTTAGCAATGGTATCAATTTTAGCCAGGCATGTCTTTCACGGGAACCAAATTGGCTCAAGAGTTCTGTAACCTAACCCTCAAAGAACACTAAGTACTTGTTTATGTGATTTATGGACATTGGGTCCCTTTTTGGGTGATAAAACTGCTTTCATCAGGCTCCAAAAAAACAACACAAATGGGAAAATAGAAGACGGCTTACAAAACCAAAAATATAAGTCTACACACATTTAATGCAACTAACTTTCTCCTCGTTGTCGCTATTCCGAAGTCATAAAAGCATGAGATGGAATTCATTGACTTGTCAAGCGGTGTGAATTTAATAAAAATGCTTGTCTTTTTGTCTCTAATTTGTAACTACTTTCTCTGTCTCATAGTACTGCTAATTATGAAAGTTAGCTTGGAACTAATAATGTGTTTTAAGAAACGATTATATGACTAAAAAAAGGCTTTGGAACATTGAGAAATATTTCTATGCAACTAATCTACATAAACTAGTATGCACCCACTAATTTACACATAAGCTAAAGAGATTGAATTTTAACATAACAAATGTTTATAATTTGAGTATAACTTGTTAATAGTTTATTATTATATAAAAAAAAACTAAAACAAAAATTAAATATGTTGCGAATGTAGTAGTATTTGTTTCCATTATAGTTTGAATTGCAATGAAGGACAAAGATGTAAGAGGAAGCACATTTAACTACATATGTTAAGTTGGATTGGAAAAAATAATTTCATTACCTGAATTTGAACCTGGTAGCAATTTAGCATAGCTAGTAGGTATAGAAACTGGTATTGTATAAAGTGACTGGATAGGCAGGTGTTTGCCTGTCAAATCTATCCAAGCCAACCCTCTTGATAGACTATAAAATAAATAAAGTGATATATATAACTTTTATATCATTTTTTGGAAATAATTTGTTAATTATTTAATATTTAATCATTTTGTTTCTTTTGAATCTTATATGATCTTTGTTCTAATTAAATTTTATGTGATATGTAGGGATGAAACCTTTACATACTGGTAAGGTTACTAGGGCTAATTGGAAAGATCCTAATTTGTTTAAGCACATTATAGAATTATGCGTGGAGGAAGCTAAGTCTAATAATTACAGTAAAAGTAGTTTAAAAAAAGAATGTTGGGAAAGAATTAGGTTAGTTTTAAAAGAGGAAATAGCTGACATATTGAACAAAGACTGTTGAAGAAACAATGGGATTATTTAAAGACAAAATACACAATTTGGAAAAGGATGACAAGTATTACCGGGAATAGTCATTATGATCCAATAACCAATACCATAAACTGGAGCTAGTGAGCAATGGGACGATTACATATAGGTAACTATTTTTAAGTGTTATGTAAGTTAACCAAAATTATTAACCTATATCGACTATAATTAAATATTTTATTACGATGTTACAGAAAAATCCTAAAGCACAATAATTTCGTTAGAAGTCATTATCAAAACGAGATGAAAGCAATGTTTGATGGAGTTATAGCAACCGTTAAAGATATATGGGGTCCCATCTAACAAGGAATGCCATAGGATGGTGTCGAAACTTGTGGGGAGACATATATCAATCTTGAATCAGAAAATCTTGAAATACCCTCCTCATCAACTAATAAATCAAAATCAAAACATGAAAATAAGCGTGAAGGCAAGTGTCCAAAGCAAAGTAGCAGTGAAAAATTTGGGAATCTTGATAATCAATTGGCTTTTGTTCTCAAGACATTAGAAAAATCAGATGGACCAAGTATTGAAAATTGTAACAAAATTCTAAATGAGATGTCTTTAGGAAAGGATGATCCATTATATCTTGCTGCTGCTAGTATTTTTTGTGAAAGTAAGGCGTATAGAGAACAATGGATTCAATTTGCAGCAAAATCTGAAATGCAAAATTCATCTTCCGTATCAATCAAATACAAATCTTTCTAATATAAACTTCAAAGAAAATGAAAATTGAGGGTTATACAATTTTGTTTAGAACGTTGATACATTTACAACAAATAAACAATTTTTTCTAGCCCAAGTACTGGATATTGGAATTCAAAAAAAAATGAAATTTTCAGCAATTTTCTCATTTTCCTAAACAATTATACAGAAAATTTTAATGGTTTTTTTTGAATAATTGTCGTAACATGTATTTAATCTCAATTTTTGCAGATGTTAACTGAGGAGCAAAAACATATGCTAATAATTGTGTTAATAATACTAATAATGAAAATAATGAAATTAAGACGTATCGAAAGAAGACCCGATACAAATTCTATATTGAGAGGGTATGATTATGTGAATGAAATTATTGACGGAAATCCTTCACATTGTATAGAAATTTTACGAATGAGGAAAGAAGTATTCTTGAATTTATGCCTTCACTTTCGAAATAGAGGTTGGTTAGAAAATAGTCATTTTATTTCTGTTGAAGAAAAGGTAGCAATGTTCCTCACATGTATGGGTCACCATTCAATACCAATAACCACTCGAATAGGAGATACAATCATTTTACTCAAACAGTCTATGTTGATTTTTCTAAGGAGATGATTGTCTCAAATTTTAACGGAAATAATAATCCAAATCAACAAAAATGAAGACTTCTACAAATATTTCAGATATTAATATTAATTTTATTTAAATTAAAATTGATTAAATTAGCTTGCTAATTCTAGTGTTTTTGTTATCTTTCAAAAGGGTACACTAGGTGCATTAGATAGAACTCTTATACCTGCGGTTATACCTTTGGATGAACAAATACCATATCGGGGAAGAGGAAAAAGAAAGTGCATGCAAAATGTACTTGCTATTTGCAACTTCGATATGATTTTTATGTTCGTGTTGGCGGGTTGGGAAGGAGTGGCACATGATTCAAGAGTTCTAGCAAAAGCAATAAGAGATTCAACTATCAGGCCATAGCCAATTCCTCCGGAGTTTCTGCGTTTACATTGTATTTTAAATTTAATGACATATTTTTCTCTCAACATGCTTAAATCTGTTTTGTGAAGATAAATATTATTTGTGTGATGCAGCCTACCTTACACACACATTTATTTATGACAGCTGACCATATCGAAATGTACGACATTGGATATCTGTATTTTTGAAATAGTGCTCGTCCAAGAACAAAAGAAGAGCAATTTAATCAAGCACATGCAAGATTGAGAAATGTAATTGAACGTTAATTTCAATGTTATAAAAGCTATGTTGACAACAATATGCATTCACAATTTGGTGTTTGCGTTGAAAATGAATTGTTGCCGCTGTGACAAGTCAATGAATTCCATCTCATGCTTTTATGACTTCGGAATCTTAGTTTCTTATAATACAAATCGTGTGCTGTAATAGAAAATGATCAAGAGCTTGAAAATGACTTTACAACCCAAGAATTAGAAGGACAATCTAAACAAGCCGATCAAGTGTTCATGCATAATCTACGTGAACAAATTGCAAATCAACTTTCAAATTCTTAAATTAAATTTAGATATTTAAGTTTATTAGTTTATTTTATTTTATTTTTTAACAACAAATGTATATCGTACTTTATTTTTTTTAGTATGTAATTTTATTGTTTCTAAGCAATTCATTTTGTTAAATAACCACTTTTACTTGTTTATTGTCAATAATATTATTAATTAACTAAATTAAAATATAATTATATTACATATTTAAGTGAAAAATTAAAGGAAGGGCATAATTGTACAATTTGACTTATTAAGCATTTGGTTACATGTATTTATCAAACAATATTAACAAATTCTGCATTCAGATTCAGACATTTAAGTAAAATAAAAAATAAAAATTCTAGAACCAAAGATTTAGAGTGAAGGATTATTAGTTGTTTGGTTGAATGAAGCAAAAAATAAGAAATATTTTTCTTTAAAAAATTGAAAGTAGCAATCCGGACATGAATAAAGATTTGTAGGCTTCATGCAGTAATAGTTAATCCAAAAGAAGTAACTTTTGTGGACATAATTGAATTAATAGTTGATCAGGTTAAGTTTTAGGGTTAATTTCATTTTACCTCCTTAAGTTTAGGTTCATTATCACTGTAGTCTCTACGTTTTTTTGTCACTAAATTCTTGGATTAATGGTCAAATCTATTGATATTCAATTTTTTTATTAAAACGATATTTTTACCCTTCAATTATTATGTGTGGACAAATTTTTCATGATACTCAAAATAATTTATTTTCACTCAATAAATAGAGACTAATGAATTTTGAGACATATTGATAAAAGGTTAAAAATTGTTGAATTATGTCAACAAAATGAGAAAGAAAGGAACATGTTGAAAATGAATAAGGTAAAAAATGTAAAGAAAAAATAGAGAATGGGCTATTTAGAAATATAACATTTTTTAGACAAAATTATAAGGGTATTTTTGTCAAAATGAACATCAATAATGAGTTGGATTCAACAGAAGTACTTACCGTTAGGGACTAAATTGATATTGATAGTAAATGTTAACGGAGTAAATTCAAATTAACCCTCAATTTTCATTTTCTTTGAAGTTTAATTAGAAAGATTTGTATTTGATAGGATAGGAAGATATATTTTGTCATTTGTTGAGTTTGATTTAAATAATTTTTAAATTATATTTTTAACAATTTAAAGAAAAAGTAGAAGAGACAGGTATTGTTTGTCACTTGTAGATCAAGGTATAAAATTTTTTTATTTTCAAAACTTATCTAGGACTAATTGTATCATTTCTTCAGTTTAGAGATTCTCGTACTAAACAAGTAACTGATCACGATAAATGTTGTCATACAAAAAATGTGTTAGTGACTCTAAACATTAAGGGGGTAAAGTGAAATTAAACAAAATACTAATGACAACTTGTAATATTTAGTAATTAAATCAAATAAAGATTAAAAAATTTTGTAACAATAACTTCTGAGTTTAGCAAATACAAAAATAAAATTTAGAAGATAATTAAAGGATATGATCGTTAAATATGTAAAATAAAATCTTTATTTTATTATCATAAACTCATTTTTTAAATAGACTAAAAATTTTTCGTGAATACAAATGACTAGACGATATAAAAAGTAATAATTACTTGTTAGAGTCTATAATAAGTTTGTATTCATTTTTCCTGATAAAAAACTACTTCATAGGAGTTAAATATGCATTTAAAAATCTTTATTTTATGATCATAAAATCATTTATTTTTTTTAATATGGATTAATTTTTTTTAGATATAAATAGATGGATAATATAGAAATTTAAGAATTATTTATTAAACTTCATAATTAATTTGTATTTATTTTCCTAATAAAAAAAAGTACTTGACATTCAAGAGGATAAAGTTAACATTTAAATATTTAAACTTATACTCTCTCCGTTCCATTAAAAATGTAATATTTTTCTTTTTTGACTGTATTAAAATTTGTGTCACATACCAAAA
This sequence comes from Cinchona pubescens, assembly GCA_025175665.1. Lineage (NCBI taxonomy): Eukaryota > Viridiplantae > Streptophyta > Magnoliopsida > Gentianales > Rubiaceae > Cinchona > Cinchona pubescens. The sequence continues at coordinate 1,040,801 of JANKKI010000209.1, read as the reverse complement.
ATGACAATAAATATTCTTCTAAATTTCAACATAAAGAATATTCTACATTAAAATCAATGCGTGGGCCCCATAATTGCTATATATTCTTGCACTGGCTGGCAACTTTATTCTACACGAACGACTTGTGTTGAATGAAACAGATTAGAGGCACATCTAAGAGACCTTGAATTAAAATCTTAAATTTTAATTATTTAATAAATTAAACAATTATTAATACTAAGCTTGTTATCATAGTAATTCAAAATACATAATTAAAATTATTAGAATTTTTTGGATAATATTTAAAATAATTATTATGTTTGATTTAATAATCTAATATTAATAATATTATTCACAATTTTAAATTATACTATATTAAATTATAATAAAGATAAAATTTCAGCAAAATCTGGTCATACAATAACTTAACGGGTTATCTTGTCAATCCATAAGTTGACCCAACCCAACCCAACCCGTTTAATTTCGTGTCATAAACGGGTTGACCCGATAAATTTCGAATTTATGTCATGAACCTGTTAATTTTGTGTTGTACTATCGGGTCATGTGTATAAGAGACAGAGGCAATTGTGTGGATTGTTTTGTCACGTGGAGAGAATAACCCGATGAGGAGGTGGATCAACGGTTATTGGTTCAACTGAGTTCGATTCATGTGAGTCACTACGTGATATATAAACATTAATATATAATATCTGTAAATTATTAAATACAAGATATATAGTAAAAATATTGATTAAAACATATTTTATTAAAAATTTTTAAGTATAACTATAACTTTTCAATATTTACATAGTTTTTTCACATGAAGAGTAAAAAATGAGTTAATGCATAGACTACCTAATATCTGCAGATGTGTATAAGAGACATGGTATTTGTGTGTGGCGTGCCAAAGAATCATCCAGATTTACAGTAGTGGTTGTAAAATGAAAATTTTATGTGGCCCCACTATTTTTGTCCCAGCTGCCAGTTCACCATAAAAGCAAGTTTGAAGTACGAATTAGGCGTATAAGACAATGGCTAAAATTGGAATTAAACATACACATGTGCAAACACTATTCATAAAAAGTACAAGTTCCTAAATATGACAAATTTTTTTGGGATAGAGATAGTATTAATTTTTTTTAATTAATTAATGATAGGTAAAATATAACCAATAATTTGGTGTCACTTGTCATACTCTTGTATCTTCTCGCTAAGTACCATTTTCCTAAACATATATATGTATATATATACACACACATGCACGAACAGACACACGCACGATACTACAAGTTGTCATTAGTAGGCTAGAATTAAGGGAGAAGCTGTCAGAGTTTTTGAAAGTAAGAAATTTTATAAAATTTAATTTTGAGTATAAGATCTACAAGTGACGCTCAAACTGGATGTCCGATCTATGCTAAGTATTATATATATATATATATATATATATATATAGTAAAGTATAAGTAAGAAACAGCCATATTTTGACATGCTACCTCAGCTTTATTATTTCTGTTTACTTCTATTTGTAATAGATTTATGTTATATGTGTAAAAATAACTTTTGAAATTCAAACAATGCATATGTGCTTGTATCTATACTTGATTATGTAAAATCTAAATAAAATAAAATAAAAAAATTTCTATACCAATGATTTAGGAAAGATTTACTCATTTATTTTAAAATAATATAGGGTATTAATAGTTTGATGAATTTTTATTTATTTTTTTTTATGAATTCATTTATATTGAAACGGTGTTGTTTTGCATATTTTGTGTCTTGAAAAGTTATCACGTGTGTGACACGTGAGGCTCTAGGGTGTTCTCAAACTACTAGAATGGTCGGTAGAAGTATCTATTTGACATATATTAAGAAGTTGGGGTACTAAATTGACCCAATTAAAAGATTTGGTACTAATGTTCAACTCTGTGAAAAGGTAGGTTATCATTAGTGTCATTTACTCAAATAAAAAAACAAAAACAAGGGGTAGTCACATGAACATCATGGGAAAAAAAAGAGCAAAATGAATATCATGATAAGCTCAAACTTTCGTTGTGGTGTTAAGAATTCAGTGAGAATTTTTCAGGCAATCTATATCTTGCAATTTTTAAGTTGAAACATTCTTTAGGGAAGCTAACAGCACTTCAAATGTGTGTAACTAGAACTCAAAAAACTAGTTGGTGCTAATCCATCTTTGCTAATGTTGAAGCCTTCAAGTTTGAAGTGCATCAAACTTTAATTCATTGTGCATATTTACCATTTGGAGCAATATCTCGTGACAAAACAATCCACACAATTGCCTAATTGAGCAGCCCACTACAAATCACTTGGACTGTTGGACATAAATAAACTCTTATACACATCTAGATGTGTATATAGAGACAGGTATTAAATATGAACCAAGAAATTACTGCTTGCTGGGAAGGAAATGCTAATAAATATTTAATACAATCCAAAAGAGAATTAAAAAAAGAAAAGAAAAGAAAAATAACAAGTAGAAGAAGAAATGAAAAAGAGAAGAATGGCCTAGTTGCAATAGCATTCCCTTACAATTCCATCACTTGCCTCAACAAACCTGGTTACACACCCATAGAGTCCGAAAAACTTCTCAAATTTTCTTTAGGCTCTGGCTCTGGCTCTGGCTAGGAAATTGGATACCTCTTTTTTTTCCCCCATAGCTTGATGACAATTAGCACATAAAAAGATTAACAAAATAAACATGTTTCTTTTTTGGGTTTTGGTGTTGGGCTTTTTAAAAGAATGATCGACTGCCAAATGATGGGCTTTTTTGATCCTTGGCGCCCATAATATTTCTTCATGATGGCATACCAAATACATAGGCACTCATAACCACAAATACTATCAAAGCATGAGAACAACCCAATGCTAGTCTTTGTGTGCCTTCTTTTATATTGACCAGTTGACCTAAAGGTACTCGAGGTGTATCAGCGATCATAGAGTGGTAGAAGCTCCATTCGCCACCTCTCGAGTTCGACTTAGGTCCTTCGATGCTTTCATCCAAGCTCCATCCATCCAATACCGAGTTTCGGTTCTCCTCCAACAGGTACTTCCTTTCAACCATCGCCACAGCCACCTCAGACGGTGAGAGGCGCACTTCGGAGTCTGACCAAATAGAATTAGCCTTCTTCAATTGAGCCCCCAGACACAAACTTCCTATTTACTCTTGGCCCATTATAGTCATTCCCATTCAATTTAGTGATGGGATTTCCAATAGCCATTTCAGGTGGCTCTTTCAATATGGGAAGTGTTTGGGATTGTAATATATTTGTCATCAACAGCCTTATTTGTAGGTAGATCAAATTTACTTTTATCAGACTTACCTGACTTTTCATTGGACCCCTTCAAGCAACTTGTGTTGCCACAATGGAACTGTTTGCTGAAGCATTATCAAATGTCACATAAGAGACTGCGTTTGCTTTTAGTATAGCGCAAAATAGGTTTCACATTTGATGCATTTGTAGTAGTAGTATTTTTGCCAAAATTTGGATTTTGATTTTCAGTTCTGTCATTATTGTTTTGAAGACAATAATTATCTTCCCCATTAGATAACGATATCCAACCGCAAAAGCACTGATTTTCCCATACAAATGCATTCTACGCATGAAACTATCAAGTAATGTCATGCCAATATTTAATTTTCTATGTGGACGTCCTAATGAACAACGTAACCTAATCCATATATGTATATTCAAGCATCACAAAATGTTTTCTAGTAGTATTCACTTCCCAATGACAACAAAACTACCATATAGAAATCTGGATGTGTCTTGAGAGGCTTTCGTTTGAGAACATAGATACTTATGTAGAACAGAAATTCTAAGTGTTTCTACTTGATTTGTCCTTAGTGATTGGTTTACCAAACAAGAAGTACACAGAAATAATAAAGCTGAGGTAGCATGTCGTGTCATGGTACTCACAATAATTACTAGATCCACGATACTTTTTAGTACACGATACGAATATAAATATGCAATGGTTACTAGATTCACGATATGAATATAAATACGTAATATGTCACATTACTAAAATGTGATACATTGGGAGTAGGCTTAGTTAGAACGTTCTTTTGGTACATGGTACGCTTAATTAATTTAGTTAGTACGCTCCAATGTCATACTCCCATACAAATTTACATAAATTTATTAAGATTTGTTAGAATATTATTGTGATCAGTAGGAACAAAAGTATTAGTCTAATTAATTAATTCCATATCAAATTGAATTACTGCAAAAGTAATTCGTAATTAGTATGTTTGACATTGATTTTGTTAGTTTGTAGGACGGATACTTGTTCCGTGATAATTGGAATAATTTTAGAAAAAAACTAAAAAATGGTAATTTATATATGTAAGCAAAAGATCAACTTTTAAAACACATGATTTTTAAAGTTATTAATAAAAAAAATGATAATATTTAAATAAAAAAAACCAAATTAGTATTAGAAATGACAAAACTACAAAAAAAATTAAATTTAATTAGTCAATCTTTCACGAATTGAGGTTAAAAACTATTTGTCAGATTTGATGAATCAGTATGTATACCATAGTATTTTAAATTGTAAAAGTACTCCGAATCAAAATGCGTGAATTAATACACGATACGTAGAGTTATCTAGTAAATCCGATAATATGAATTCCCTAAATTCTATTGCATCAACTCTCTCCTGCGAAAATATTGTCGATCACATGGAAAAAAATTGTCACAAGAATCAGGAAATGCAGATACCAATAAGCACTGGGTGATCCTTTCCAACTCTTAATCTTACTGTTATGGGTACCAAAAGCAGAGTTCCTTGGTTCGCATAATACAGCTCCACTAATGTCGAAGAAAAAAGGTTTAAACTAATTAAAAAGATAAATTTCTCTTATAGATGTCTTTAAGCAAAAGATTGAGAAACAGAATGGTCTTGAAATAGAAAAGGAAGTGGAAGACAGAAAGAGAAGACAAAAAAGTCAATTAAAAATGAACAAAAGATAACTAAGGACTCACCTCCCATTTTTCAAGCTGCTATCCACACCCAGCAATTTACCATATACAAGTCTCTTAACAAGTGAAACGAAAAAACGCTTTGTGCAGATCAGCATTTTCTGAAAGACAGCAGAAAAAAAAATCATGCAATCAATGACCGTAACAACTTTTATTACTTGTTCGACAACATTACACAATACACACGGACACATTTTATGTTTAACAACACGAGGAAAGCCATTTCTCCAGCTTACCTTCTTCCACCACAAAACATGACTCAAATCTTTTTCCTCCATCATACAGCTCAATTGCTTGACCTTTGTGCATGCTTGTGTCAAAATCTTTCGTTCTTTAAGATATCTCTGCTCGGATTGGCTGATAGTGTTGAGAATGAAGACGTAATTAGTAATTTTTACATAATCCATCTACCACATCATAAATACTAATATGATAAAAGTCGGAAGAACTTGGCAACAAAATTTATTGAATCTACGTTTAATCATAAGAAATTTGAATAAAGCAATTAATAAGTGGACTCTTCGTTGCTTGGTGGATGCATGGTACATATCGTTTCCAAGAGTTGAAAAACATAACAAAAAGTAAATATCACACACTTGAGGACTCAAATACACAAACACTCACATACACACTCACATGCATCAATGAATATCCTTTGCCAACAGAATTTCCTTTCCTTCTATGTCTTCAAGGATATAAATAAAGTTCACTCTTCCACCCTCACTAACTTTCTCACAAATACAGATGTGTTAGACAAAGGCATACACACAGATACCCACACTCAAAAACACAGATTTGCATACAAACACACATGTAAACACACAGTCACTATAGACTAGCTCACAAACACAACATCACATCCTTACGGCTACTTGTTATCAATCTATGTAGTATGATTTTAACTTCATTAATTCAGACCTAGGGGTATTTATAGTTGCTAAATATCTGCTTTCAACAACTTCCCAACGGCTATTTTCTGTCTAAAAAGAAAACATTTGTAATTAAGAAAAAAGCAAAAAACTATTACTAAGACACTAAACATATATGCAATACATATTGAGCATATTCCAAAACAAGCCAGATAATAAAAATCCAATCTTTATAGCAAAAACCCACCAAAGAAACATCTTTATTAAAGTAAAAATACTAAAAAAAAAGAAACTTTTACATCGAGGGAGAAGACCAAGTGAAGAAGCTGCGGGGTTGATGGTGAAGTGAAGGAGAAAGGATGAGGGAAATAGAGCGCCAACGAGGGCCGAAAACTGAAACGACGACATTCATTGCCATTATCCAGTAATGCATTTTTCTCTTTTATTTTTCTTCTATTATTAACGTAACGGAAGAGGGGGAAGAAAGGGCGGGTGGGTGGGAGTATGTATAACTAAATCAGTACTAACTGCGGTTGGATGTACGTATGTATCTAATCAGCGTCTCTTATAAACATCACTCAGCATGAAAGTGTTTGTGCGGTTAAAAAATAAAACGTGCAAATAAAAATCTACTATCGGAGACATCATTTGATCGACTACTTAGAACTTAGAAAGTTGCCAAAAGACCCACGAAGAAGGACCAATGTTCAAAGACGAGCCCAAGATTTGTCTACTACAAAGGTACCCTATTTCGTCAGTCATTCAAAGGTATTTGACTCTGCTACTTGGCAAGAGATAAAGCAAATCAGGTGGAATAAGCACATTTTGGAATTTGTACAGCTCACCAGTCGAGATCCCAGCTTTATTTTCGTAAAAAAAAAGAAAAAGAATGGGGTATTACTGGCGTACAATGGTAAAAAACTACATGGAGTATGCTTAGAGGTATCAGGCTTGCCAGTTTCATGCCAAAATTTATCCATCAACTACCAGAGCCTTTGTACTCGATAGTGGCATCTTGGCCATTTGATGGTTGGGGATTAGATTCTGTTGGTACAAGCAACTTAAGTCTTCACAAAGACACCTCTATATCCTGGTTGCTACAGTCTACTTCTCTTATACGAAAATAGCCCTATTTAGCAAGATCATGAAAGAAACGGTAGTCGACTTCATCAAATCAAACATTATTTATAGGTATTGAGTACCTCGATACATCATCACTGATAACGAGAAACCATTGGTCAATAGTTTTATGGATCAGTTATATGAAAAGTTTAAATTCAAATAGCACAAGTCTTCCATGTATAATGCACTAACAAATGGTCTTGCTGAAGCCTTCAACAAGACCTTAGGTAATTTGCTTAAGAAAGTGGTGGCGACATCCAAACATGACTGGCATGAAAGAATAGGGAAGGCATTTTGGGCATACCGAATGACTTATAGGACGTCTACTCATACAACTCCTTGTTGTTGGTATATGAGACAGAGCGTTTTGCCACTTGAGCAGCAAATACCGTCACTCAAAATTTCCATTCAAGAAGGGTTGACTAGTGATGTTATAACGCACAACCTCGGCTACAAGACTTGGAGGCTATTGATGAAAAAGACTTGATGCGTAACAACAATTAGAATGTTACCAAGGTCGCCTGTCTAGGGCTTTCAACAAGACAGTATGGTCATGAGCTTTTCTGGTTGGGGACTCTGTGCTAGCTATTCGAAGACTAACCACTATCACATTGTGCATGAAAAACAAGTTACTTGATTCTTTCTAGGATATGTAGGCAGCTTGGGTATGCCCAAGGTCAATCAATTTTTTATTCCTCTTAGTTTGCTTTAGAAAAAAAAAATCAACAATGGTGCAAATAAATTACTCTAGCCTGCATGAGTATAAACTGTGAATAGCTAAAAAAATTCAAAAGAAATAAATGTACTTCAAATTCATTCTTGAAGTGAAATCAAAGTCAAGTTTCAGTTTAATATGAAATAATGAGAAAGTACATGTTTACTAAACACATAAAATTACTAAAAAAATTATAAAGGAAAAGATAACAATGAAACTTAATCCATAAGAAAATCCACTAAGCATGTTTATCTTCATCTAGATGATAGCACTTGATTCCAAATCTTAGTATGATTTGGTATAAGACATCAAAAGTGTATAAGATACGATTGGTTTGCTCAGTTGCAAGACGAGCCATCAAATGTTGATTGTGAGACATCTCATCATTAACCTTGTATATCTCAGTATCAGCCTGTTGCATCTCAACTTTTAATTGATCTGGTTCTTTCACCAATTCAGCTTTTCTACCTTCGAGACTTAGTCGTTTAGCGTAGATGGACTTAAGATACAATTTTTGCTCATTCACTGAAGATGTCTCCTAAACCTGTCTTTGGATGGTAGCAAGGCAAATGTAAAGTGCAGTTTCGATAAGCTTCCTAGAAAGTTGTTGTGTAATTCCTGATACTTACTAATGTGGGTCATAAGTGAAGAACCCCAGTTATGTTAATCATGTTTTGATGATAACCAAATCATACTAATAGTTTCTTAACAAGTGTGCAGAAAATGAACAAAACAACCATGACAGAGTTTGACGATGATAATCGTCAAAGAATTTGAAGCAGCCTCGCGAAGTCACCATTTTCGAAAGACTTCATGACGAGTCATGTTCGACGATCTCGACGTCGACAATACCCTCAGAAACGGATCGACGAGTTTAGCAGTCGTCCAACAAAGTTGTTTGACGCACTCCTGCTAAGGTCCAACGGCTAGTTTTCAGAAGAATAGCCGTGGGAAGTTGTTCAGATATTTAGCAACTATAAATACCTAGGTCGAATTAATGAAGTTAAGACACATTGATTACAAACAATTCTTGAGCTATTTGGGAGAAATAGTGTACAAGTGTTGTAATAGTGTAGGTAGTGTGAAAAGAGCTTGAAGTGTAAAAGTTCTTCAAGTGTAGAGTGGAGAGATAATTGTAACAAAGAGGTTGTGAGTGTAAAACTCTTGGCTCAACTAAAGGGAATTAGTGTGAGCAAGAGTGATCCTCATTGTGTACAAGAAGTTATCAAAAGGTTTGTCTCTAGAGATAACCTAATTCACCCCCCCTCTTAGGTTGCTTTTGGGGCCAACAATAAGATTCTCCACTCGAGTACGCAACAGAGAGGGGTTGAATCCATCAAGTTCAATCACCCAAAATAACACAGAAAACCAGTTAGATCCAAGAGTAGTTCAAATGAAGTTCTTGAGATTTGTTGCTAAATTCTTTCTCAATACCTAGAGTGCGATATTATTCAAAAGATGGTAGTAACACTGAATATGGTACAATTGCATGTAAGATGGGTTGAGCAAAGATAGGCATAGGGGCATCATGCAGCCTTTTTCCACATTCGAAAGTAGGGTAAGATCAAAAGGTTTTCTAAGTTGCACACAACCAATTCAAATTGGCTAGGATCTAAGATGGTGTTGGAAGCTTTCATTTGCCCATCCAAGGTGAAACATTGGATGGGCAAAAAAGCATGATAACACCATCTTCAGAACCTGTCTCTTATGTCATTAACGTATCATAAAGTGGTTCGTGACTGGAATGCCTTAATGCAATAGACTAAAATTATGCGATTCGATCCCTATAGCATCTAGAGTTTGATTAGAACTATGGACAGACAATAAATAGGTTTTCCACATTCAGCGCAAGCTCCACAGGATTGGTGGCAACACCTTGACCAGTCACTCGAAATATGTTTCCAACATTTGTTGCTGCCACGGTCACCAGCTAAAGTTGATCACTCATCACTTGCAAATTTCCTCTTGAAACATTGCGATCTTTGAAATAGTAAAGTCTCGTCACTTACCTATCCAGTCTTATGACTACTGAGAAAGATGTGCACTAAGATTATCACCAGTTGTAGTCTCATCTTGGACTTCTTGAGGGGCGCATCTTTTTTGAGAGCTAGTGCCTTCGTTCATAGCAATAATCTCCGTATCCACTTTTAATCTAGGACCAGGATCATAGGTTGGATTGTTCACAAAGCTAAGGAATAACTCTATCACTATCTTTGGACCATCTTTGAAATAATCATCTTAGAATTATGTCCACCAAGTACTATATTGTCAAGTGATGAGGTCTCCAAAGTTATATGATATGGCAGGAACTGATAACTTAGACTTTGTCTTATACAGGTGCATGAGCTATAAAGCTGATACAACCTCTTTAAGACTAATGCAGAAAGTTCTTCATTATATTCATCGAGAAGGTCTTGACAAAAGTCAAACTGGTAGGAAAATCTGTGAGGGTTGTAAATCTCCACCATATACAAGTGCACCGCAAAGACAAGTAACTTGATTGCAAGTTCACAAAGTAGCTAAACATTGAAAGATTTTTTGATTATGGTTATCGGTGAAAATCTGCTACTTTTCTATAACAAAAGAGATGGAATTCCATATAAAATTAGTTGCCGAAATGATGTGTTGCTTGCACCTATCTCATCAAATGAAACAACTAAGGAGTCCCTGGAAAAACCTAACCATAGATGAACTAGCCTAGTAAGGTGGACAGTCTGAATGGAATAGCGACCTTTCCCCAACCTGGTAAGGTTGGAAAAGCCAACCAGAAAAGCTCATGACCATATTGCTCTTGTTCAGACTGTGATAAATGCTAGCTAAGTTTGTTGCTGTCTCTTATAAGCATCTAGCCCTTATTCCTTCGGCAATCAAACTTGCCATCACAGAAGTCCCTGGTCGAATGATGCCTATTTCTCAAATAGAAAGGGGGAAAATGGAAAGCCAGCAAGAGATCAAAGCAGCCAAGCAGGTCTCATCTCGACAGACATCATCAACTCCAAGGTCGATGAACACACCATGCTTTTCTTTTGACATCTCAATTAAAAAGCTTAGGGATGACACCTATGGGAAAAACCACAAGTTGAGTGTCGTTCTTTTTTCCCTGCTTGGCAGAACTTGGTACTTAGGAGGTCCTCTGTACCAAAAAATTAATCCACATGGAGACACTTACTTTTGAAGTTTTCTTGGTGTCCCCGCATAAGTGATAGACAGCGGCAAATAAAAATTATCAACTAGGAGGAATAACTTGCTTCCCTTTGCTTGTTGATATTGAAAAATAGATTCTTTATAGGGACAACCTATTATTAAATAAGCTGCTGCAAGACAACCTGCCAAGTGAAGATAAGTCCCAAAGAGATAAAGAAATCTCTCATTGGAAAGTGTGAGTCGTATTCGTCTTAGGACACAAACACTCACAAAAAGTCTTGAAAGTTTTGGCATTATGGTCATACATGAATAAGTATCCATAAACAGTGTCAAAAAGGTGTTCCTTCATGAGCATTTGTCGACTTCAACCAAGAACGTCTTCCAACCAGTCCTAGTATTAAACGGGGTGTATGTGACCTCACCATTAATCTTAAAGAAAGTTCCCCTACTTGCTTCGCTAGCGATAGTGCAATATCCCAAAGTAAGATAAGGGGTTTTGCATGAAGTATCTAGATGGTTAGAAGCAAGAAAGAACAAAGAGCGGTTATGTTTTCTATGAGATTCCCTTGACTATCCCAACAAATCCTTGAGGTATATTTGTTTTCCAACTTCTTGGGAAGTTTTTCAAATGCTGAAGAACTTGCAAGGAAAGTAGTTCACCTTCAAGATCGTCTCCTTTGTCATTTACAATCACAAGGTATGGTCTCTTGGAAATTATAGTCTCCTTGAAATAAACCATATTGTCACCTATTAAATAAATTTGAAAAAAAAAAAGAAGAATGAAAGGAGAAGCAATGGCATAAGAGAGTGGTCCAATAGGCAATTCATTGACAAACAAGATCTAGATTGTTATTATGCAAGCCACATCTAAATCAGTTATTAACAAGACTCAAAGGTTAATGATGAGCCATGAAATGCATCAAGGACTCAACCGTAAGAAGGCATGGTACCAGAATTATAATGATTTGGTTTCCAATTACGAGCTACTCTGGGGAGACTTAACGATGTAACCGTAAGAAGACATGGTACTAAAATGGTGGTGATCCAGTTACAAGCCACTCTAAGGTGTACGTCAACAACGCAATCGTAAGAAGGTACAGTACTGGAGTTGTGATGATCTAATTTTCAATTACGAGCTATTCTAGATGTACGTCAACGATACAATAGTAACAAGGCATGGTATCAGAGTTGCATTGATCCAGTTACGAACCACTTTATGGTACGTTAACGACATAACTATAAGAAGGCATAGTACTGAATATTTTTGTTTAAGATATTGGTGTTGACATTCCATATAGTAAAGAAGAAGATTCCAGTGTGCATGCGCTGCTTTATAAAGGTGGGATTATCAAATACATGCGTGCTAAATGAACTAGAATACTAGGACGAGTTATCATATCAGTGCCAATAATGATGTCATCAAAGAAAAATAATAATATCATGCTTACCTTGAAGCAAAGGAGGGAAAATTGAGTTCGCGGGAGAGAGATAAGGCACGAGGTTCAAAAAGATGGGCTAGTCGCAGTTGAAGAATGAGGCGAGATCAAGCTTAAAATATGTAACAACAAAGCCCTTCTTCTTTACTATATGGAATGTCAATCAAGAATATCTTAAACAGCAAATTTTTTGTCTCTTAAAAAAGAAATGGTGGATTGTGTAAAAGGCAAGAAGTTCAAAGAAAAAGGCATGATTTGGAAAGTATTCTAAAATTTACTGAAGTTTAATAACAAATAAGGCAAGGTATAATCTTCATGCAATTAAATATTAGACTTTTAGTGTAAGATTTCTATTTTATGTTTATGCCATTTAGATTCATATTAATTTAGTGTTGTTTACTTTAATTATTTTATTTACTTGCTTTCTTAGTTAGTTGTTAGATTAATTTATGGCTTTTTATAAATATGCTTTTCTGGTGGTAATTTGTAGCTAAATACTTAAATACTCCCTTAGAATGTTATCCATTTTACATGTTTTTTTAAATGCTTTCTTTAAAATGCATTCTTTAAATTTATCCCCATTAATTATGCACTAGCTAGTTTGGTTAAGGTTGGATGATGTCAATTTCCTATGGGTCTAGATTGATTGGTAGGTTGGATGGTAAAAATGGTAGATAATTACATAGTAGTAAATGATTTGGGGTGCTTGGCAAGAGGAAATGGTCATTTCTTGAACCATATCAGTGGTGTAAACACAACATACAAGCGTCGAGTGTTAATACCTAAACGGGTTTATTACTTGATTAGTACGGTTAGTAGTCGGGCCAAGATACTAACTTTTCTAGTTGGTTCCTAGAACTTCATGAATATATAAAACTAGAATCATTGTCTCTTCTAGAGATTAATTCATAGTTGGGAGGAAATCCAAGTTAGACCCGTCGAACTATTTGAGCCAATCAATTACTAAACCTCGGGAATGGGATACATCGAACCTTAACCCATTTTAAATTGCTTTTCTAGTCTTTAAATTACTTTCTAGTCTCTTTAAATCTAGTTTTAGTTAAATTCTCTTTTAATCAAACTCTCCAAAAAGTAATTAAATCAAATAATCAATAATTACTAACCAATCCTTGTGGGTTCGATACCTACTCCCACTTCCAACTATTTGACCCGTATGCTTGCGGTGCGCCATCTAGTTAGAAGTAGGGTTTAGGTGTTTTTAAGTGTAAAACTAGATGTGATTCGAATCATGTTTTTGCAACCAAATTATATCGATATCATCGAAAACCGATCCCCGCCAACTAAGCCAAAAACTTAATACTAATCACATCTAATTCTACATTTATAAACACCTAATCCCTACTTCTAACTAGATGGCTATAATAAGTTTTCAAGGTCGAATAGTAGCAAGTGAGAGTAGGGATCAAACTCACAAGGATTGGTTAGTAATTACCGATACTTTGGTTTAATTACTTTTTGAAGTGTTTCAACGATTAAAATAGAATTTAACTAAAAATTGATTTAAAAAGACAAGAAAGCAATTTAAAATGGTTGAGGGTTCGATTAACCAATTCTCGGGGTTTAATCAATTGATTGGCTTAAATAGACAGGTGAAGATAACTTGTGTATCCGCTCCAAACTATAAATCAATCCCTTGGCCCAACTCATGATTCTAGTATAATATACTCATAGAGTTCTAGCAACCAACTAGACAAGCTAACATCTTCACCCAACTACTAACCGTCTTAATCAAGAGGATAAACCTATCTAGATATTAACATCTAGATGTCACTTTTCCAACTTGGTCAGGTGAAACCCATTTAGTAGTTGGGTGAAGATGGTTAGAAAATTTGATCTTATAAAATTTTTCAGCAAGGATAAGTACCAAGTTCAAAATAGTCCAAAGCAAGGGTTTAGCACCAAACATAGTATCCACGTCTTGATAGTTTGAAAAGAAAGGACGGCTTTGTCCTCCGAGGTAAGCTCCGATGCTCAAATCACTACTTAGACCAGAGAGTAAAATTCAATAAGAATTCAGAATTTGAATAATTAGGAAAGTTATTTATGAACTTGATTTGCCATTTCAATTTTTATACTCAACTTGAAAAGAAAGGGTGGGTCTTTGTCCTTCGAGATAAGTTCCAACACTCAAAACAGCACTTAGAACAAAGAGTAAAATTCAATAACTTTCCTTTATTGAATAATTAGGAAAGCGATTTATAAACTTGATGTCTCATTTTAATATTTATACCTGAAATAAATGGGTCGGATCGACATCGTGGGTTGAGCGCTTTGACCCATTTAGCCCAATTGGACCATGAAGGTAAAATTATTAAAATGCCTCAAGTGGACTCGGATTCCTACTGAACTACATGTACGCACATTATTGGACAAATTATTTTAGCATCATAAATTTGATTTGTTATTTCAAGAAAAAAAGAACTACTACAATGAATCAATTTGATGATAAAATTGATTTGTTAATTAATTTGTATTTGATTGAACAATTAGGTTTAGGGTATTTAGAGGCTTGACGCAGCCATAAAGAAGAGTTTCAGCTCGTACGGTAGAGGTGGAGGTGGAGTTGGTGACATCTATGGTGAGGATACTACCACCGAGAATATGTCCATCACTACTTGGACAGCCTTTGTTGCTAGAAAGAGGGATCATTCAATTCTATAATGTTTTAAATTAGGTGCTGATAATCGGGGCATAGCTAGAAAATTTATGAACTGGGGACAAAATTTATAATACAATTTGAGAATAATTTTTTATTATTGTAATATTTTATTCTTCTAATGTAATTTGTCATTTCTCTTGGTCGAAATCTTTTAAATGTCTAGGAGACTTAAATAATAAGATTTATTTATCGTACCAAAATTAATATTAATAATAATTATATAAAAAAATTTGTAAATAAAATCCTTCTAATTAAAGAGAATCTATAGTGGATTTCCACATCTACTCCCTTGATGTCTTGAACCCATAACCTAGGTCATAGGAAGTAAGGTCATTACTAATTTAAAACAAATTATACACAACTTGTAATTTAAAGGAATTACACTGGAATTTAACTTATAATTTTAGTATATAATAAATATTTTATCATTTAATGGATATATTCATACTTATTACCGTCAACCACTTAGGACATTATTAGATGAATCTTGAATTATTTTGGGTTCAGTAAAATTCAAAGAAAATAAGGTTTAGTTGAGCAACTTGAGCATGATCACATCTAAAAATTATAAACAAAATAAAGAAGGTAAATAGTAGTAAAACAAGAACAAATCTCCTTCATGAAGTTCTATACTGTCTCTTATACACATCTAGATGTATATAAGAGACAGGTGTGAGCCCATGGTAGCTGGCATAAATGGTTGCAAAAGCTAAATTATGAACATATAATTCTCCCACTTTAAAAGTTTCCTTCTAGATTCATGGATATGCATTTCCATTATTCTCATCTCCCACAATCAAATCACTCTTTCTTTCTTCTACATCAACCGATGACGGATGCACTAAAGCATATAACTCTCATACTCAAAAGTATATAATTCTCACATTCTAAAAGCTTTTTTTTTTTCTTTCCTAGCCACTTCCAACTTTTGTCGTATCCTACAATCAGAGTACTATTTCTTTCTCCTACATCAACCTTATATCTGTCACTGAAAAAAGAAAAAGACCTAATAGGATGCACTGCTTGGTTCTACTGTACAAATTCTACTAGAGAAGACAATATCACTAGCTTCCAAACAAATTGGCCTTTTTGTTGGCTTTAAAAAAGATTTGGAGAAGCTGAAAAAATCAGGTACTATGATCTAGGCTTTCCCAAAATATGCGGAGAAAAAGCAAGTCAGCGAAGAGTTTGTGAAGCTTTGGCTGAAAGTATGAGCTTGAACGTGTGGCTTTTGATGATGGCAATTTGTTGGATGATTTCAACTATGAAATTCTCTGCCAAAAAGTTGAGATTCAAAATCAAATGAAGAGAAAGATATGCTTTTTTTTTCTCACCCTCCAATCCCATTAAATTTCAGTGCAAGATGGTGAACAAAATTAAAAATATCAATTTGAACTTGGAAAGAAATTAATGAAGAAGTAATCAAACTTAGCCTCCTGCCATAAATAGAGTCATCTAAATCCTGTGTATACTCATCTTCTTTTATGCTCCAAGATGATTTTGACGTTAATAGACTTTTTGGATTGATTCTAGAATCAGTTCTATACACAGTGAAACCAAAAGCCACCACCACCATATGAGGTGAAACTCTCCTTTATGGTTGCATGGTAAAAGTATTAAGACGGTTAGTAGTTGGAATGAGAAAGTCAGCTTGTCTAGTTTTTCTAGATCCTATGAGCTGTCTCTGTATAAGAGACAGGGTTTATTGTGGTCATTGAGTAACTAAAGAGACAGGCCCTACTTCCATATGCATTTTCTTTTAGAGATAAGCCAACATTTATTAATTAATGACGATAAATGTTGGCTTATCCTAAAAGAAAATGCATATGGAAGTAGGGCAGTGCTAGAAAGGCTTCAAGATATTGGATTCAAGATAGTACAGAAATGCCAAGGCTTACCATTAGCTGTAAGTGCACTTGGCGGCATGTTGTGCAATAAAAGAAGAGATGATTGGCTTACAACGTTAGAGATTGGGCTTCATAATTTAGTTGGAGACAGAGGATAATGTCAAAAAAAAATTTCCATATCCATCTCTTAAAATTTGTTTCGCCTATTGTTCAATTTTTTCCAAGGATTATATGATCAAGAAGGATCAACTAATCCAACTTTGGGGGGCAAAAGGATTTCTTCATTCAAATACAATAAAGAATATGGACATAGAGAAAGCTGATGATATGTTCTTTTCAATTTTGTTGGATAGCTTCTTGTTGCAAGATGTGAAGATGGATGAGTATGGGAACATCAGGTGTTGCAAAATGCATGATCTTGTGCATGATTTGGTGCAATCTATCTCCAAATCGAAAACCACAAGTTTGAAAGATTCTACAAGAATTTATGATCATGAGACTTTTCCTATTTGGTATCTTGCACTTGAAAGAAGTGGTTGAGAAATGTCATTTCCATTTAATGAGAGTTTTATGTGCATAAGAACATTATTTTTTGTTTGAGAAAACATTAATTGATGATAGTTTGATATCATTGTTGAAGTGTTTGCGGGTTTTAAAATTAACTTCGTTGAGTGTTGAGATGCTGCCTAAATCAATTGGTAAGTTGTCTCACCTTAGATACCTTGATGCATCAGATACTAGAGACTCTGTTTGTGAGCTGTAATTTGGAGATATTAAGACTTACAGATTGTAATTTGTTGAGAAAGTTTCCAAAAAATTTCAAGAATCTAGTGAGCTTAAGGCACTTCAATTTTTACATTAAGGAGAATTCAAGTGATGTGATGCCTTTTGAGAGCGAACGACTAAATTGTCTTCAAACATTACCATTTTTCAATATTGGTATAGCGAAGGGTTCGTCTATTTGGAGAATTGAAAATTTTAGAGAATTTCAGTGGAAACCTTGAATTAGTGAAAGGAAAGGAAGAAGCCGAGTTTGTAAATTTGATCAAGAAGTCAAACATTGAGGAGTTGGGATTATATTGTGGTGGTGATAGGAGTGAAAATGAGAAGGAAAAAAATCAAGTGTTGGAAGGCTTGAAACCCCATAGAAATGTATGGTAACTCTTAGATCCTGATTCTTATAAGAATCTAGATGTGTAATTTGATTAGGTGTTAAATTGTACAAGCTCTTAAAGCATAAAGGGATGGTAACAAAAATGCAAGGAATTACAATTCTTAGGGATATGCCTTTCCTAAAAACTCTTAAATTGGTAGGACTAGAGGGCATAACAAGCATAGGGCCTTCTTTTTACAGTGAAAAAGACCGAACAAACTAGTAAAAGTAGTCAAGGATCTAAAAAGTTGTTCCCGTTATATTGAAGATCTATTATTTACAGATATGCAGAATCTAATAAATTGGATAGAAGCATCATCTCAAACTTGGGTATTTCCTATCCTTGAGAAGATATATGTTCATAATTTTCCCTAATTAGCCACTACTCCAAATCATTTTATGAGTCTTAAGGAATTGTATAATGATAACATCTACTGTGGTTTCAGAAAATAACAAGGATTTGTAGTGGAGTGAGTGCCCTCATAAGACTCGACATTTGTTATGTGACGAAGCTCATTAAGAGGACGAATGGGTTGTTCCAGAAGAACCCAAATCTAGCAAGACTGAAAATATGGAGATGTCATAATTTGGCGCAGTTTCTAAATTCCAACTCTGGTAGTGTTCAAGATTTAGAAGCACAAAGTAACCAATCGAACAATCATCTTGTAGGGCTTGTGTTAGTTGAGACGTTAATTATAAGTTGGTGTAGTTGGCTGGAGTCAATTTCAATCCCTAAGGGATGCCAATACGTTAGTGCCCTTTGATCTTTACATATCTACAATTGCATTTGGTCAACCAATATCTCCATCCCTCAGATATTTGAGTTAGAGATAGAGTATACTTGCCCTTTTGAACACTTGGATGTTTCCGATTGCCTAATCTCACCTCCTTTCCATTAGATTTAAACCGAACACCTTTTTTTCTTTACTTGATCTATACTCAATTGTGGCAAACTAACCACTCGTAGTATCCGAGCAAGGGTTCGCTGACTTGCTTTTTCTCTACATCCATATAACTTGAAAAGAAAGGGCAGGGACTTGTCACTCGAGGTAAACGTTGAAGCACAAATCAGTACTTAGACCTAATTTAAAACTTGAATAATTATGAAAGTGATTTATGAACTTGACTTGTCGTTTCAATATTTACACTCAACTTGAAAAGAAAGTGCTGGGCTTTGTCCCTCGAGGTAAGTTTCGATGCTCAAATCAGTACTTAGAACATAGATTAAAATTCAATAAGAATTCAGAGATTTAATAATTAGGAAAGTGATTTTATGAACTTGACTTGCCATTTTAATATTTATACTTCAAGCCGATGGGTTGGATCAATTTGTGGGTTGAGTGCTTATTATTTGACCTAGTTAGTTATACACATCTGCATGGTATAAGAGACTTACTAAAATGCCCCTAATGGACAATAGGTTCAGTTTACGTGTATGCACATTATTGGACATATTATTTTACGTTATCAAATTTGATTTGTTATGTTGAAGAGAAATGGAACTACTACTATGAATCAATTTGACAATAATTGCACCTAAAATTAATTTGTATTTGACTGAACAATTCGGTTTAGGGGGTATTTAGGGCAAAGTTTATTATGATCATTGAACAACTACTTGGCATCTTAGTAGTTGCTCAAAAACTAATGGAAGGATGTCATTTGGACAAAACATGGCTCCTTTGCTTTAGTAAGCTGGACTACTCAGTATAAATGGCATCCTCCCATTGGTTATTGAGTAACTACTAGGATGTGACTAGTTACTCAATGACCACAATAAACCTTCTCGGTATTTAGAGGCTTGATGCAACCATAAAGGAGAGTTTCACCTCATATGGTGGTGGATCCATACACTTGTCAAAGTCACTCTTATACACATCTGAGAATATGTCCATCACCCCGTGGACTATCTTTATTGCTAGAAATAGAGGTCATTCAATTCTATAAGGTTTAAATTAGGTGGTGGTGATCAAGGACGTAGTCAGAAAATTTGTGCACTAGCCATAAAATTTATAATACAATTTGACAATAATTTCTTATTGTTTTAATATTTCATTTTTCTAATGTAATTTTTTTAATGGTCGAAATTCTTTTAAATTTCTAGGTTCACTTAAATAATAAGAGTTATTTACAAGAAAATTAATATTAATAATAATTTATAAAAACACCAAACAATTTTTTCCCTCTATTTTAAAGAGGGTCTACAGTGGATTTCCGCATCTATTCTCGTGGTGTCCCAAACCCATACCCTAAGTCATTAGGAAGTATAGTCTTACCATTTGAATTACAACTTATACACAACTTCTAATTTTAAAAAATTACACTAGAATTTAACATATAATATCTGTCATGCATGTTTTTCGTACTCTAATTGTATTCTTTTGAATATGATAATTAACGAATTAGACAAAACCTTAAAACTTATGGAAAATTCTACGGTCCCCTTGAGGATACCATCCCTTTATGCTTTAAGAGCTTGTACAATATAACACCATGTGTTTTAAAAACTTGTACTCTACAATTCCTTAAAGCCAACGGGAGATGTTACTAGTTTTCTTAACAGGACTGAAGAATTTTCCAAAACTTATATCTTCTTGACATTGTTTATTAATTATAAGAGAGATATATTGGAAAGTAAAAATCAATTGTAAAATTTTACCAATACTTAATGTATTAATTGCTAAAGAAATAGAATAGTAGCTAGTCTATTAATTTGTAACTAAATTATTTTTCTATTAATCAAACATAATTATCTGATGGCATGGAAGAAACACGATTCTTTTGGTTAGTTTATATCATATTTTACTTGTTCGTGGAGGCAAAACTATTAAAATTACTACACATTTTCAAATATACAAAAAATTTTACTTCTTGATACAATATGTATGGGGAGACTACTAGCGGCAACTGCCCCAAGTGTATCTCCACCACTAGTGGTAGTGGTAATGAAAGAGAGAGGGAGACACTATAATGGCTAAGGTTTTTGCAAAAAAATTTTTGTTGTATTTGTTAGGGTTTCAAAAGTTTTCAACTATTTTACCCCTTAAAAAATTCTACATGAAAGTCCTGTGACTGACCAAAACATTAAATGGAGAAAATAGACAGAGTGACCTGACACAATTTTAGAAGTTAGGTAACCATTTAAGCCACTCAAATATTTCATATGAATTTTTTAAGATGTAAAATATACTCTTATACACATCTAAGATTTGTATCGAGACAGAAACTAGGCTCATCTCTATTAATTGGAAAGAACTTTTCTTCAATATAACAATTTTAATAGGCATTTTTCACCTTAAAATTTTCATCCAAAAAACCAACGATTTTTGCTAGTGTTTAAATTATTTGGACAAAATGCCTTTTGGACTGAAAGTAAAATTTCCCTCTTGAACTTTCACAAGAGTTGGAAAATGCCTCCTTCCTCCCTTCCCTAATAATTTTAATAGGCAAATGTCAAATATTTTTTAAAAAATGGTTAAGATAGATCCATCTAAGCCCCATACTACTAAATAATTTTACAACTTCTAGTTATACATTAATTACAAGCTCTAATTTTATGTGCTATAGATAATTTAAATGATAAATAAATATACTTTATATTACAAGCAACATTTTTTTATTTCACTGCATAGTTTGCGATTATTTATTAATGATATACTTTATAAATAAATCAACTGAAACAAAATAAACTATTGAGTACAAAATTTTTTTAAAAATGACTCTTAACATATATATAAATTATAGAATGAGAACTCATGCGGAATTTTTATTTGTCTACTTAGAATAAACTTTTTAGATTTTTTGCATTTATTTTTTTGTACATTGCCAGTTTGTTACTTTTAGTTGTAATAATTCATTACAAATATTATATTACAATAAAATATATATTGTTTTATTATAATATATTTAACTTAAAAATTAAATTATAAGACGTAAATAAAATTAAATCTTATAGTTAATAAAATATTAAAAGGTAGTATAATTTATTAACAATGGAAAAAATGATTAAGAAAAACAAAACTAAGAAAAAGAGAGAGAACATAAATAAAAGAGAAATTTTTTTTAAAAAATAGTGGAAATAGAAAGAGTAATTTTGTTCCAAAGCATATACGAGTGAGTTAAGTGTTTATTAAATAACTTAGGGGAATTAACTACAATTCCTATCAAAAATGACATTTCACTTAAAAAATTTATTAGGGGTATAATGGTCAATTTCTACTAAAAATAATATTTTAATTAGTTGATCAAATGTCAAGGACGCAAAATACCTACTAAAATTGTTTAGGGGTATTTGCAACTAGGACAAGAAATTTTACTTTTAACCATTTAGAATGGATTGCATCTATATAAAGTGACAAATAAAAGTCACTGATGTGTCACTAGATCCAGAAAAGAAGAAAAGAATTTTGGTCGAGGATATAAAATCAAGGTAATATGATTTGATAAGATCTTGCCAAATCATGATCAAATCATGACCTTGATTTTATATCCTCGACTTTGATTCTTTTCTAAATTTATGATCTTGTGACAAGTCATGTTCTTTTATTTGTAACTGTTATAGTTACTGTCTGAAATACATTATACACTAGATGTGTATAAGAGACAGATCCCTATAAGACTTAGTCTAATTGGCAATTATTATTAATATTAATTCTCAATGAATCATAAAAATAGAGTCATTGATATTCTTAACTCGGATAAAGTTCAAGAGATCAAAGTTGACGGATTCACAAGTTGGAGATATTCCTTGCTTTACTTGGTACTCAACATGGTTGCTGACAATATAAGTTTGTGCCAAATTATGAAGTTATCATCGAACATTTTACAGGAAGGAATCTGCAAGATTAGTGTATGATGCAAATCAACTTTTGCTTTTTGATATAAGAAAAAAGACTAATTTAGTATCTCATTTTTAGAGTATTGATTAATTTGGTCATTTATTTATTACAAAGATCAATTTGGTTTTTCATTTTTTAAAAAGTTAGTTAATTTAATAAGTATTGTGCTAGAAATTGTGATACAAACTAATGCAGTCGTTAACAACACATTTATTGTATATTAACACCCATGTGATTATCACGTGGATTTACTCTATTAATTTGCCCAAAATTTCTGTCACAGTTCTTTGATTAGTTATTTTTTAAAAAAAAAATGGAGACCAAATTGGTCTATTATAAAAGATAAAGAACTAAATTAGTCTATATTTAAAAGATAAGAGATTAAATTAGTCCTTTTTTTTTCCCTGATATACACTTTATTCAAACCATAGCCAATCATATCACCTTACATAACTAGTAGTAATTTTTCCTCTCTTAAAGTAGTACTTAATTTAATATCTTACTGCATATTCTTGCATATAAGAATCATCATAATAACATTAAACGTAATATCTATGAACTACTAATATTAAACTGCTAATACATCGTTGAAAATAATGATTTACCAACACATGTCAACCATGTTCTACCCTAAACAAATACATAAAATCGTACTTCAAAATTAAACTTTATTGCATTTATAAGTTATAAATTCGAATCATTGACTATACACATATTAAGTAATATCATTGCATGTATAGGGTTGGGACTGCTTTCCATTACCATTCTCTCCAATTCCACTTAATGATAATTTATATTTAAATGACCAAAATTCCTAAAAATGATCAAATAATATCAATAAATTTATTTTGACTAGTAGATCAACATATTTTAAAATCAAATATATTGAAAAATATTTTATCACTTAATATGCATAAAACAATTGTATCGTGTAAAATGGGTCAAAATCAAGATACAAATTTAAACGTTTAATCGAAATTTTAAAAATTAATCTATTTATTTTCAAATTTTATATATAGCAAATATATATAATAAATTATATTATGGGGATGGGAGGGATCGGAAAGACCAATCTCTCTTATATACATGTATATTGAAGAAAAGTTCTTTCCAATTAATAGAGATGAGCCTAGTTTAATATGACAGGACGAGAAAATATGTCAAGAGTCCTGCATCAAATATAACTTGACCTAAGAACTTGAATACGGGACATGATAAATAGATACGGATATGACATTAAAAACGGAATCATTAGTAATATATATAATTTTAGTAGATAGTACACATTTTATCATTTATTGGACATATTCATACTTATTACCGTCTACCACTTAGGACATTATTAGATGAACCTTGAATTATTTTAGTTTCTGTAAAATTCAAAGAAAATAAAGTTTAGTTGAGCACCTGAGCACGATCACATGAAAAAATTATAAACAAAATGAAGAAGGTAAATAGTAGTAAAATAAGAACAAAATTTCCTTTGCAGTTATATACTTCAGTTCTTTACCACTTTCTTTTATATCCCTATGTAGCTTTCGTAAATTTATGCCACCTATCATGGGCTCACACTCAAAGTATATATAATTTCGAAAATGGTTTTTTTTCCCTTTCCTGGCCATTTCCATTGTTCTCATATCCTACAATCAGAGTACTCTTTCTTTCTCCTACATCAACCTTATATCTGTCATTAGAAAAAAGAAAGAGACCCAATGGCAGATGTTTCTAAACTTACAATTTCTTGAGACAAATTCTACAAGAAATGGGAACAACTTTTTGGTCTGTCTCTTATACACATCTAGATGTGTATGTTGGCTTTAAGAAAGATTTGGAGAAACTGAAGGAATCAAGTACCAAGATCCAGTTTTCCTTCAAGATGCGGAGAGAAAGCAAGTCAATGAAGAGTCCGTAAAGCATTGGTGAAAGATCTTGAACGTGTGGCTTTTGATGCTGGCAATTTGTTGGATGATTTCAACTACGAAATTCTCCGCCAAAAAGTTGAGATTCAAAATCAAATGAAGAGGAAGATATGCTTTTTTTTCTCACCCTCTAATCTAAAGCAAGGAATATCTCCAACTCTGTCTCTTATACACATCAATTTGTACTTGGACAGAATTAATGAAGAATCAAAATCATCTGAGCCAGACACCCATATTAGAGCTAAGGATGCAACTGATTCTTCCTCCTCCTAATGGATTTAGAAAGACTAGACACATGGTAGATGTGTATAAGAGACAGCATCATCTGTTGGAAGAGATGATGATGTCACAAAAATAGTAGCACAGTTGATAGCCACAAGTAATAATGAAAGCGTCTCTGTTCTTCCTATTGTGGGGATGGGAGGGATCGGAAAGACCACCTTGGCTCGTAAAGTTTTCAATGATCTAAAGATTGAAAAGCATTTTGACAATAGAATATGGGTGTCTGAATCAGATGATTTTGATGTTAATAGACTTTTTGGATTGATTCTAGAATCAGTTCAGTTGCGAAAGTCAGATGGCGAAAGCAGGGAAGCCATAGTCAAGCAACTTAAGCAATTATTGGATGGTAAAAAGTATTTGCTGGTCCTGGATAATGTTTGGAATGATCAAGTCACACCCTGGAAGGATTTTCTTGGATCCTTGAGAGGTATTAAGCTCAACCAAGGGAAACTGCATCCTTGTGACCACTCGTAACCAACAAGTAGCAACCATCACAGGAACTTTATCTTCTCATTGTTCCTTGAAAAAATTATTAGATGATGAATGCTGGCTCATCCTAAAAGAAAATGCATTTGGAAGTGGGGAAGTGCCAGAAGGGCTTCAAGATATTGGATTCAAGATAGCACAAAAATGTCAAGGCTTACCATTAGCTGCAAGTGCACTTGGCGGCATGTTGCGCAATAAAAAAAGAGATGAATGGCCTACAATGTTAGAGATTGGGCTTCATAATTTAGTTGGAGACAAGGATAATGTCAACGAAATTTTGAAGTTAAGCTTTGATCATCTTCCATGTCCATCTCTTAAAAATTGTTTTGCCTATTGTTCAATTTTTCCCAAGGGTTATATGATCAAGAAAGATCAACTAATCCAACTTTGGGTGGCAGAAGGATTTCTTCATTTAGAGACAATAAAGAATATGGATATGGAAAAAGTTGGGTGACATGTTCTTTTCCATTTTGTTGGATAGCAACTTGTTGCAAGGTGTGGAGATGGATGAGTATGGGAATGTCAGGTGTTGCAAAATGCATGATCTCGTGCATGATTTGGTGCAATCTATCTCCAAATTGAAAACCACAAGTTTGAAAGATTCTACAGGAGTTGATGATCATGAGACTTTTCCTATTCGGTATCTTGCACTTGAAAGAAGTGGTCGAGAAATATTATTTCCATTTAATGAGAGTTTCAGGTACATAACAACATTGTTTTTGTTTGAGAAAACATTAATTGATGATAGTGTGATATCATTTTTGAAGTGCTTGCGGGTTTTAAATAGCAAGGTCTTCAATGTCGATCTGCTTGGATATCTCAAGTTTTAAGCATTGCAATTTTATCCTTAATGTAACAGCCAAAAAAATTCAAGAATCTAGTGAGCTTAAGGCACTTCGATTTTTACATTAAGGAGAATTCAAGTGATGTGATGCCTCTTGAGATCGGACGACTAAATTGTCTTCGAACATTACCATTTTTCAATATTGGTATGGAGAAGGGTCGTCAGATTGGAGAATTGAAAATTTTAGAGCATCTCAGTGGAAGCCTTGAAATAAGAAACCTTGAATTAGTGAAAGGAAAGGAAGAAGTCGAGTCTACAAATTTGATCAAGAAGTCAAACATTGAGGAGTTGGGATTATATTGGGGAGATGATAGGAGTGAAAATGAGAAGGAAGAAAATCAAGTGTTGGAAGGCTTGCAACCCCACAAAAATGTAAAATGCTTGACTATTGGAAATTTTTTTGGTGATCAACTTTCAAAATGGATTGTAGAACTTGATAAATTGGTGAAGTTAGAATTGAGCAACTGTAAAAAATGTAAAGAATTACCAATTCTTAAGGATATGCCTTTCCTCAGAACTCTTAAATTGGTAGGACTAGAGGGCATAACAAGCATAGGGCCATCTTTTTATGGTGAATCGCCCGGACAAACTAGCAGTAGTAGTCAAGTATCCAAAAAGTTGTTCCCATCACTTGAGCATTTCATTATTGAAGATATGCGAAATTTAATAAATTGGACAGAAGCATCATCTCAAACTTGGGTATTTCCTGTCCTTGAGAAGATAGATATTCAGAATTGTCCCCAATTAGTCTCTACTCCGAGTCATTTTATGAGTCTCAAGGAATTGTACATCGATAACATCTACTGTGGTTTCGAGACAATAACAATGATTTGTAGTGGAGTGAGCACCCTCACAAGACTCGACATTTGTTATGTGACGAGCTCAGAGTTGCCGAATGGGTTGTTCAAACAACCCAAATCTTGCAAGACTAAAAATATGGAGATGTCATAATTTGACGCAATTTCTAAATTTCAATTCCGGTGATGTTCAAGATTTAGAAGTCCAAAGCAACCAACCAAACCATGCCTTGTAGGACTTGTGTCACTTGAAACGTTAATTATAAGTTGGTGCCTTTGGCTGGATTCAATTTCAATCCCTAAGGAATGCCAATACTTTAGTGCCCTTCGATCTTTAAGTATCTACGATTGCATTGGGTTAACCAATATCTCCATCCCTCAAATATTCGAGTCGGGGTATACTTGTCCTCTTGAAAACTTACATGTTTCTAAATGTCCCAATCTCACCTCCTTTCCATTAGATTTAAACCGAATACCTCGTCTATCTTCCCTAAAATTGGTCCATTGTAACAAATTGACCACTCTACCTAAGGGGAAATTTAGTTCTCTTACGAGGTTAACTGAATTGAAGATTGGACCATTCTCAAAAGATACCACAGACCTGCATTCCTTTACAGGCCTCTTCAGTGACTGTCAACAACAGCAGAGGAATATATCATCATCATTGGCCTCTTCCCTTGGTAGATTAAAATTATACGGATGGCCTCATTGGGAATCCTTGCCCGATCAAAATCTTCAGCACCTCTCGGCCCTAAAGGATCTTCATATAATTAATTTTGGAGTAAAATCATTGCCCAATTGGTTTGGGAAGCTTTCTTCGCTTGAAACACTCAAGATCGACAATTGTGAAAAGTTAGAGTGTTTACCCTCCCACAAATCCATGAGAAGCCTCACCAAATTAACACTGTTGACGATTAATGCTAGTCCCCTTTTAGGGAATGGCACCTCTTATATTGGTCCAGAATATCCCATATTCATACCGTTAAGATTGGTGGTCAATATTTTTTCTTTGGGTCTAAATCTTAATTCTGAGGTCAAAATTGCTGAAAAGTTGGTGCAAAAGCTCTGTACTTGCTTCTTCTGGATTTCAACACTACTGGTAAACTCTCCTTTTTTTTTTGGGATTCATAACCATTCCTACTTCTTCATGAGCACTTGGTTGTATGGTTTTATCCATCTTTGAAGGCTTTATACATATGCACATGTCCATATGATTTTTGAGATACATATGTTGCGAGGAAAATTATGTACCATTCAGGGCTTCGCATGTCTCTGTGTATGTTTCAGTAGTTGGAAATAACTCACGACCTCAAAGCTGGTACTTGATTTTCCCCGTTTTGCAGAATTCGATTCTGTTTTTAGATTATTTCAGCCGGAAGTTATTTTTCTACATGCGACATTAAAATACCTGATTGCATGAATCTCTCTGAACTTTCAAAAATCTGATTGCAGATGCCTAATACCACTCACTTTGAGATTTGTCATGGAGGGTGAAAATACCGGATTATTTGCTCTGCAAGTAAGTTGCACTAACTTATGAGCATACAAAGTTGTTACATCAAGTCGCTCATTTAAATTAAGCTAAATCTGGATTGCTCCTCCTTTTAAGATATAAAACTGAATTCTGAGCACTTATTGATCCTCAAACGGCAGATTATTGCTGAGAAATTTGTTGCTGCAAATATATAATTCATTGGAGTTTGTTAATGCTATTTTGGAGATTTTCACTGCGAATTTCCCGAACCTTTCATTTTAATTAGATTGTTATACCTTACCTGATTTGATGATTGTTCTTGATTAGATATGGTTTTGAACTGAAAGAATGACATTGTGCAACATGGTTGTTGAAACCGGGAGAAAAAATGGTTTTGTTCTTAACTGATAGTCACTGCACATATGTATCTCAAGGATGTGGACATGTCAGTTTGTTATTGAATTGTTAATGCAGGATAAAATAAAATTTAAAACTTAAGACATCAGAATTTTAGTTTTCTACTAGATGTTGTAATACCGCACTTGCAATGTAATTGTGGTGATCTTTGGTTAACCTTACTTCAATATGAGCAACTAACCATTTTGGTTTGGCTTTGCATGTTATACTCCCTTTTTGGTTTGAGTCGTTGAAAGAGGCAATTACAAGAAAGAACCTAGAGATTTATGTACTTCACAGGCCGGGATAAGTATTGGTCATGCGAAATTGTAGCGCTTTAGGAGTTTACCAATCTTTTGTAGTTCCAAGTCAATGATGCCCAGCTGCAGCTGAAGATCCACCAACAGTGGGGCACTCAGACAATGCATTGGCTGGTAATGTCATGGATAAAAATTTCTATTTAATGGTCAAAAGAATAAAGTTGACTTAAATAAGTGTCGGATGACTTTTTCACATAAGCTCAAGGCATGGAATGAAGCATGTTATGATCTAGAATAAGTGCTAGCTGATCTTAAGAAAGCCAGATGCATTTCTCTGGTTTTCTGCTCTTAAGGTTATGAGAGGGACATTGTTGTTACAACTGCTCTGGCTTAATGAAGCCAGCTGCTGTTACACTTCAAATGAGATTATGTTGGTTGGGGATGCTAATGTTTGTGTAGAAATCTTGGAAATGATAGGGATTTTCTTGAACTAATAAATGTGTATCACATGCTTTTAAGGAAGTTGCAAATGCTTACACTGATTTGAAAATAAACATGCTTGGTGGAAAATAGTATTGGAAGTAGCACGATGTTTCAACCAGAATTTGTAATTTTCTTTTTTAAAATGACAGTTCAGGTATGAATTGTTGTCCTGACCAGTTAATTTGTTTAATTTTTCATTGACTTCTATTTTGATGTTCGCATTTTCCATCCCATTGAAATAGTTTGACTTAGCTTATGTATTGCCATATAACAAGTCTATTGCATTGCTTCCAGGTTAAACTCAAAGCAATGGTTTCCTGCATTGTTGGTTTGTATGCCTTTTCACTGTGATATGGTTTTAAGACTCAGGATGCTTCTTCACTTGGCTGATAAGGAGCTATCTCAGCAGCCATAGCTGTCACCATCATAGTACAAAGGAGACTGACAAAGACCTGAATTGTTTCCTTTGGTAACTTAACGCACTTGTTCGTGTTTGCCTAATGAGTTCATTTGTAAAATGAGGTCTGTGCATATGCTTGAAGCCTGCCGATTGAAAATTTCCCTTTCCGATTTCTGATGGTATAATGGCCTTCAGGATTATATAGAACACACAGATTTCTGTAGAGTGTTAGTACAGCAAAGATGACAATTTTGTGCATAGCATTTTGGTTAGTGCAATAGAATGAAGCACATCTTGTGGTCTTTTAACCGGATTGGAGTGCATACTCCCCTGTGAATTGGTCGACTGCATTTATAATTTCTGTTGCTTCCAAGAATTCTGTGTACACATGCAAAATATAGTTAGCTGATAATTAGCTACTTTTGAACCTCAGTTACAATAAAACTGTAACTTTGGAAAAATATTTAGGTTTCAAGAATTCAGGACATAAAATCTTGCAAAAGAATGTTTCTTTGGACAAAATTGAATACTTTTGGCACAAAAGCTGCCTGGGTTTTTACTTGAATCTTCTTAATCAATGCTTATGCTGGGCTTTTTTTTTCTCTTCTTTTTTTTCCGTTTATTTGTTTTAGGAAATAATTGAATGTTGGGGTGGTTTATACACATTTAGAAGGGCGGTTGGGGAGTAATTATATATGTTTACAATGAATTGACAAATGTTCATCTCGATTATTTTTTAATTTATCACAATTTCATATTCTGCTTTCAATTATTAATCTTTGTGAATAAGCTTTAAACATATTTTTTTTTTTTTTGACCACAACGCGTAGCCTTAAACTATCCCTAGATTAGTTAAGAAAGAAAACAGAAACCTCATAAGTCTCCATCTTCATACTACTATTTAATTTGATTTTGGCTTCTCCATACTACTGAAGCATTTAAGAAATGCAAACATATAGATGCTGGGGCCTTGGTGAAAATTGTTAAAAATATCAGTACTACTCGTCTTTTAACCGGATTGAAATGCATATTCCCGTGTGAATTGGTGGACTACAGAAAACTAATTTTGTTGCTTCCTTTTTAGCTGCCAAGTACAATACAACTCTATGAGTTTGTTTTAAGAATTCTGTGTACACAAGCAAAAGATAGTTTTTTTTTTTTCTTTTTTTTTTTTTTAGGGATAATTAGCTACTTTTGAATTTTATTTTTTCTGGGAACTTCAATAACCTCGTTGTGGGTTATAATTTGAGAAAAATATTTAGGGATCTTATGTTGAATTTTATCTGTAAATTTTGTATTCAAAATTAAATCTTATGAAAATCTGTTACCATTTTTCATCCT
Organism: Cinchona pubescens; assembly: GCA_025175665.1. Taxonomy (NCBI): domain Eukaryota; kingdom Viridiplantae; phylum Streptophyta; class Magnoliopsida; order Gentianales; family Rubiaceae; genus Cinchona; species Cinchona pubescens. The sequence continues at coordinate 1,009,333 of JANKKI010000209.1, read as the reverse complement.
TTAGATACAGTCTTTAAGGATCAGGATTCAGGTTTGTGATAGAGGGTTTTAGCCAAGTCGGGACAACTCTTAGCCAGGAGAAAGTTTTCGTAGAAAATTCTAAGAAGACTAATGTTTATTTGGACAAAATTGAATGCTTTTGACACAGATGCTTCTTGGGTTTTTTCTTGAATTAATCAATGCTTATGCTGGACCTTTTTTTGTTTTTTTTCCACTTTTATTAATTCTGGGAAATAATTGAATGTTGGGGTGGTTGTGGAAATAATTAGAAGGGCAATTGCGGAGTGATTATATATGTTTACGATGAATTGACAAATTGTCATCTCGATTATTATTTTTATTTATCACAATTTCATATTCTGCTTTCAATTATTGTGGCATCTGGATAGACTTTACATAGTGGTTTTGTCTGGTTTTGAAAGGGACAACGCGTAGCCTTAAAATACCACTTGGTAAAGAAAACAAAAACCTCGAAAGTCTCCATTATTTCGTACTACTATTTAATTTGCCTTTCGGCTTCTTCATACTACTGAAGCATCTTAAGACTAACCATAGATTTACAGGAAACCTTTTATGTCATACTTTAGTCTAAATAAAGTCAAAAAAGACAATTCATTTGATTTAACGAATAGACTAAGAGTTTATTTTTTCGACATTGGGTAAGATATTTTTGTACACCTACAAAATAGATAAATGAAACATAATTATTATTTGAATTTTACATATTATTTTTGCATAAAATTGTTACTTATGAGGAATAATTTCGTCTAAAGGACATGTTTTCACTTCCAATTAGGCGCTAGTTGTCACCTTCGTTTGATTCTCAATTAATTTTAGGCGAAAAAATCATTCAATAAAAAGTTTAAATGGAACCATACTAAAAATGTCCACGTAGAGAATGCAATTCCTTTCGCTTTAAGTAATGGATATGAGTTTAATGTAATGAACAATAAATGTCACGTGTGCCAAAGCAGAAATATACCACAAAAACACATTTAATATACTTAGGTAAATTACAAGATCATCTAGTAGTTTAGTTAAAGTTATTTGTAAATTTATGATCTTTTTTTTTGTTCGGATTAAAGTAAAATTGTATATATATTCTGTTAACTAGTCGTTAGGATGATTAAAATAATTTTGTTTAAAGAGTTATTTTAATCATTTATATTTATAATCATGTTAGCTATGTATTTTAACAGAAAATATAACACTTCATTCTTGGTAGGAAAGGTTGCTAAAGGTGGAGAGTTACTAAAATTAAGAATATCTTTTACTTTACACACAATTTTGTTACAATTTTAACTTTCCATCAATTTGACGCAAACAAATCCAAGCCACAAATAGATGGCTTGTAAATTTGCAAACTCAATATTTGTTATAATTTACCCAATATCTACAACACAACATACCACAATTTACAGGTTTACATATATTTAAATGTCCAAAAAAGGAGAGATAAAGAAAGGATTTTCTTCTTCTTTTTTTCCAATCAACTGGGGTCCATTGATGAATGCACTGAAAGCGAGTCTTCAACAATCAAGTTTTTGTTGTTTTGTAGTGGGGGAAGGCATAAATTTTACACGTAGATAGACATTTATTCATGCAAGGAGAGTCTTCTTTTCTTTTCTTTCTCCCTCCCCAAACATTATTAGTAAATTAGTAAGAAAGTAAAAGAATTATTATGTGGACCCGATCCATGCTATAATACATGCACACGTGAGTGATGAGGTCTCTTCAAAATTAAGGGGTCCATGTAAGTCAAAGATTCAGTCCAAGTAAGAGTTTGCAGGAGAGTGCTTAATAAGGAAACATATTTAAGTAGACTAGAATTAAATATGTTATTTATTTTACTTAAATTAACCGATGTTATTTATTCTATGAAATTATAAATCTACACAATATGATCTATAAATGTACCAAAGATCTTATCTATCTAAATATTTTTCTTTCAATAAGAATGTTTTTGTTGTTTTACAGTTGGAAAGGCTTTGTATCAATAATAGCAGTACAGAATATGTCTATAGTAGTATATTAAAATTTTGCTGCAAGGTCAAAAGATTATGAAAGTTTTGCAGCCAGCTAGAAGATGATGGCATACATGAATATTGGGAGTAAATGACTCTAATGGTCCCTTAACTTTTACTAATATTTTTATTTGGTCCCTTAATTTTAAAAGAGTATGTCTACAAAAATTGGCATTTCAAAATCAAAATATAAAGTCACACAGTTGAAATACTACTGAATATCTATTTGGCAAAATATTAACCAATTAAGATATTTTATTAACCACTCAAGTGGATTGCCACGTGTGGCTTTGATATGTGGCTTTAAAATGTGGCTTTGTAAATCATTTCTCATTTTAAAAATTGTCTATCACGCTCCTAAACTTTTAAATTTAGTTCTAAAGGTCGTTTAATATCAAATTCAAGTATGGTAATTTTTACTTTATCCTCAAAAGTTTGATTTGAGGTCCATTCCTTTAAATCTAAAAAATAAGACATTTAACTTTATCCAATAGTTTTAGTTAAATATTAAATAATTGACTAATTTAACTAAGAGAGAATGACAACACGACCTTTGTAACAATTTTGTATAAGTTAAAAATTATGAGAAATTTCCTTTATCAATCTAATACTTTTATAAAGTCAAAATTATATATATTATGATAAATTTTGATAATAAACATAACAATAAGAGAACTATAAACAATTATTCTCAATTTAACTTTTATTTTTACTTATTTGTATTCTTTGTTTGTTAGTTATACAAGTTATACATAGTTATTCATATTTTACTAAATTATCATTGAAATTCAAATGACCAAATTAACCTATAACAAAATGATAATATTCTTCAAAATATATTACAACAAAATATATGATTGAATAAACTATGCTAGGATATTAGTTTTGTCATTTTTTTATCAGTTAACTAGTCAATAGTTGAGTATTTATCCAAAACTATTAAAATGGATTAATTTTGCATAATTTTTAAACTTGGGATGGTCAAATTAATGAAATGAAGATGAAATGAAGGGGCAATTAAAAGAATCTCTATTGCAGTTTAGTTAATGTTTGAGTTATTCTTGTGATTTGGTTAATCGTTTGTAAACCTACAATTTTGTTTTCTTATGATTTAGATTAAAGTAAAACTATTAAATATTCTGTTAAGTGGCAGTTACGATAGTGAAAATTTTTGATATAAAATGTTATTTTAATTATTTAAGTCTATAATCAATGCTAATCAGTGTTAGTCATATACTTTAATGTAAAATACAACCCGTCTCTTCTGGAGGGAAAGGTTTGTTAGCGATGGAGGATTACTAGAATTAGGGGTATTTTTTACTTTCCATACAAATTCATTACGGTTTTAACTTTTTATCTATCTAGCACAAAAAAATTCAAACCACAAATAGATGGATTGCAGATTTACAAACCTAACATTCGTCGTAATTTACCCAATATTTGTAACTTAAGAGACCAAAATTTACAGGTTTACATATATTTAGATGTCTGGAGAAAGAGAGAGAGATAAGGAAAGTTCTTTTTCCCGCTATAAACCTAGATCCATTGATGAATACACCAAAGAGAGTCTTCAACAACTAGTTACAACCATCTATCATAAGTGTATAAGTAGGTTTGAATGTCAAAATATCTTAAGCTTTCCTGTAAAAAAGTATGTCTTAATCCTGTCGTCATTATAAGATGTCTTAAAATGTTATTGTTTACAGACCCAGGTTCATGCTACAGAGCATGGATACATTAATTGATCTGGCCTCTTCAAAATTAGAAGTGTCCATGATACAAGTCAAAAACCTGGTTTAAGCAAGAATTTGCTTGAGATGAGAGTTCTCAATAAGGAAAAAAATTTAAGTAGATCCGATTTTATCTCTTACTTGTATACTTTGTGGTTATGAAATTAAATTTTAAAGAATTGTGCTTATATTAGCTGATGTGATTTATTCTGTAAGATTAAATAAATACTCTTATGATCTAAAAGTAGAACTAAAAACCAAATATTTTTTCCCTTTCAATAAATAGGATTTTGTTGTTTTACAGTTCGGAAGGCTGTGTATTAATAATAGTACAAAATATGTATATAGTACTAGTATATTAAAATTATGCTGCCAGGTCAGAAGATTATGACATTAAAAAAAAAAAAAATTCAACGAAAACAAAATTAATAAAAGTTTTGCTGCCAGCTCAGAAGATGATGACATATAAGAAAATTGGGAGTAAATGACTTCAATAATCCCTTAATTTTTATCAATAATTTTTATTTGGTTCCTTGACTTTTAAAATTATCTATCACGTTCCTAAACTTTTAAGTTTAGTTCTAAATGGTCTCCCAATATCAAATTCAAGTATACTAATTTTTACTTTACCCCCGAAGGTTTGATTTACTATCTATTTCCTCCCTCTAAGTCTAAAAAATAAGGCATTTAACATTGTTCAATAGTTTTGGTTAACTTATATTAAAAAATTGATTATTTGACTATGTGAAAATAACAACACTGTCTTTATAACAATTTTGTATAACATAAAAATTATATAACCCTTTATCAGTGTAATGGTTTTGTAAAGTCAAAATTATATATATTATGGTAAATTTTGATAATTAAAATGACAATGACAATTATATTGTATAATTATTCCCATTTTAACTTTTATCTTTCTTTGTATTATTAACTGTACAAGTTCTACATTATGATTCCTATTTTATAAATTGCCTTTGAAATTCAAATGACCTAATTAACCTATAATAAAAGGATAATGTTCTTCAAAATATATTAGAATACAATATATGTTGAATAAGACATATTAAGATATTAATTTTGTTATTTTTTACCATTTAACTAGTAATAGTTGTGTATTTACACAAAACTATTCAAATGGAATAATTTTATCTAATTTTTAAACTTGGGAAGGTCAAAGTGATGATAAACCAAACTTTTGAGGAACAAAGTAAATATTATGATATTTGAATTTGATATTGAGGAATCATTTAGACCCAAATTTAAAAGTTTAGAAATTTTATATACACTTTTAACGGTTAAGAGACCAAATAAAATATCTTATAAAAGTTTAGAGATGTATTAAGACTCATCTACCCTAGAATATTTAGTAACTTTAAGGTTAATGACATTTTGCGCCTCTCAAGCAGGAAAATTCTTATGCACATCACCCCACATCACTTAAATGAGTGATGTGGAGCAACATGGACTAAATCCATTCATAGTGTCATGGACTTAGTCCGTGTAAGAATTTCCTGTCAAGTGATATCCTATACTTTCTATTTTTCACAACTTACCCTAATTAGCCCAGCTCTCGTCTCTTAAACAACGAAATGTGTACCTACCCAGCAAATTAGAATCTAACAATTCGCTCCTTCTACAGATGTACTCGTTTAACGAACACCACCATACCGAAGCTGACCCATCATGGATAGATTTTTGATGAAGAATTGCCTGTGATGGTTGCTGGCATGTCTGTAATATTTTGGTATTGGAACAAATGTGAATTCAAAAGAAATAAATTTCTTTTTCTGTTTGCCAACGACGTGCTCGATGAAATGCCTGAATGGGGGGGACTACAATTTTGTAGCAGACTTTTCTTTCTTTTTTTTTTTCTTTAGCTTCTTAATGATTCAAACATATAATAAATTGGTCGGGATGATTTCTGAGCCGTCGACGTAGAATTTCTAAGAGTACACGTAATATGAATTCGTATTCTTGTGTTGTTTCTTTGATAAATCTTGCAACATGCATGTTTTATTAATTGAGATTATTGTCCTGACTTGACTTTGTGTTATTTTTTAGCATGAGGAAGCTCTCAAGATTTTATAGTCCGTTTGGTTGCTTTTTGACGATTTAGTTAATGTGATAAAAGTAACTTAACACATAGATACAAAATAATTTGTAGTAATAGACAGAAAAGCAACAAATAGGAATATAAATCCTAATCCTAGTCCTAATCCACAAGTTCAAAGAATTTATTTTGTTGGATCCTAATTTTAATCTTAATCCTAATTAACGTGTTTAAAGAATTCGCTTTGTTGAATCCTAAGCCTAACCAATATAAAATTCTAATAATCCTAGCCATTTATTCTAATGCACCAAACTATTTTATATAGTTTATTTTATATAACAATTAATTAAGAGTTATACAACAAGAAGGATTGTTCTCAAAAGCTTAACGAAGTCTACTTATAATTATTTTGAAATTAAAAAAAAATGCAAAAGAGTTTGCTAATAGAAAAAAAACTAAAAAAATTTAAAGGAGTTTACTAACAAAAAGATATAAAAAATTTAAAGAAATTTAGAAACAAAAAATATAAAAATTAAAGGAATTTACTAACAAAAAAAAGCAACAAATAATTTTCTTCGTCTATGATTGTAGTGAGTATACTAATGAATTATATGCATGTGGATTTATTTTTCCCTTCATTAAAGTTAATTTCAATCCCACCGAATTAATCTATGCACGCTTTATCAAATGGATATACGCAAAAAACCAGACTAATTAATTTGATGCACTTAAAATATAAGTTTAAGTCCATCTATCGGCTCAATAACTACTATTTGTTGCAAAACAAGCTAGAAGAAATCAAATATCATGTGAATATAACTAGCCTTCAAATCAAAAAAACATTTTTACTAAACAAGTAGCTTTATAGTGCAATGTTAAGATGTAGAAAGAAAAGAAGGTTGAAAACTTCAAGAATTGACATCACACAAAAAAAAAAATAAAAAAATACAAGAGTAGATCCAATATTATGTAGCTTTATAGTGCAATGTTAAGATATAGAAAGAAAAGAAGGTTGAAACGCTACAAGAATTGACGTTACACAAATAAAAAGAAAATACAAAAGTATACCGATATATACTTATAGATAGATGTTTGTAGTTTTCTCCATAAGGATGTAGTGATTTATTTAACTATTAATCATGTATGTATAAAAGTGGGCAAGTGTTTAAAAGTTTTAAAGAAAAATCTCTAAATCTTCTTAAATACAATATTGAATGATGATACATTACATTTTAGATGAAAAAAAAAACTATTTTGTTTCGTTGTCTTTGGAATGTATTCCAATTTGATCCCTTATGTAGTTATGTATTACAACAAGCTAATTTAGTCCATCGTCTTTCAAAATATTAGCCAATGTAGAACTTTTATGAAAAAATTAGACAAACTAATAGTAGAAGCCACATAAATATCATCTGGCCATTAAAACACAAATAAGTTGAAGTTAAAAAGACTTTTTTCTTTCATTTTCATAACATTAATTTTGTCCCATTTTCTTCAAAAGCAATCTTCATTGATAGAAATTCATCTAAGTAATTTCATCATTTTAGATCACAATTTTTTACATGCCATAAAAACAGCATGTGATGTTCACGTGACCTCCACTGCTAATTTCTCTAACTTTTTTGTCAAAATCCCTATATTGACTAATATTTTAAAAGATGGGGACTAATTGATTTGTTGTTATACATGAGGGACCAAATGAGGCACGCCCAAAAGATAAAAGATTAAAATAGTCTTTTTCCCTAACTTTTTATTAAAAAAAGAGTTTTAACTAATAACAAAAAAATCAATAAACATAGTCGACTTTATAATTTTAAATTGAAGTTATCATGGTATTAAAGTCATCTTATCATTGCTATAAACAAGCAAATCAACTACTGATATACAATTATATAAAAAAAATTATTGATAGACAATTTACTCAAGAACTCCATCCAAAAAAATATGAAAATTTAAGAAAAGTTTAAAGTACAAATCTCAAATTGCAATGACCTAAAACCTACCAATCAATCACATGAGGGATTCTCCCAAAAATATAGAAATAAAAAGAAAACCCATATGAGGAAGAATAGAAAATAATAACAATAATAGGGCACAAATGCAAGCTAATTTAGAACATTAGACAAATCTCAAAAGTTGATTGCAATATCTCTTCAAAAAAAAAAAAAAAATTAGAGAAGACTACTATATACTTCGAAAATAAAAAGGTGCATTTTCGAATTATAACGGGAGTTAGGCTTTAGTAGTTTAAAAAATATTAAATGCATCTTATGTTTGTGCTTATGTGAAAGAAACAGGGAAAAATGGAGAGAAGATTTTTGCATTTTACTGAGGTAAGTCGAACTAAATTACTTTTATAGATTTTGACAATTTAAAAAAAAAAAAAACTGAAGTTTTGAGGCAAAAGTTAAAATGGAAATGGCAAAGGATAAAAAGAAAATGCAATTTGCCATTTAATATAATTTACTCTGAATAAAAACATTGAAGTGATTATATTTAATATAAGAGTATGAGAAAGTAAATTTTTTACTCATTGAGAAGAACTATGAATAAATTATTTATAGACATGCATAAATGTGTATAATTTGTCAACCTTAATTCATTTTTCTTAAAAAATAACATTAAGAATAAAAACTAAAATTGTGATGTTTTTTTTAACAGTAAAATGATTATTTTTTAAGAAAAATGAATTAATTTGACAAATTATTTTCATTTACGAAAAGTGAAACTAATAAAATTAAGTATTCAAAATATTTTTTATTCGTAATTAATGAAGTGATGGCCATTAGCATAATTGCATAGAAAACAAACTGGTTGCCTCTTTTCCAAAGGATTTTGAGTACACTATCGACACATGCAAAAATTGATTTATGGTCACCAACACAAATTAAGAGGCAAAAGTTTCTAAAATTTAATAGATAGGTATGTAAGAGAGACAGATTTTATGTTTCAAAAAGCAAATAAAGGAATGTAGGCTACTTTAGGAAACAAAAGCTAGAAGAGAATAGAATGTTATGCACCTTGTATTTCATCAATTTTGTTTTTTTCATTATCCGAATTTTTTTATAACTTCATACTTTTTTTGTTCCTTCATTTTTAGTTGTAAAATCTACCTAATTACTAATCAACTTAGATCGCGAACGTTTGTGCGCATTTTACTTCTTGAACAAAGTAAAAAAGAAAAAAAGGACAACCAAAGGAAACTTAAAAAGATAAAGGTAGCAGAACTATGAAGAAAACTAAGAAAATCGATAAAATTAATGTCAAATTCTAAGAAATTAGTCATTGCAAAATTTTCTACTATGTTTAATTTGAACATGTGCATTTAACTGTTCTTTTAAATAAAGAACCTTTGTGAACCTTTTCATTGACAATTTCAAGTTAGTATACATATTTGATGTATAGAAAATTCCTATATAGATTTCATTTCATTATATAATAAATCCAATAATTTTCAATTAATAACTAGATGGTGAAGAATTTTAGGAAAATGAGGAAACAAGTCAAATATTATATTTGCGTTATTTTGTATTCAGAGAAAGGATATTAATATTATGCTACAAAAGTATAGAATTTTTCATGTAAAATGAATATAAAACTTTACAAAAGTTATATAGAATTCTACAATAAGATACCTTGACTTTAATTAAATTTCATTACATATTTCGGTGTAAAGACTATGTTAGCACGTTAAAGGGGCAATTTGGGATCTACTTGGATCACTACCAGAAAAACACGTATTATCGACAGATTTTTATAACCAACTTTTTCCATCTCTACGATGGAAATTTTTAAAATAAAATCTTTTCAAAATAATTGTTTTAGCAAGGGAAATTTCCGTCACAAAAATTTGTCACAAAATCCATTGTAAAGGTTCTTTTTTTGAATAAAGAATACAAAAATTCAAAATATTGGAGATAGATTCTTTTGTAGCAAAATTTCTTAGGAAAAAATTTTAAAAATTTGATTATAAAATTTTACAACTGATCTTTCTGTAACTAAGTAGATTGTGTATCTTAATTTAGCGGAGATGTGTATATTGCTAAGTTACGTTTAGCGGAGGAATTTTCCATTGCTAAGTTAAGGTTAGACGGTATTTTCAAATTTAAATTTCTTAGCGACGAATTGTCTAAATTTGAGTTAGCGATCAGTTTTTTGGTCACTAATTAGATCGTATTTCAAATTAGCTATTTTGACGAATTTTTCCGTCGCTAAGATATCCCAAATTAGCGATGGAAAATCCGTCTCTAAGTAATTTATTTTTAAAAAAAATAAAAACCGTAACTTAGCAATGGAAAATTCCTCCGCTAAGTGACGAACATTATATAAAATGACCTCTTTTCTTACTCATTTCAAAAACTTACATATTCTATTACTGTATTTAACTATTATCCACCACTTTCTACCTTCTTTTTCCTCCCTTAAATAAACCCACCACCACTAAGAGACTTCCGTTCTCCTTTTTCCGCATTTTCTTCCACATTTTCCTATTTCCTTCCCCTTTCTTCCCCATTCCCCTATCCCTTTTCTCCATCTCTCTTTTCCACCTACCTCAAAAATCATTACTATAGATTTTCCATCATAACCAACACCACCAGTTGGTCACTACCAATCCACAATAACAAAAGCATTTATTTTTGCAAGGTAAGTGATATTATTCACTAATTTTTATTCTTTTTCAATTTATTTACATTTGTTTCCTAGTGTATATTGGATTTTTTTTTAGATTTATTTTACATTACTTTTGTGCATATTGGATGATTTTTTACTTTTTCGAATTTATTTTACATAATATAGTAGTAGTCATAAGCATTATATAAATTTTTAGTACTAGTAGTATAAAGTAGAATTGGTAGTAGTATTAACTAGTACTAGTAAGTAATAAGATGTGTTGTTAGTATTTTCAATTCACATTATTATTATTTACTAGTAGTATAGTAGTAGTAATAAGTATTATATAAATTTTTTAGCACTTAATTGTAAAATATTGGCATTTTTTTATTATTGATTTTGAAATTGAAATGCACAAATGTATCACTAAATTTGGAATGATTTTGAATAAAATTTGCTAATTTGAAACAAAAAATTTTGCTGCAAAAATATTTTTCTATTTCAAGATTTTTAATAATTTTTAATAATGTCTCTTATACACATTAGATCTGTATAAGAGACAGCCCTTCATTAACGACAGAAATTTCTATCGCTAACTTTAAATTCTATCACTAATATAGCGACTAAAAAATCCGTTGCTATTTAACTACGAATTTTTTCATCACTAACATTGTTTAAGGGACATCCAAGTTTCGTCTTTTGTGACTGAAAATTCGTTACTAATTTTGTCAGAAAAAATCCGTTGATAAAAATTTTCGACAAGATATTTTTCGATGGACGGTTTCTGTCATAAAATCCATTGCTAACATGAGTAGCGACGGATATTTTGACAAAACATCACTAATTCCGTCACTATTTGCTGTTTTTCTAGTAATGTTCATTGCTGAGAGTATTATTTTGTACGTCATTTGAGGGGTATGACCCCAGTGAATGACCCCATGCCCCATTCTATCCCCTTCCCCAAAATAAAAAGTAATATATATATTTGAATAAGGTTTGTTAAAAAACTAATAAACACACGTGTTTAAGAAGTAATAAAAACAAGTTTAAGAAGTAATTATAAAATATTTATATAATTTATTCAAAAGTTTTAGTCACTTTAGAAACTCTAAATTTTGAAAATATAAGTCCAAATATCCTATGCCTATCCCTTTTCCTACTTCTAAGTATCAAAAGTGCTTAAAATATAAATCCAATCCACAAATATGAAACAATTCAAAAAATATTCCCTTAAGGACTATATGATATCATTTAAGTTAAATTGTTACGAATGACATTAATTTTCCTGGCAATAAGTCCTTTTGAGAATACATATAAATTTTTCATCATTATACTACATATATTTTTATTTTTATATTTTTAAAACCATCCATTTCCGTACCCTGTATTAATGAACCTATGACCTATAAATCATAGGGAAAGCATCTTATCACTAAATAAATATATGCATTTAAAATATATACTCTGTGTGTATATGTATGTGTTGTTGGTTTTTTCATTTTCATTGTTTTAGAGGAAGATGGAGTAATAGGAAAAGGGGGAAAAGAAAAAGAATCTAAATGTGCTTAGGAAACTAAAACGTCAGAAATATAAGGTACCTTTGGCTTTGGGTCTCATTAGCAAGGTTGAGGCTTAGGCAACCCACAACATAAGAGGAGAGAGAGCAAATGGATGCCCTTTTTTTTTTTTTTTTTTGGTTTCCTTTGTCAAATTCAGAAAGTTGAATAATTTTCACAAGCACATGCATGTGAACTATTGGAAATAATTTGATCTAAAAATATCAAATTTATTTAGACAACTTGTACTCTATATATGTAACTATATACTCCCAATTCATTTTAATTATTGTTTTAAATTGTTGAAGAAGATTTAATAAAACAATTAAATTGCATTAATTTTATAAAAATCTAGTTTAAAGTGACTAAATAATTCTTTTCATTTACAGAATCTTCCTTCTATTAATATAGATAAAAACATCATATAATGCTTGCATAATTTTCTAAATCGACAGATAATTTAAGAGAGAGCACATTAATCATACATCATACATTAATAGAAACTTTGACGCTTACTAATATTTGGCTTAAGATTCTTTTATTTAACCTATTTAAAGACTGATCGAAAAATGGCTATATAAAATATTTGAATATTAATATGAGTTATTTTAAAAGGTTTTAAAGATCAAATTACTTTCTTGAGCTAAATAATTTTGGGGAAAAAAAGAGCATATTGGATATGACTGGAACTATAAAATTTAAGAGATAAATTACAAAGAACCCCTTTTGGTTTGCCTAATGTTTAGGTTAACCCCTTATAATTTATAAACCTACATATTATATACCTCCTAGATGTGTATAAGAGTGAGGTGTTAGTTTTTCCATTAAACTTAACGGTCAATGAAAACAATCAATTTTTTAAAATAAATTGACTGTTTTCATTTAAGTTTCTTCTTCATTTTTTTTTTTGTTCTTCTTTCTTTTTGCTTTGGGTTATCTACCATGGTATCTCTGGTATGTTAGACTAGAGGGCTGATCACATTTTCCAAGAATATTCTAGAGGTGCTTATGTGGCTATTTCATTAAGGGAAAATATGTAATTTCATTGTAAGTTCATCTAGTAGTTTAGGACCTCAACCCCTCTCATGTAACTCTATAAATAGGGGGGTTTGGTGTAAGAATTGCTCTAAGAAAAAATCCACTTACAAACTCTCTTCTGCAAAATTCTTACTTCATCAATTTGGCGCCGTCTGTGGGAATTGACATCTCTTCAAATATTTCCTTCCGATTGATTCCAATTTTAAGAAAGATGAAGAATAGAGGCACTAGACACACTGTTAGCAAGGAAGCCGAGGCGAGTAACTAGAACCACGCGGTACAAAATGATGAAGTGGAGAACCTCGAGGCTTCCACTGAAGCTCAGCAGAAACAAAATGACGTCTTAAAATACATCTTCGATCACTTTGAATCTTTCAGAGCGTTCGTCGAACTACGTGAGAATCAAACTTTGTCGACGCTTGAGAACGACAACCTAACCGAAGGCCTGAAAAATAACCAGTTCACACCATAGGACCAAGTGATCTCAGGCACAAAATCACAAAGTTGAGATTGGACGAATGGTCTAGTGAATCGCATTCATCGACAAGTCAGTCGAAAAAATTACCAATGCGTAACATGTTGGGAACACAATCCTCCAAAAGCTCTGAATTGCGAGGACCCTCTTTGGCTGTTTTAAACAGAGTAGAGCCTTGAAAATAAAATTCAAGAAATATTGAGGAAGAATAATTTGGTGTTAAATACCACTGTTCCAACTTAAATTGGCAAATTGTTGTTCACATTCTCTGTCAGAGCCGAGCCGCTAAACGCAATTCAAACTACCGGACTTAGACCGGTACAAAGGAGACTGTGACCTATTCGATCATCTTCAACATGTGGTGGTGATCACAAGCCTTTATGGCTATAGTGATGCCTTCCGTTGCAAATTGTTCGCCACTACCTTTCGAGGTTTGGCTCAAAAATGGTTTCAGGAGTTGCCAGAGAGCTCAATTGCCGCTTTTCACTAGCTGGAAAAGTCTTTCCTTTGTCATTTCAGAAGCAAATCTGCAATTTACAGTATTGCAGAAAGACACGTCATATCTTATGAATATCCACCAGAGGCCAGATAATCACTTAACCAGTTTTTGGACCGCTTCAATGATGAAGTTATCCAAATAAAAAATGTTGATTAGAAGATTCTGATTGCTGCTTTCTGCAACGGCATCCGACCAGGGAATTTTAACACCGAATTAGCTAAAAGGATGCCAGAGTCTTACTCCGAACTGTTAGAAAGAACATCAGAGTTCATCCGAGGGAAGGAGTCAAATAGGACAAAAAGAGAATTGTATGATTCACAAAAGGAAAAGACTGTGAAGACATCGGACACTTCATCATCCAAAAAGCAAAAGTTCCTAGACAAGATGAGTTATCCCTAAGTCAAACCATTAGCTAACGGGGTAGCGTATCTGAACAATTATATCAAAGCCCGACCCTCGAGAACAAGAATTCTCCCAAACTCTGACTTCACTCCCCTCAACACCTTAAGAAGGAAAATCTTGTATCAAGTACAACATCCAGAGTTCTACAGCATCTAGATGTGTGATATATGGAGAGACAGGTTGCAAACAACTCTAGATGTGTAATAATTGAGGCAGGATATGGTTCCCAATCTTATACACATCTAGTCTCGTATAAGAGGTAGATTCCTATTATGGCCGTTCTTGATGTAGTTGACACCTACAAGTTTATCACCGAATCATTCCAAAGAAATGTCAATAATGGAGCCAACAAATGCAGCGGCGCCTGCCTCGTCAACAAAACCAAGGAGGCCATAATAGGAATAATCCTCCGGTACGAGAAGAGCAGGTCTACATAGCCGGAGTAATACAATAGCCGGAGGACCAGCAACCGATGACCCAATAATGCTAGAAAGAAATACGTGCGATACGTACCCCCAGATGAGATTCTCGCCTTAAACAATTCATGAGCCTCGGATACACTAAGGAGGACCTTGTTCCTAGCCGTGTGCCATATAATGACCCTGTGGTGATCCATGTGAACGTGGCCGGCAACGAGATGCATCATGTATTTATAGATATCGGGTGCTTGATAGACATCATTTCTTATTTTGGGACGCTTGGGAAAAAATGTATATTGCTTCCTCTTTGATAAGACCCTTCAAAACTTTATTAGTTAGCTTTACCGGCGATTTAGTCATGCCTGAAGGGAAGATAATGCTCTTTTTATTCCTCAGGACTTTCCCAAAAAATAGATCGAGATGACTAACTTCATCATCGTAAAAAGGGACAGTTCTTATAATATGATTATTGGCCGACTCACACAGTACACATACAGAATTCTTCTCTCTATATTTCACATCAGAATAAAGTTCATGATGAGAGACGGGTATGAAGGCACGGTGATCGGGAATCAGCAGGAAGTCAAGTTATATGATGTCCCTGCGATCTCAATCGCAAACTATGTCTATTGCGGACAAAGCATTTCTGCAAACTTTTGATGCCCCTCTTCCCCTAGCGGTCTCGAAGAGTAGAGGATCAATTCGAAAGAAGGAGAGAAATGCGCAGTATCACATGGTAATGTTGTTGAAATCCTAGAGTTGCCTAAACCTAAGGGAAAGGGAAATAGCAACTAAAATTGAGCCATAGGATGGACGTCCCTATCCAGGAGATATCACTAGACCCAAATATCCCGGACAAGAAAATAAAGATCTGCGCAGCTCTTCCAGTAGAATTCAAAGCTCTTCTCTTCAGACTTCTAGCTGAGTACAAGGATGTGTTTGTTTGGACAGTTGAAGACATGCCACACATTCCTCGAGAAATTATCGAGCATAAGCTTGGGGTTGACCCAGCCTTGTACCTGTCAAGCTAGAAGCGTCTCTTCAGCCCAGAGTGTAGCTTAGTAATCGAAGTCAAGGTGGATAAACTTCTATTAGCTAAAGTCATAAGGGAAGTGTTGTATCCTACATGGCTTTGTAATCCAGTCCTTGTAACTAAACATGATTTGATTTGGCGAATGTGCCAAGGTTTTACTGATTTAAATAAAGCATGTCCAAAGGATAGTTACTCGTACTCTCGGATTGATACCGTAGTTGATTTTTTTGTGGGGTTTCATGTCCTGCATTTTTTAGATGCTTTCAAAGGCTATCACCAGATAGATATGGCCAAGGAGGACGAAGAAAAAATATCTTTTATTACTGACCGAGACACATATTGTTATGTCACAATGCCATTCGGACTCAAAAATACCGGAGTAACTTATCAGAGGCTCGTCAATAAAACCTTTAAGTCCCAGATAGGATGAAATATGGAAGTCTGTATTGATGATATGGTGGTGAAGAGCCAAGCCTTAGAAGCTTTTCTGGATAATTTAAGAGAGACATTTGAAAGGGGAAAGGGCTGCCATTCCTTAGAAGTTGAGGTCGATCGGCGTTAAAATATATTGAGTAATCTGAAAGTTTGGTTGTTATAATTAATATGAAGTTGAACAATTGTTGCGTAGAGGGGATAGTATGGGAGTTGCATATTGGTTAAAGAAGTCCACTCAAAGATTATCTTACATATGCCCTCTTCTCAAAGAACAAACAATGAAGCCAAATATGAAGCAATGAAATAAAAATGTCTCATCGAATTCCGATTCTGACAGTTGTGAATAGTTTGAGAAATTTGAGGCCCGAGCATAATATTAAGCCTAAATTAAGAATTAGATGTCACGTGATTAAGGAAGAGTTTTTGATGTTAAAGTATTAGTGGTACAAGACTTTAGATTCGAGATATCCATGACCTCATGGATGACCTATTCAATTAAGGACCTCTGAAGATCCAACCAACTAGAAGGACTAAGTATAGAGTAGTCAAATAATGCTTATTGATGAGTTCCATAAAAGCTTATCCTGATTACTTCACCAAATGGATAGAAGTTGAGCCCCTGTCCACGATCTT
Source organism: Cinchona pubescens (assembly GCA_025175665.1). NCBI lineage: Eukaryota > Viridiplantae > Streptophyta > Magnoliopsida > Gentianales > Rubiaceae > Cinchona > Cinchona pubescens. The sequence goes on along the minus strand of JANKKI010000209.1, from coordinate 992,425 downwards.
AGGAAAGGCCATAGAAAAGTTCTTCTAAAAAAATATTGTATGCCGATTTGGTATTCCCTCTATTCTTATTTTTGATAATGAAAAGTAATTCGAATGAGAGCCTTTCAAGAGTTTTTGCTCTAACATCGGCATTAGACAACATTTCACTTCAGTCGCACACCACAAGCGAATAGACAAACAGAAACCTGCAACCGAACCCTGTTGATGGGACTCAAGACTCGGTTAGAGCGAGTCAAAGGAGAATGGGTTGATGAGCTACCTAGCATTCTATGGGCATATCGGACTACATTTTGAACGGCCAATGGGAATAACCCCATTTAGCTTGACCTATGGGTCCGAGGCTGTAATTCCTGCCGAAATTGGGTTACCCCCGGCTTGTGTTGCACTTTGGGACTTGGAGCAAAATGATGATGCCCTGAGAGCTAATATGGACCTACTGGAAACAAAAAGGCTGGACACGTCTATCAGGGAGGCAAAGCACAAGCAAGTCATGGCTAAACATTATAACTCCAAGGTCAAGAATAGATACCTTCAACCGGGGAACTTGGTGTTTCGAAAGAATGAGGTGACCCGAGTACAAAGAATGGGAAAACTAGAACCGAACTGGGAAGGTCCATATCATGTAACAGAAGCACACATTTTGGGTTACTATAAACTAGTTGATATGAGAGGGGACCCTGTCCCTAGAATGTGGAATATTGTGAATTTGATGAAATATTACCAAAGAATCTAATAAAAATTGCTTTTTCTTAAGAAAAAGAGAACGATTATTTGACAAGTATGACTGCAAATAAAGATGGTTTGTGAGGGCAGAGAAGTCCTAGTGGTCACTCCTCAAGGGCTGAGGCTTAATAGCCTTCCTCAAATAAAATCGAACTAATCCGACCCTAAGAGGTCTGGCTCAAGTTCAATAAATAAAAATCTTGAACAAGTCTGACCCTAAGATGTTAGACTCGAGTTCAAAACAAAGCAAATTTAGAGGGCAGAGACCTAGCGGTCCTCTCTCGAGGGCGAGGCTTAATAACCTCCCCTCACATAGAAGTGAACTCATCCGACCCTAAGAGGTTCGGTTCAAGTTCAAAATAAAATAAAATCAGGCTGATCCGATCTTAAGAAGTCCGCCCTCATTCCAACATTATGCAAATTTGACCCTAAGAGGTCTTGAGGTGTAAAAGTCGAAGAGGTTAAAACTCTGGAGTGGGACTTAATAAAAGTTTCCCTTCAGGAAGTTGATTTAATTCTTAACTTTCTAGGAGGAATCAGACAGGGTTCAATCAAGATCAAACAAAGGGAGAACCTGTTTATAATCTTTGACACTTAACTATTTTAGAGTGTGACGTTCAATTAAGTTCGAACAAGGGAAATTTTTATTGCACTTTTGAATAAGTATTTTGAGTTTGTTACTGTGTTACAGATTTGTTGCTTTTGATTGCAGGAAAATAATTGTAGGAGAAATAAAGGAAGTAAAAATAAAGCGAAATCAAGCCGATCCGATCTTAAGAGGAAAATAATTACAGGAGAAATAAAGAAAGTATATTAAAAACAAAGGCAAGGATCCTAAACTATTACAATGGAGATCCTATTTATTACAACTACAACAATCAACATAATCGACCGTAATGGAAGGACCGACCGAAGGAGTGAAAGAAGACCCGCGGGTTCCGGTTCAACTTCGGGAGTGGAAGATGCAGGATTGCCTTGGTCCGAGGTTTCGATTGCAGGATCTCCAGGGATCGGTACGGGCGCCTTAAATCGTGCTTGTAAAGCATTGATGACCTCATCATTAATGGAGGCATCATAAGACAGCCCTTGGTAGAGTTCAAAATTTCTCACCAAGACCGTCACATGCTATAGTGAACCCCATGGTGAAGACATTCTTGGTAAACTCTTTTAGCATTGTGTCGGTCTCTTCCGAGGTGATGAATGCATTTCTTCCTCAGATCAGAAGCTCGTTCTCCTGAGAGCTGAACTTTACCTCGGAAGCTCTGCCTCTTCTTGAAGTTGTAGAATCCTCTTCTCGAGATCAGCGATTCTCTGGTCCCGATCAGTGATGTCTACTTGAAGAGTCTTCTTCTTCAGTTCAGCCTGACGGAGTCTATCTCAAACTTCATCTAGCTCGGTCTTCCATTCATCATACTTCTTATTGGTCTTGATATTACACTTCATCTCATTGGCTTTCACATCCTCTTCCACTTTCTGGTCCGTCGTGGACCTAGCATGAGCTATTTCTTGCTTCATGGAGTTGACGGTAGAGTTGAAGGAGGCCTCTCGCTCGGCAACTACGGGCAAAATTGTGATGGCCTAGAAAAGAACAAACAAGCAAGTTAAAACACCGAAGATAAAAAGTACCAGTTCCGAGGAGGCAGGAACCAGCAGACGGTCAATGGAGAATTGGGACCATGGAAGTCCTTTGACTCTGGGGACCTTCTTTCCTCTTCGGGAGTGTATTTTTTCTCCATCCTGAACAAATCAAAAAAAGGGTAAATTAGTAAAATGATAAATGTGAAGGGAGTTCAGTTTCAATTCAAGGTGCTGTATGGGAAGGTTTTACTGAAGAGGAAATGTATTGCAGAGGAAAGGACTTCCACTGTTCTTGGAACTCTTCTCGGAGCCTCAGGGAACAGTGCTCATTCCAGTAGACCTCGGGGAAGAAAACGATGAGCTGGGGGTTGCAATGGAGGAGAGCGCCTTGTCTCTCGCTCCGCTTCGGTAACTGGGCTACCTGCACGGGTTGCTCGAAAGTTTACAAAGCCACGGCGACAATCTAGGTATCACCCGAGCCTCCCGGGCTTGTTTGCATCTCCGAAATGAGGTCCAGAGACACAGAGGGTGTGGTTCTGGCACCCTCCAAGGATGCGCTGATGGTTGCGGATGAGGGCCCGACTGCACTAGATGATGAGGGTTGGCTTGAAGGGCCTGCACCGGTGAGTGGTAGAGAGTAGTCCCCTCAGAAACGCTCCAAGTTCTACAAGAAACCAGAGAATCAGCGTCAGTATCAATTCCATCAGTCTCAGTTAAAAAAAAAAAAAAGAGAGACCTTTGTGAGGATCGAAGCTCGGAGGAATATTGTGGGTTGGGAACAATCCAACCCAAGGTAGGATGTTGTTGGAAAGAATGGCAGGTTGGTTGTGGAAGTTTATTTTGAGTTTCGATTCGACGAGCCTCTTGGCGTCGATGGAGTTCGGGAGGAGAGGCATTTTTGGTTTTTAAGACTCACTTTGTGCCTTTCCAGGGACCCCGTGGCACAAGGGTCAAGGTACCGAATGAAGAAGAAAGACTTCTTCCAGTCGTGAATGGAAGAAGGGTTTTCCCTAGATGAGCTGTTTGCCCGCGGTTCGGGGAGAAATGTAAAAAAATCCCTTTATAGGGGACAGCTTGAACATCATCCTAAAGGTGGCTAAGGATAAAGGGATATCATATAATTTACAAAAAATAAAAATTTGACTATAAGTCAAATGGCGTTTGGGGTTAGTTGGAATATACTAATATCCCAGTGAGCTGAGAGATGAACGAAGAGAGGAGCTATTGGGAGCCTTAGCCCCGCCTCGAGTTGTTCCTGGCAAACTGTTAGGTAACTAGGAGGAGGCAAGTGGCCTCGGTCCTCGGGGAATGGAAGCTTAATATGCACATTCTTAGGGAAATTCTTCCTATCGAACCAAATATCTTCTAAATTCTCGAGGAAGTTCGAGACAGCGTTTAGGGTTTGAAGGGTTGGGTAGTCATTATGAGGAGGATCGGCAGAGATAGGTTCGAAGGGAAAGTTCAAGGGGACTGCAGCTAAACGGCCTTCGTCAAAAGGGCTAAGCAACCTATCGACGTCATCTATGGGAGAAGGAGGTTGAGGTGTGCTAATGAGGGAGGAGAGAGTGAATGTACCAGCCATTTTCTTCTCTGAACAGGGCTTGAAAATCTGGAAAAACTTTGGTGGAGGGTGTCCGGCTTGATCGGCAAATGGCTGTCAGTAGATAGAAAAAGTAAGAGTAGGGATGACAGAGTGAAAGAGGAAGAGAAAAAGAAGGAGTGGGGAGTTTTTGCGATGGCGAAAGGAGAAGGAAAGCAAAATAAGTAAGGGTAAGCTTTAACGCTGAAATAAGGAAAGGAATATGTAAATGGGGAAGAATGGGGTATAAATTAGGGAAGTTTCCTCTAGAATCTTATGTGGCTTGGGGGGGCAAGTTTGGCGGATTTTTGAAATTTAATTTTTGGTAGAATTGGAAAGACAATGCGGAAAACGAGGCGTTATTCGCCACAATAATAAGTGCAGTAAATGTAGAGTGTCAGATGTAATTATGGTGCATGGGGACTCAACAAATGGCTAGTTATGAATAGTAATTACCACAATAATCACATTTCACTAGGAAATTCGCTGGTCGTGAAAGTGGAAAAGAGGTCTCGGTCTTCGGGTCAGCGAGCCGAGGTAAGGTTTGGATCATGCGGGTGCTCCAACTCGAATTAAAGTCTTTTGAAACAGTTAAAGCCAGTTGGAGTTGTAAAAAGGTCACTAGGCCTTAAGTGCAAAATTCGGCGTCAAGTCATCAGGGGACTTCAGCTAGTTGCTGTTGGCTCGATTTCAACCGCGAGGATCGAAACCGAGCCGAGAGGACTATTGATGATGCTCGGGATTGGCACATGACACATTTTCCAATAATGTTCTAGAGGTGCTTATGTGGCAATTTTATTAAGGGCAAATATGTAATTTTATTGTAAGTTCATCTAGTAGTTTGTTAGAACCTCAACCCCTCTCATGTAACTCCATAAATAGGGGGGTTGAGTGTAAGAATTGCTTTAAGAAAAAAAGACTTACAAATTTCTATTTGCAAAATTCCTAGATCATCTCTTAGACACAAATTTGGTTTGGAGTAGGGAATGGAATGGCAGATTTTTTGTTGGGGAGGAGAAGGTAGTAGGTGGGGAGTTTTGAATTTTTTAAATTATTTTTAGTTAAAAAATTTTAAAAGACTTGTTTCAAAAAATTATGAGAAGACAAACATACTCTTATTTTGACCTTTGATTGTTAAATGAATATAAAAATTAACGTTTTCTTTTTACTTCAATGCCACAAGGAAGTTAAATGTAAAAGATAAATTACAGGGAGTTAACCCAAACATTGTGGCAAATTACAAGGGATTTTTTTAATTTACCCTAAATTTAAGGGATCACCGTGATCTTATACAAATTAATTTGTCTCACAAAGTGAGTCATTTCTGTAGGCATATGCCGACTAAAGTCCAAGGATATGGTAGCACTATCAATTGTTTAAGGAAATGTTTGATTGTACTCCAAAATCGAATTTACAATTAGAATAAAAATTATAAATTTCATTATTTATGTAATTTGTGTAATTTTTTCTCACTTAATTAATTTTATTAAAAATTAATTTCATTATAATAATAAATTAATTATTTTAAAATTTAAATTACAAGTAAGGAATCTAAATACCAATTCAGTTCTAGGATTCCCAGAGTGCAAGAAAGTCCACGGTCTATTATGCCTGCTGCAAGTCCATATTTTGTGGCATTGGATCTTTTAATGATCTCCACCTCAATACTCATGGAGAACTGCAGATTAGTTTTCTTAAAATTTCATTAAATTTTTGTGCAAAATATATTACACAGCACGAGATCATTTAATTTCTAAGGCAAATCTAAGTACTACGTACAGTCATGTGAATTTAGAAAACGTTGAGCATATATCAATTGGAATGCACTCAAAAAAGCCACACTCCCCAATTGTCTCTGCTAGTCTTTGTCTTTTTTTTTTTTAATATAGTTCATTGATCGATTTTTTTGGTAATTCACTTTAAAAAAATTCGGTTTTTTTTTTTTATATTTTTGGTACAAGAAAATCGAAATTAAATCCGAACCAAAATTTTTTTTTAAAGTTGGTTGGTTAATCAAATTATAAAAATAATCAAATTAATGAGCAAAAACCTAAAACTACTCTCCTTAGACTGCAAACTAAAAATAACAAAGAAAAATAATATCAAAATGTTGAATATATGAACAGAACGGAATTGGATTACTAAAAAATTAAAAATAAAATTAATAAAATTAAAAGTTCGATTATTCGGTTATTGATTTTCAATAATTAAATTCGAATCATATAATAATCTTTTTTATTGAATTTATCCGAACACCAATTATCTAAAAATCAAATTAATTTAGTTCAATCAATTTATTTTGTAAAATCAAACTATAAACAACCCTATATGATCGGGTTGGTGGGTAGAATTCTCATGGAAAAAAATGGAACCCGAAGGTGGGACTTATCATGGATTTGAAAATAGTGTGTTAAATGAACTTCCAGTTGGATCTAGGAAGTATGTTGAAACTCTCTCTTTCTACAAGTAATTTCTACTGTCACATGTTTAAACTTTAAATTCGCGGTATGGATTGGTGGTTGCGGTGATTTCACATCCATCATGTTAGTATTGGAATCATATTGGGTGATAAATTTAATTAAAATTATAAAAAATATAATGTAAAAAAAATAGAAATAATTACTTGTAAATCAGTTTTAGTGAATTAAATAGTCAAAAATAAATTTTATAATTTAATTTTAGTTCATATTCTATGACAATAACGTATTATTATCGGTTCGAAAAAGATAATGCTAAATACCACTCGAGCAAGTTTAGTCGTTGTCAGCCTAGTCTTTGAACCAAATCCATGTAAACAACTGAAGTATAATAATTATGAATTTAGAAGATATTTGGTTCGAATTCAAGAATTAAATATTGTATATTTTCTAATACTTCTATATCATGATACCTATAATAATTAACTAAAAACCATATATAAATATCATTAATCTCTCCTATCCAAAAACTAAACACCACCTTAGTTGGGGTGCATGATGAGTGTGTCTAATTACCATGAAAACATAACTCTATAAACAAAAAACCAACCATTATGGTCGTTTGATGGTTTATTTCCTATAGCTTTGATTAGTGATTGGTTTTTCTGGAAAGAAAATTGAGAGGAAAAGTCAAAAAGGTAAAAAGGTATAGGAATCTGGCTGTCATGATCAACTTCAATATTGGGACCATATGTTTTTAGAATAATTGAATAAAGACATTTGAAATTTTGAAGTCATAATCACTCTTACAAAATGAGGGTGAACCCAGATGAATGGATTTGGAGTTTGTGTTATGCTAAATGGATAATTGGAACTCTTTACATTAAATCTGCAATTTACACAGTTCTGATGTTACCAAGACCTATTTGACACTTTCCTAGATAAGAGATCATTGTCTCGTCTCCTACAATCAGACCGATGGCGGATGCACTACTTGGTTCCTCTATACAAGTTCTATTAGATAAAGCAATATCCTTGGCTTCCCAACAAATTGGCCTTTTTTTTGACTTTAGGAATGATTTGGAGAAACTGAAGAATTCAGTTACCTTGATTCAAGCTTTCCTTGAAGATGCAGAGAAACAACAAGGCACCAAGGAGCCTGTCAAGCTTTGGCTAAAAGATCTTGAACGCTCGGCTTTTGATGCTGGTAATTTGTTGGATGATTTCAACTACGAAATTCTTCGCCGCAAAGTTGAGATTCAAAATCAAATGAAGAGGAAGATATGCTTCTTCTTTTCATTCTCCAATCCTGTTGCATTTCGATGCAGAATGGTGAACAAAATAAAAAATGTCAATTTGGACTTGAAAAGTATTTATGAACAAGCAAGAACCTTGGCCTCTTGTCACAAATTGGAGCAAGGGATACAACTGCTGATCTTCCTCCTCCTAATGGATTTAGAAAGACCAGACAGACCAGACTCTGTTACTATTGATGCAAGTTTTGTTGGAAGAGATGATGATGTCTCATCCATAGTTACAATTGAAATGTGTTTAAGTAATAATGAAATGATCCATTGTTTTAAGAGGTTAACTATCTGTCTCTGGGACACATTGGGAAGACCACCTTGGCTCGGAAAGTTTTCAATGATCTGAAGATTGAAAAGAATTTTGACAAGAGAATATGGGTTTGTGTCTCGGATGATTTCGACGTCGATAGGCTTTTTGGATTAATTTTAGAATCAGTTCAATTGCGAAAGCCAGAAACCGAAAGTAGGGAAGCCAAAGTCAAACAGCTTAAGGAATTATTAGATGGCAAAAAGTATTTGCTGGTCCTTATATGATGTCTGGAATGAGCAAGTCACACCCTGGAATGATTTTCTTGGATCTTTGAGAGGTATTAGCTCAGCCAAGGGAAACTATATCCTTGTGACCACTCGTAACCAACCAGTAGCAACCATCACAGGAACTGCTTCCAATTATTCCTTGAAGGAACAGTTATCAGATGATAAATGTTGGCTCATCCTAAAAGAAAATGCATTCGGCAGCGGGGAAGTGCCAGAAGGGATTCAAGATATTGGATTCCAAATAGCGCAGAAATGCCAAGGCTTACCATTAGCTGCAAGTGTACTTGGCGGCATGTTGCGCAATAAGGGAAGAGATGAATGGCTTACAACGTTAGAGATTGGACTTCAAAATTTAGTTGGAGACAAGGATAATGTCAACAAAATTTTGAAGTTAAGCTTTGATCATCTTCCATATTCATCTCTTAAAAATTGTTTCGCCTATTGTTCAATTTTTCCCAAGGATTTTGAGATAAAAAAGGATCAACTAATCCAACTTTGAATGGCAGAAGGATTTCTTCATTCAAATACATTAAACAACATGGACATGGAGAAAGTTGGTGACATGTTCTTTTCCATTTTGTTGGATAGCAACTTGTTACAAGATGTGGAGATGGACGAGTATGAGAACGTCAAGTTTTGCAAAATGCACGATCTCGTGCATGATTTGGTGCAATCTATATCCAAATCGAAAACCACAAGTTTGAAAGATTCTACAAGAGTTGATGATCATGAGACTTTTACTGTTCAGTATCTTGCACTTGAAAGAAGTGGTGGAGAAGAAAAATTATTTCCACTTAATGAGAGATTCAGGTACATAACAACATTATTTTTGTTTGAGTACACATCAATCGACGATAGTGCGATATCATTTTTGAAGTGTTTGCGGGTTTTAAACTTAAGCTCATCGGGTGTCAAGATGCTTCCTAAATCAATTGGCAAGTTGTCTTACCTAAGATACCTTGATGCATCATACACTGAAATTGAAATATTGCCAAACTCTTTTTGTGATCTTTACAATTTGGAAACATTAAGAATTAGAGAGTGCGAATTATTAAGAAAGTTCCCAAAAAATTTCAAGAATCTAGTGAACTTAAGGCACTTCGACTTCTATACTGTGGAGAATTCAAGTGATCTTATACCTCTTGAGATCGTGCGGACAATTAAGTTGTCTTCAAACATTACCATTTTTTAATATTGGAAAGGAAAATGGTCGTCAGATTGGAGAATTGAAAAGTTTAGAGCATCTTAGTGGAAGCTTTGAAATAAGAAACCTTGAATTAGTGAAAGGAAAGGAAGAAGCCGAGTTTGCGAATTTGATCAATAAGTCAAACATTGAGGAGATGGGATTATTTTGGGAGAATGATATAATTGAAAATGAGAACGAAGAAAATCAAGTTTTGGAAGGCTTGCAACCCCAGCCAAATGTGAAAGGCCTGATTATTGAAAGAGGCAGGTGATCGATTTTCAACATGGATTGGTTTTTGGATAGGAGAAATTAGAATTAAGAAATTGTAAAAATTGTAAAGAATTACCAACTCTTGGGGATATGCCTTTCCTTAGAACTCTTAAATTGGTAGGACTAGATGGCATAACAAGCATAGGACCTTCCTTGTACGGTGAGTCAATCGGGCATACTATAAGTAGTAGTCAAGAGATCCAAAAAGTTATTCCCGGCACTTGAGCTTCTCATTATTGAAGATATGCAGAATCTAATAGATTGGAAGGAAGCATCATCTCAAACTTGGGTATTTCCTGTTCTTGAGAAGATAAATATTGAGAATTGTTCTCAATTAGCAACTGCTCCAAGTCATTTTCCGAATCTCAAGAAATTATATGTTTATAACAATCACCACGGTTTAGGGGTAATAACAAGGATTTGTAGTGGATTGAGCACCCTCACATATCTCTACATTAAGGATGTGAAGGAGCTCACAGAGCTGCCGAATGGGTTGTTTCGGAACAACCCAAATATCGCAGAATTGTATGTACAAAATTGTCCCAATTTGACGTGATTTGTAGATTCGAAACACATTTAGATGTCAACACTTAGAAGTCCAAATAATACAATCATACAGTAACAGTAATAATAAGGACGATCATCTTGTAGGACTTGTGTCACTTAAGAGGTTAGTTATAAGTGATTGCGATGGACTAACGTCAATTTCAATGCCCAGGGGACACCAATACCTTGTTGCCCTTCGAGATTTATGGATCTCCTATTGCAATGGGTTAACCCATATCTCCATCCCTCAAATATTTGAGTCAGAGGGAGATTGTACTTCTCTTCTGGAGGAATTGAAAGTTCATAACTGCCCCAATCTCACCTCCTTTCCATTGGATTTAAACCGAATACCTTCTCTATATTCCCTAGACTTGACCGAGTGTGACAAATTAACCACTCTGCCCAAGGGGAGGCTCAGTTCACTCACGAGGTTAACAAATTTGGAGATTGGGCCATTCTCAAACACAACAGAGTCTGCATTCCTTCCAAAACCTCTTCGGTGACGACTGTGTCCAACAGCAGAAGAATGTATCATCATCACCATCATCATTGCCAATCTTCCCTTCGTTACATCTAGATGTGTATAAGAGACAGCATATACTACTGCATCTTTACCCGATCAAATTCAGCACCTCTCTGCCCTCAAATACCTTACTATATGGGATTGACATTGGAATAAAATCATTGCCCGATTGGTTTGGGAACCTTTCTTCACTGGAAGAACTCCGTATCTACAATTGTGAGAAGTTAGAGTGTTTACCCTCCCATCAATTAATGGCAAGCCTCACCAAACAGGTGGTATATGGAGAAGCCTGTCCTCTTTTAGAGAGAAGGTGCAGTCGAGAGAATGGCAGCGGCACTAATTCTTATTGGTCCAAACTATACCATATTCCCAACATTCGCATTAATGGGCGGTGGGTCAAACAGTTTGAATCATGAGTTCAAAATTGCTCAAGATTTGTTTCAAAAGCTCTGTTACTTGCTTCTTCTGGATTTCACCATTACTGGTAAACTCTCCTTTTTTTTTGGGGTTCATAATATGCTTTTTTTAATTATTTTTTTTGGCTTTGGATTGTTATTTCTCAAGGAAATCAGGACTATTCATATTGAACAGGATCTACTCCAAATATGTTGTTTAGATAGTTTGATCCTCAAGTATGATTTGATTTTCATCACGGATTTATTTGATTTTTCCTCAAATTTGCATAATTTGTAAATCATTAAGTCGCCATCTGTTTGAATGTTCAGTCTAAACTTGTAAACCCTTCATGAAACCTGGTATGAGCTTGTCTTCAAGTTCAATCTCAATTGTGCTGTGTGTATTAAACATCAGTTATGCTCGAATTTCCATAAACTTGTCCAAATTTTGGTGCCATTGGTAATCTCTATTTGTTCATTTTGTTTTTATTTGAGTGCTTTTCTCTATCGGCTACTTTAATTAGTTAAGAAAACTATCTCGGCATTGGTTGATAATGTCTTGAATTGAGATTCTACTTAATGGTCAGAAGAACAAATTTGACCAATAAGTGTTTCAAGACATGTTGCAGCTCGTGTGGAATAAAAATGTTACAATCTAGTAAATAGCATGACTTAGTGAAAGTCTATAAATGTTAATGTAGTAAAACTTGATGTTTCATGTTTTCATGCAATAATTTTGCTAATCCCAATTACCAAGGTGTATTCCATGCTACTTTTGCCCAAGAATGTTCATATTTTGCCAAACTCATTTAAATAGATTGAAAAGATTCAAATATTTATGCATAGTCACCAAGATGTGTTAGTCTGGCATAAGCCACACACTTGTGAGCATGGGCACTTTGCCCTTGATTTTACAAGAAAGCTTTTGCTAAGGTGCAACATCTTCTATTTCGATGGTGAAGAACTGCACTCAACTCTGGTGTAATTTTCATTGTTACGATGTTACCATGTGTCTTTCTGTGAGGCTGTCTTAGCTAGCAGTTGTATGGTTTTATCCATTTTTAAGGATTTTATACATATGCCCATGTCCATATGATTTTTGATACATATGTGAAAATTATTCAGTGGGATTTAGGGCTTCGCATCTCGTTAGTTGGAAATAGCTCACGACCTCAAACCTAGCGCTTGATTTTCCTTGTTTGCAGAATTCGATTATTTCAGTTATTTTTGCATGCGACATTAACATATATTGAAAACTTTCATCATGCCTAATATGCTAGTGCCGAAGTTGTTACATCAATATTAAGCTTGTCTCAAATAAAATCAATTCGAGGACATATTGCCATTTGGCAAATAAATTATTCAATGGAGTTTGTTGGTACTATTGTAGCTTTTCACCGTGAGTTTCCCAAACCTTTCATTTTAATTAGAGTGTTATACCTAGCATGGTTTGATATTGTTCTTTGAGCTGAAAGAATGAATTGTGCAACATGGTTGTTGAACCCTGGGGAAAAATGGTGTTGCTTCATATGTATCTCGAGGTAAGAGGACATGTCATTTTTGACCAATCGGCTTAAATTTTCTTCTAGGGATCTTTACTCAAATGGGAGTTGCATTTTACAGTGCTTGTTGAATTCAATAGCTAATCCTGTCGGATATAGTTTGCATCTCAATGAAGTTGCAAACTCGCATTGGTAGACATGACAATTAGGATTTTGTAATTGCAGCTACTGTATCAACAACACATATGAACTTTCTGGACAAATGGGTGGTAACTAGCTTCTCCATAATGTCTAGCAATGATTGATCCAAGAGACTTTTCAAGTTTTATTGATCATAGTATACCAGTATGATCAACTTATGGTAACTGATTGCACTCAACTAACATCCGTTGCCTATGGTTTTTTTCTTTCTTTCTCTTCTTGTTCTTCTTCTTCCTTATTTATTTATTTATTTTTTTTTCCAAATCGATGGTGAAGAATTGCACTCAACTAACTCTATTTGAGCTTGGTGTGTTGTTGTCATTGTTCGGATGTTACCAAGGCTTGAGTTTCATTGTTTTAGCTTCCTACTTCTTCGACCACTTGGTTGTATGGTTTTATCCATTTTTAAGCATTTTATACATAAACACATGTACTTATAAATGAGATGTTGGCGTAACCGTATGGTTGATCTTTACATCGCATTGGCTCATTCGATGATCATTTACACTTTGATGGTGATAGTTGATTTCAGTTTAATTGCAATTTTCAATCAGTGATCATGTATAAGTGAGCTTAAGAATTGCATTTAACTAATTATTTTGTTCATTTTAGTCCATATGATTTTGAGATGCACATGTAGCAGAGAAATATTATGTACCAGTGTGCATTCAGGACATCACGTGTTTCTATGTATATTTCGGTAGCTGGAAATAGCTCACAACTTCAAACCTGAAGCTTGGTTTTCCCTGTTTTGCACAATTTGATTCTGTATTTAGATTATTTCAGTCCGAAGTGCATGCTACATCAACAGATTGTTATTTACACCTGACTACATAAATATCTTTGAACTTTCAAAAATATGATTGCAGATGAGATTTGTTATGGAGGGTGAAATGCTTTATTATTTGGTAGGAGAAGATTTAATTTTGCAACTAAGTTTACTAATTTATGAGCATAGAAAGTTGTTACATCGAGTTGCTCGTTTTGATTAAGCTGAATCTCGATTGCCCCTCTTTTTAAGATATAAAAATGAACTCTGAGCACTTATTGATCAATTCATATTGCAGATTATTGGTGAGAAATTTGTTGCTGCAATACATAAATCCAAGGAGTTTATTGGTACTATTGTGGAGAGTTTGACTGTGAGTTTCCAAACCTTTCATTTTTTATATAGATTGTTATACCTTTGCATGATTTGATGATTGTTCATGAAGAAATTTCTTTTATATAATAGATGGAAGAAAGCATGACATTGTGCAACATGGTTGTTGAACACGGGGAACACAGGACCAAAAATGGTGTTGTTCCAACTGATAGTATCACATACATGTACCTTGAGGTAAAAGGTCCAGTCAGTTTATTGACCAACTTCTGGCTGCCCCCAATTTCTTATATTTTGGTCATACTGAATTTAAAAGTGTAATTTTCTTCTAGGGGTTCTTTATTCAAATGGGAAGTTTTACATTTTGGAGTAGATAGGTGGTTACTAATTCAATATTCAGGGTTGTATATCTATGCAGAAATAGTATGTGACTCACTGCATGTGTATTAATTGCTCTAAAAGTTGCAAGCTCTGGGTCAATCTCTAACTCACATTGTAGACATGACAATTAGGATTTTGTCATTGCAGTTCTGTGTGTCAACAACAAATAGGAGCTTCGCTGGATGAATGGATCACAAAGAAGGCCAAATATCCATCTTCTTCATTTACTGCCTCAGCATCATTAACTGTACTTGAATACTAGAAGAGACAGTACTTGGTTGTTGTTTTTCATGTTATCCTTCTTGGTTTTTAGTTGTTGAGAGAGGAATTTCAACCATTACAAGAAAAAGCCTAGAGATTTATGGACTTCACGGGCAGTGATAAAATATTAATCTTGTGAATTTGTAGCACTTTTAGGAGTTTCATAAATTTTTTGTGGTCTCAAATCAATGCCCAGCGGCAGCTGAAATTCCGCCCAGTGGGGCACCTGCCACTCCGACAATGCATTCGTTGGTAAATGTCATGGATTAAGATTCTACTTAATGGTAAGCAGAAGAAATTTGGATTCTTGTTGAAATTATAAATACAAATCTGTTTTACATGCTTCTAAGTTGCGAATGCTACTTCTGTGTTGTTCAGGGGTATCTATTTCATTGTGTAAGAGTTGAGGTAGAGAGTTCTCTTATCTTTGCTTTCATTTATTTTTCTATAAGACAGATGGGAGATCTCAAATAGATTGATGTGGATTATAACAAGTTAAGCTCTCAGTAAGCAGCAATTCTGCTTGGAAAAATCTATGTTGTCTAATTTAGAATCAGGTCCAAGTGTTTTAGTTTATCCTAACCCTTTTTTTTTTTTCCCTTAACGAACAAATAAATTCCTGTTGAAGCCTCCTTCGTTGTTATAAAATGCGATCTCCTAGTCCAAAGCAGTTAATCTAATTGCTTTTCTAAACACACTGGGTCTTTTCACAAAATTCACTTGCTAGTTCAGTCGGGACTCTCTGTCTGCAAATTCTTGTTGTAAATTCATTTTAAGTGCAGTAGTAATGGACATGATGAATTGGTTACTACTTAGTAGTATCTAATTAAAAGTGAAACTGGAACTTGGAAATGCGATTTGCTGGATCAACTTTTTTGGCCAGAAGAAAGACAAGTAGAAATGACAAGTTATTAAACAAATACCACTAGGACCAAGAGAGTGTCCGGATGAGTTAATTTGGCACTACACGAGGTCAGGACAATTTTCCGGAAGGAGTGCATATCACTTGGCTATGGGAATGGATAGTTTTGGGGTTAAGGATCGAAGAACTGATTCTAGCAGTGGTAGTAATGCTTTATGGAAGAAAATCTGGAAGATAAGCGTACCAAACAAAATCAAAACCTTTATGTGGAAAGCGTGTAATGATATTCTTCCAACGAAGTCGAAACAATAGTCCACCTGTGGGATGTAGGAGGAATCACTAAGAAAAAGGTGTTCCAAGAGTTCAAGTTTGGGCATTAAGCAATCTACACTCGGTGTTTTATAAAGTACAACAGGATTTGGGTCATCTGTGGGTTAGGGAGCTGATCTTGTCAATGTCGGGGGACAAGTATTCTTGGAGCTAGCTAGTGTGATTCTATGGGATTTGTGGTTCGAAAGGAATCAACTGGTTTTTCAAGGCACTGGAAGGGATCTTATGGCTATAACGGACATTGCAGGAAGCTATGTTCAGTCCTTTCGAGGAGCAAAATCAACACTCAACTGGTTTACACATTTGAATGTGATAAGAATAAAGGTATTTGATAGGACAGGAAGATATATTTTGTCATTTGCTGAGTTTGATTTAAATAATTTCTAAATTAGATTTTTAAAAATTTTAAGAAAAAGAGAAAAATACTTATTGCTTGTAGAATTTGTTCAAGTTAATTCTTGTTTATATGATAAAGTGATAAAATTAGTTCTAGATAAGTTTTGAAAATTTTGAATACCCACAAAACGTGTTTGTGACTCTAAACCTTAAGAGGTAAAGTGAAATTAACCTAAATACTGATCTCAACTTGTAATATTTAGTAATTAAATCAAATAAAGAAAAAAAATTTCGTAACCATAACTTTTTAGTTTAGCAAATACAAAAATAAAATTTAGAAGATAATTAAAGAATATGATTGTTAAATATGCACTTAAAATCTTTATTTTATGATCATAAACTCATTTTTTTAAAAGGACTAAAATATTTTTGTAGATATAAATGACCAGACAATATAAAAATAATAATTACTTGTTAGAATTCATAATTAGTTTGTATTCATTTTTTCTGGAAAAAAAATTACTTCGTAGGAGTTAAATATGCATTTAAAAAACTTTATTTTATGATCATAAACTATTTTTTTTTTTAATGTAGACTAATTTTTTTCCGGATGTAAATAGATTAACAATATAGAACAAGAACTATTTTTTAAACTTCATAATTAATTTTTAGATATTTTCTTAATAAAAAAAGTACTTGACATGCGAGAGGATAAAGTTAACATTTGAATATTTAAACTTATATTAATTTTTTGTTAAATAATCGGTGATACGAAAAATATAACCATGAACATGATGCCACTTGTCATACACTTGTATCTTCTCACTAAGTGCCTTTCCCTTGTCTCTTGTGCTCGCGTGCGCACACAGCCTATCCCTTGTCTCACGTGCACGTGCGCGCACACGGCCTACATTTCAAATGTTTAGGGAAGGGGTAAATTAGGTTGTCTTAAAAAACAAATCTCTTGAAATGTTTAATGAAAATGCAAACTTTGTGCAACAAATGAACAGTAAGCACAAATGATCAAAAATAAAAATTTAACAATTGAAAGTTGCTCTTTGTCAATATACTGGGAATTATTGTTTAAAAGTAGACTAGTGAGTGATTTTAAGAAAGATACCCCTGAACAACACAGAAGTATCAAGTTCCCATTGAAATAGGATCCACACAAGGAAAAGCACTTGCCAATTAGGGCATCCCGAAACGTGAAATATGGCTTTCAAATTAACCTGCAAAAGGAAGAGACTCATAGAATCAAATAGAGCTCGCAACTTAGAAGCATGTAAAACCTGTCTCTTATACACATCTGATCGAAAAGAATCAAGAGAAAAGAAAGAATCGGAATTGATCGATAGATTTCTGAAACAAACGAAAAGGAAACTATGTTGATCAACTAAGCCAAAGAGAAAATTTTACATTACAACCTCACATGTGTACACTTGTTAACACTCCACTCCTATACTTAAAAATCACTCACTAGTCTACTTTTGATCACACTAATTCCCTCTAATTGAGCAAAGAGAACTTTACTACCCAAACCAATACAACCCACAATATTTTAGCCTATTTCTCCCCAAATAGCTCTTACAAGTGTTTGTATTAAATGTAATAGTTCCTCACAACATTTGGATGTCCTTGGGTTATTTATATATGAAAGATGTTTGAAATTTGAGTTTCAACGGTCAGAAAACTAGCTATTAAAAACTAGATGTTAGGTCCAATCATGCGACCTACAACTTCATGAATAGTGTCTCGGACGGTCATATACGTCCTACAGTTTTGACAGAAAATTTCTTTATTTTGAGCTCCTTTCTTCAGACAGTCTTCAACGTCCAATTCTTTTGGCTTTCGAAATCCTTGTCTCAGACAATCTTTTGCGTCCGAAAGACTGTCTTTCGGACAATTATTTGCGTCTGAAAGATATGTTCTTCTTCAGCATTGTCTGGTCATGTTTTGAATGCTCCCTTGCGTCCGAACTCCTTTCTTATACACACTCCTCATCGTAAGAGAGGTGTTGTTCAACTTTTAGTTGTTTTTCTTGATTGTATTCGGATGATCATTTTCGCCCGAGCCTTCCTGTTTTTCTGCACACTTGTTTTCAAGCCGTTAGTACTTAAGATTTGATTATCATCAAAACACAATTATCATAATTGGGGTCCAACAAGGTAGACCTAGTTTGACCCCACTTATAGATCATGTGGTAATGGTATAGAATTTATTACATCAACTTGTGTGAGTAAGATTTTATAAAATTTAATTTTGACCACAAGGTCTATAGGTGGGGTTCAAAATCAGGTCTACGTTAGTATTTTCCTTTATATATATAGCAAAGTATAAGTTGAAACAAATTTATTTTGTAATCTTTGATATCGGTGTAAGAAATTTTTTAACACCATTGACAGTAGATTTATATCATATCAAAAATAACTTTTAAAATTCAAATAGTGCATGTGTGTTTGTATCTATACTTGATTGTGTAAAAAATAAAAAATAAAATAAAAAATTCTACACCAACAATTTAGGAAAGATTTACTCATTTATTTTAAAATGATATAGGATATTAATAGTTCAATGAATTTTTTTATTTTATGAATTCATTAATATTGAAAACGGTGTCATTTTGCATATTTTGCCCCTTGATAAGTTACCATATGCGTGACACGTGAGGTTCTGGGATGTTCTCAAACTACTAGAATTCAATAGAAGTATCTATTTGACATATATTAAGAAGTTGAGATACCAAACTGACCCAATTAAAAGATTTTGTACTAATGTTCAATTTTGTGAAAAGATTGGGTACTATTGGTGTTTACTCAAAGAAAAAATTGGGTCAGTTTGGTACTCAACTTCTTAATATATGTCAAATAGATACTTCTATTGAATTCTAGTAGTTTGAGAACATCCCAGTACCTCACGTGTTGTGATCTTATACACATCTAGATGTGTATAAGAGACAGATAAAAATAACAAAGAAGGCAATCTATACCTTGATCGAGTGTGAGCATCTAGATGTGTAGTGAGAGACAGGCACCAACTAGTTTTCTGAGTCTCTATTACATCACATCTTATACTACTTAATTCTAGTAGTTTTATACACATCTAGACATCTAAGAGACAGGTTTTCATGAATTATTAAGAGACAGTATATCTGTTCTTATCATTTCTAGATGTGTTAAGAGACAGTTCACAGAGTTTTAATATGATTACCACAATCTTTCAACTCATGTTCAAAAAAAACCTGTCTCCAAGGTCAGAAATTTAAAAAACGAAAACAAAGAGCAGTAACATGAACATCATGAAGAAAAAAGAAAAGGAAAATAACACATCATGATGATGTACAAACCTTCGTTGTGATATTAAGAGTTCAGTGAGATTTTTTCCTATGCTTAGATCAAATATCAAAGAAGGCGATCTATATCTTGTCAATTTTAAGTTGAAACATTTTTTTGGGAAGCTAACATCACTTCAAATAGTGCCTAATTAAGCAGTCCACTACAAACCATTTGGACTGTTGGACACAAAGGGGCATGGAGACAATGCCCGTAAGGATTGTATTATTTAGAATATTATTTTGGCGCATTATTCGAGACTTTATTTGAATTATTGAAAAATAAGAAAATTTTTGAATAATTTGAATAAGCATTTGGATTGTCAAAAATGCAAATAATTTTTAAAAACAAGTTTGAATAGATTTTTTTTGCTCTAAAAGACAAAAAACGTGCACAGAAATTGAATGAAACTACTAATTTAAAAATTACAATCCCCTTCACTTTCTTTTTCACACCATCAAACCGAGCACTAAAACTATACATAAAAGTAGTTATCTTCTCATCATTTGGAATCCTAATCTCATAAAATGAAATATGCACGTATACATATACTAAACATGTATTTATTTAATAGAAATAAAAAATACAATAAAATAAATAAAAAATACAATTTAAAATTTACTTTAATATTTTTTATACTAAAGGCAAAACAAACGTATACGAAAGTTGAATAAAATTACTAATACATCCTCTATCCCATTGAAAATGTCATAATTTCTATTTTGAGATGTTTAAAAATTTCTGTCACATTCACAAAGTCAAAACTATTTTTCTTTTACTTTCCATTAGTTCGCCCTTCCTTTAGTTATCATTCTTGTCGTACACAAATTCAAATTTTGAATTTTGAAGGGTAAGAAAGGAAGGTATAAGATAAAGTTTTTTTAATTATGGAACGGAAAAAGGAGTATCAAAATACATAATCATGTTCACTTATTTTTTTTTTTTTTTTTTTTTGTATAAGGAGTATAGTACCTGAGTTTAGAAGTCCGAGACACATATATCGTTTTAAACTATGCACAGTCGCCCCTATAAAAAACTTTTTATATAGGTTCAAAAGTTCGAACCTTATATACTGTTTTAAACTATATTTTTCTACCTATAGTTTGGACTCTCCAACCAAAGTTTGGAAGTCCAAACATACATTCATTTTTTTCTTTTTCAGAAAAAAATTTAGACCAGTGAATAGTAATAAATAGTACAAAAAATTAATGCTCATACATGTGAATAGTAAAATACGTGTATAGGTGAATAGTGTAAATAATTATTTAAACAGCGTAACTAATGTATAGTGAAAAATATTTTGAATTGTGAAAATAATGAATAGTGTCTTGGGAAAAAAATAAAAAAACTGGCCAAAAAATATTTGTGTTGAGCAAATAAGTATTTCAATAACTGTAGCAAAAACGAACAATAAAATAAAATGTAACAAAAAATAGGGACAAAAATAAATCCATACGGGCCAATGATTTGAAGAAGCAATATGATATCTTCACTCAATAAATGGTTAACATCTAACTAATAGTCGTGATAAAATTAAACATATATTCAACAATATATATAAACTGACTTGAACTTTGAAATCCATTATGAAGCAAGAAGGAAATGCTGATAAATATTTTTGGTACACTTCAAATTTTTAATACAACCCAAAAGAGAATTTAAAAAAAAAATAGAAAAAGAAATAAAGAAGAGAAGAATGACCTAGTAGCAACAACATTTTCTTACAAGTCCATCACCAGCCTTAACAAAACTGGTTAATAGCCAGAAAGTCCAAAACTTCTTAGATTTTCTTTAGGGTGTGGCTCTGGCTCTGGCTCTGGCCAGGAAATTGGATACTTTTTTATTTTTTTAAGAGCTTGATCACAATCGGCCCAAAAAAGATTAACAAAATAAACATGTTTCTTTTTTGGGTTTTGGTGTTGGGCTTTTTTGACTTGGCGAGCATGGTTTTTCTTGCTCATGGCTTACCACAAATACAATGGCACTCATTACCAAAG
Source organism: Cinchona pubescens (assembly GCA_025175665.1). Lineage (NCBI taxonomy): Eukaryota > Viridiplantae > Streptophyta > Magnoliopsida > Gentianales > Rubiaceae > Cinchona > Cinchona pubescens. The sequence goes on along the minus strand of JANKKI010000209.1, from coordinate 971,063 downwards.
CATGAGAACAACCCAGTGCTACCATTTGTGTGCCTTCTTTTGTGTTGACCAGTTGACCTAAAGTTACTCGAGGCGTATCCGTGATCATAGAGCGGTGGAAGCTCTGTTCTTTACCTCTCGAGTTTCGACTTAAGGCCTTCAATGCTTTCATTCAAGCACCATCCATCCAACACCGAGCTCCAGTCCTCCTCCAACGGGTACTTTCTGTCAACCATGGCCGCGGCCACCTCAGACGGTATAGGGCCCACTTATAAGTTTGATTGAATAGAATAATAAATTTTATCTTGGCCCATTATATTCATACCTATACACATTACCTAAAATGGCTATTTAAATACCCATTTTAAATAATTATTATAGACATTAAGTATGTTTAATAACTTCTGTAAAATGTTCCTGTCTCTTAAAGAGTTACCTAGAATCTGTCTCTTATACACATCTAGATGTCAGACACATGACCTAAAAATGATCCCCTTTTCAATTTTCTTCTATTTTGCGAATTTTAGAAACCTGTCATTATATACATCTGATGTGTAATCTTATATGGTGATAGCCATGTATGTCATAGATGTGTATAAGAGACAGGTAAACGTGTGACGTTCATCGTCGCTTTTAGCATCTGCGCAATGATAGGCTTCACATTTCATGCATTTGTAGTAATTATTTTTGCCGAAATTTGGTTTCTGATTTTCAATTTTGTTATTATTGTTTGGAAGATAAGAATCATCATCCCCATTAGATAACGATATCCAACTGCCAAAGCGCTGACTTTCTTATACAAAATATTGCTATGACATGGACTTGATAGCTCCATGTCATACCAATATTTAATTTTCTATGTGAACGTCCCGATAAATAACGTATCTAATTCATATGTGCATATTCAAGCATCACAAAATATTTTCTAGTAGTATTCATTTCCTAATAACAACAAAAGTAACAATAATCCTTCCAACCTACATCCTTTTCAATAATCCCAACAAAATGGTGCAACTAGACCAATACCACAAGTTATAATAACTGATGTCAATGATGGATAGTTGAGTCTGCATAATCTATCACCCGAAACAGGAAGGTAGCTAATGAAAGCCCCATCACCTTGGATAAGTCAAGATAACAAACGAACCAATGTGGTTAGGATAACAATTAAAAGTTTTCATGAATGAAAATAAGAAGATTACTAAATGCCTTCACATGTAGGCTCGAAAATTTTAAAGCACACACAAAGTAATTAAGAAAGCAAATTCAAAATTCATCAAGTCATAAGCGCATAATTACCCTGATATGAACGGACTTTTACGTACATCAGCATGAATTGGACCTTGAACTTCCTCCACATGCACTATAAAATACAAACCTTTCAGAAACTAGCCAACATCATTTGTCCAATACAATATCATTAGGTAAAACCAATAATCTAGTGCTTGGAAGACCAATGATTATAGCTTACCAAATGAGTATTAGAGCAAAGTGAAACTTTTTTCAGCCCTCTAGTAAAGCAAAAAGGGACTTGCCACATTGAGGTATTATTTGTAATACAAAAAGAAAATAAAAACTCGAGGCAAAAGTTTATCAGAATAGGGTTCAGAACTTAAGATTGTAGATAAAATCATGCTCTGTCTTTATACACATCTAGATGTGTATAAGAGACAGGAAGAGACGAATGAATTCTTCTTATTTTTTGGTTTCTTATCATATGAGATGAAAAATAAACTTTCTATTTCAACTTAATACAAATGAGGGAGAATACAAGAAGCTTCAATGATAATCACTACCATATAGAATGCTGGAAAGGTATTAAGAGGCTTTCATCTGAGAAACATAGATAAATATGTGAAATGGAATTCTAAGTGTTTATGCCTAGTTTGTCCTCATGATTTGTTTAGTACACATGAAATAGAAAAGTTGAGGTAGCATGTCGTGTCATGGCTCACTAGATTCACTACATGCGAGTACTGTTACATTACCAAAATGTGATACACATCTAGTAGGTGCTGAAATGTTCTTTTGGTACATGATACCAAATTTATTTAGTAAGCCTACTGCTCCGATGTCACACTTTTAAGAAAGTTAGAGTCCCATACAAATTTACGTAAAATTATTAAGATTTGTTAAAATATTATTGTAATTAATATGAACAAAAGTATTAGTCTAATTAATTAATTTCACGTCAAATTGAATTACTATGAAAGTAATTCGTATTTAATATACTTGATAGAGATTTTATTAGTTTGTAAGAAGATACTTGTTGTTCTGTGATAATTAAAATAATTTTGGAAGAAAAAACAAAAATAGGTCTATATATGTAAGTAAAAGTAACTTTTAGATCATTACACTTGATTCTTAAAATTGTAAACCGATCAAATGACAATATTTAAATAAAAGAAATCAAATTAGTATTAGAAATGACAAAATTATAAAAAGTTTAAATTTAATTAGTTAACCTTTCATGAATTGAGCTTAAAAGTAGTTCGCCAGATTTAGTGAATCGATATGTGTACCATAGTATTCTAAATTACAAAAGTACTGTGAATCAAAATACGTAAATTAATACACAATACGTTGAGTTACCTAATGAATTCAATAATTATGAATTCTCTAAATTCTATTGCATTAGCTCTCTCCTACGAAAATATTGTCGATCACATGGAACAAAATTTTGTCACAAGAATAAGGAAAATTCAAATAAAAATAAACACACTAAATGATCCTTTCCCACTCTTAATCTTACTATTAGTGGCTAACAAAAGACACAGAGTTCCTCAGTTCCCATAATACAGTTTTGCTAATGACAAATTGTGTATTTTAAACTAATTAAAAAGGAAAATTTCCCTTATGTCTCTTAAGGCAAAGGATTAAATATAGTAAATCCTCTTAACGTTTAGATTATTTTGCATTAAAACTCCTAATGTTATTTTTTTCTCACTTTGTCCCTTTGACCGAGTCAAAGGTAACTATGCCGTTAGTTTTTTCAAAAAGACAAATTTATCCCTAAAGGTCAATTGTGGCAAATTCCCTTAAGGTTTAAGCCAGATTTCACTTTAATATTTAATACAGATGTACATCAATAATAAATAAAATTCAATAATGTTGTCTACTGTTAAAAATATAAATATGCTAAAATTAATTAATATTCTAATTCTCGAATTATGCTTTTTTCAATATTTAAAATTTAAAAATATAGTAAAATAATTAATTTTAAATTTTTTGATGAATTATTAAGGCTATTTCATCTAAACTATTTTAATTTGAGTTTGTGTTTATATAATAAAGTTATTTTGTATAATTTAGGTGTTAGTTAAATTATATTAACAAAGAAAGAAACATAAGAAGAAAATCATTTTAAATAAATATAAAGAAAAACAAAAAGAAAATAGACTAATATAACTTTAATAGATGTTTATGAGTTTTGTACATTTAAAAATTTATTTTTACATGAAAATACAATATAAAGTTAAAAGACCGAAAAATACCGTTAGTGTTAGGCAATTTTTTTATTTAAATTTTTTTTACATACATTTCTAAAGAACCACATGGTTTTGGTAGGTATCCTTATATTTTTAGTTATTTTGAAAATATTTTTACATTGATTAATGACTAAAGTAGGTTAATTGACACAAAACTAGAATTAGGGACTAAACTGACAAATATAATAAATTTTAAAGAGTTAATTTTATATTTTCTTATAGTATCTAGGGCTAAAATGTCTTTTTTGACTTTTTAATAGTCAAATTGTTGGTATGTACTCACGGAAAGGCAAAGAGAGAAAAAATAACATTAGAAAATTTAGAGTAAAATAACCCAAATCTCAAGGGAGTTTACCGTATTTAACCCTAAAGCAAAAGATAGAGAAGCATAATGGTCTTTCTGCAATAGAAAAGGAAATGGAAGACAGAAAAAGAAGGCAAAAAAGTCAATTAAAAATGAAACAAAGAGATTTTTACAAAGGGGGAGAAGACCAAGTGAAGAAGTGGGGTTGGCGGTGAAGTTGGTGAAGTTAAAGAGAGAGGAGGAGACAAACAGAGCTAAAACGAGGGATTGAAACCGAAAGGACGATGTTCCTCGCCATTGATCCAGTAATGCATTTATCTTTTCTGTTTCTTAATACATATCACGTAAAGGATGGTGGAGGGAAGAAAGGGCGGGCTGGGGTGGGTTTTTGTTGTTCTAGCGCCAGAGAATGGGTTACTTTAAGATGCGAGTAGAATATTTATGAATGGCTTCAAATGCGTCTTAGATCCATCAGATTTTCGACGGGCTCTTTCTTTTGTTTTAAACAATTATTAGTACTAATAAGAAACCAAAAAATAAGAAGAATTCATTTATTCTCTTCTACAATTCAACTATACAAATCCGTTTGATAATTTATCACAGTGTTATTGGCTCGTTTTGTAGGTAATTTCAATCTTTATTATTCTTTAAATAATATTTTATAATAATTATTTAAACACTTCTTTTAATTATTTTTTTAGCTCACATACATGTGACATTTTAAATAGTTATTAAATTAGTATTTTTCTAAATAATAATCAAAATAATATCTTAAATAATGGTTTGCAAATGAAATCAATTTATTTGTCAATAACAAATGTTATTACTACAACATAAATCTTATTGGTACAAAGTGAAATTACCAGGGAATAATAGGGGATATGGTACTTTAATCATCTTATAGTAGTTTTACTTCGGTAATAAGATTCCAGCTGTGACAATAACAGTCTTTGTCAATTTATATCTTGAGAGTAGATGGAAATCTTGTTTCTTCATATTGGGAAATACACATCTAACTTGTATAAGAGACAAAGCCTGTCTCTTATTTTTTCATTTAGATGTACATAAGAGAATTTGTATAAAATAAGATGAAATAATGGGTACCATGCTCTACTGTCTATGCTCTTGTGTACTTAGTGACATAGCAAATAATCATGGTCGAGACAGGTTCGTATTCCTGGTTTTATTCTTAATTACTTTGTGTGTGCTTTAAAAAGCGAACGCTCCTAAACGTGACAGGCTAACAAGTTTTTTTTTATAATTGTCCTTCAATTAAGACACAAAAATTATTAGTTGATTTTAGAATTTCAAATTTTGAAATGACTTGTAAGAGCAATTAATGATGAAATGTGAATTTAATGTTATATCTTTAGGAGTTGCATGAAAGGTAAAATAGATAAAATAACTTTTAAAAATTTATTATTTTAAAGGATGACAAATAATTTATGACAAATAAAAATAAAAAAAGTGACATATAAAATAGAATCGAGGGAATATCAATTACTTGCCATCCACTACCCCCTCCGAGGTACAACCATGCAACCTTATTGGTTAATGGTGACTCGAGCATATTAGTGTCAAATCTAGTGCGAAGTTAGACCACTATAAAGTTCTACCGAGGGCGGACCTGCCCCGCCCAAAATTTTCGAAGACCCATGAATGTGCATTTATATGCATCGTCTCTTCCCAAAAAATATTAAATTTGCCCCCTCTAAGTTTTTTTTTTTTTTTTAATGTCGTTTCTATCAAGCTTTGCACTTTTCATATTTTCCTACTCTAAAGTTCTTAGAATTTCAGTCACAACTTTACAAAATTAGACTTTAGACTCCTAAAATGTTATAAAATTATAAATTATCCTAAAATATATGTCTATATAATGTTATGGAACAACTATTGTAACTAATATTTCTTATACACATCTAAATTACAATAAGAGACAACTATTTCAAAATATTTTTTTATATGTATTGTTCTTATTATCTCTATAGTTCTTTTTAACCTCATTTTTAAATAGAGTATCATCCTCAACTATTGTAGAAATTAGGTTCTTTTTACATTATTATTAATTTCATGTCAATTGTTTATTAACTTATTTATGTTGAACTATTATTTTATTGTTTACTGAATAATTCATTATTTTAATAGTAAATTATTATTTATTTATTAAAATAATTCATTATTTTAATGGTAACTAATTTATGTTTATTATGTTGAACTATTATTTTATTGTTGAACTACAGATTTTTTGCTTCGATGCATAAGGTTGATGTACATTGTCTCCAGAATACAACAACCTAACTCAAAATTGGTACTTCCCTTTGATATGCATAATCAAGAGAAGTAGAACCTTTCCCACATACCTTACTTTGTCCATATATTTTTGTAGTGATAAGTAGAAATTAATTTTGTTAGTAAAATTTCTAGAAATTGTTTTCTACTCTTCCACCAACACCCGATATTTATAGGCTTCAAAATTTTAAGTCACATTTTGTCCAAATACAATATATAATGATTTTTAATTTCATAATAATGAGAATTATTACTCATATAATGAATGGTGTTTATTTCATAACAATGAGAATTATAACCCATGTAATAAATAAATATTTATAACCAAAATATTTCTAAATTACATAGGATTTATAATAGAATTCAAAACCATCACTATTATCTTGAAGATATCCAACAGTGTAACTCTTAGCAATAATTTATTATTAAATGCTAAGAATTTATTTTTTATTAAAATATTCCAACAATCCTCTACTTATTTTAATATAATATAAATATTATATATTTATGGACAAAGTGAGAACACCATATATAATGAAAGTGGCAATGTCTTGAAACCTTCACTTAGCGTTTTCATAATCTCCATACTAGAGTCAAAGTGGCCAACCCCTAAAACTAAGACTACTTTAGGATATGTAGGACTATTTCACACACATGATATTCAAGGTATTAGTATAATTTTTTTAAAGCAGTACATTACGGCCTTGTGTTTATCTCAAATTTATGAGTCCTTTGAAAAATTAGCCAAATTCTCATACGAAGCGGTCCCACTTCTACACTCATTATGTGAGTCTATCAAAGATGCTCTTGCGACTAAGACATCCCACCCATAAAAGCTATATCAGAGCCAGAACTCATTAAGAGATTAAATATCAACTTTCCCATTATGGGATCACATGCGTGCAAGAAAGTAATCGGCCCAAACCACTTGAGGAAACCTGGAGGACATGACGATTAATTGTGGCTTAGTGAACTACAGTGAAAAATGGCCGACTACATCATTTGGAGCAGTAATTATGTTGCGACAATTCTTTGGCCTTGACGGATTTGGTTTTGGATGGTTGTATCGCTCTCAAATTATTAACTATTTTTTAGTACTTCGCTTTTTGACTTAAAACATATCGTTGAGACATGTTTTGTTCAGTACTAGAATGCATTAAGTGCCTTTAGGTGCGTTCATGTATTACTAAATGTAAATGTTGCCTGGCTTGATACATGCACTAAATTGATCGATTTCAAAAAAATTATAATGCCTGACAGTATTATGCTTTATGAATGATTATTTCATATTTCACTACAGTAATTGCAACCATAGTGGTTTTCAACCTTGAAATTTAAATTCATTTACTTTCTTTTTCAATTGTGGGTTAGAGTGCAAATTGTTCACCGAACTCAAAAGGTATTCGATTTAAGACATTGGTCTTTTTGTTCTTTATGTTAAGAAACAGTCGCCGAGCTGAATTTGATAAAGCCGAGTAACTCCAAAGTGGAAGATAAAGGTTGACAAAGAAATGGAGAAGAGCAAAAGATGAGGCCAATCAACAATTTGAAAAAAAAATTTGTCCGGACGAACCGTCCGACCAGAGGAGGATTTGCTACCTTACAAAGGTAGCCCGAGCAAAGAGAGTCAGCATGATCCTAGATGAGGTACTTAAAAACCCAAGAAAAATGAAGCTGCAACAATACAATTTATAGTATTATTTTTGGGGAAGAGACTAGCATTCCAAATAATTGGCTCATTAGAACTACAAATAAGACAAAATAGCTGTTTGCTTAGCCAAGCTCAAGTCAAATGAGGGTTTATTGAGCTGCATGATTGAGCTAATTATGGCTCGAGAAATGGTCCAGCCTAGGATATGTTCAGCTCATTCACCGAAGCCGAACTTCAATTTGAACTATCTTGAGGAAGTCGAACTTCAATCTGTTGGGGAAGCAGATTGATCAGGCATAAAGACTTTGAACCCATGGCCGATTAATAAATCACTGATGGCTGATCTACAAATCTAAATTGATTGATCATTGATGCCTGATCTACAAATCAAAGTTGGCCAATATCGAAGTCGATTACCAATGGCTGAAGAACACCAATCAAAAATAATAATAAAAGAAAAAGAAAAAGAGGCCAAGAGATCGATAATGATGAAATGAAATAGGCCATTAAGCCCAAGAGACTGAGACGTAATCAAATTTTTTAAAAAATGATCATTCGAGCCACAAAGCCGCACGCGATGCATTTGGTTGCCCAAAGGAATTTGTGACCCGCCGATATGCTCAAGTGGTTTGGTTCAAGAAGAAAATAAAGGAATGATGATATTAAGAAAAAAAAAAAAAAAAAGAGAAGCCCAATAAGCCCAAGAGCCCGAGAGACAACAAGTAAAGAAAAAAAATGAATTGAAAAAGATATGATAAAAAAGTGATGATCATTTGAGGCAAAAGACCATAGGTGATACATTCAGTTGTTCGAAAGGATCCACGACTTGCCAATGTGCTCAAGTGGTTCAATCCAAGATGTGAAGCCTGATAAGCCCAAGAGGCTGAGAGGCAATCAAAAAAAAAAAAAGAGAAGCTCGATAAGCCCAAGAGGCCAAGAGGCAACTAGAAAAGAAGAAAAAATGGAATTGAAAAAAGATACGATGAAAAAGTGATGATCATCTGAGACAAAAAACCTTACGCGATGCATTCAGTTCTCGAAGGGATCCATCACCTGCCGATGTGAGCAAGTGATTTTGTCCAAGAAAGAAAAAATATTAAAAAAAAAACAATAATGATATTACAAGAAAAAAGTAAAAAAAAAAGAAAAGAGAGAAGCCCAAGAGGCCGAGAGGAAATAAGGAAAAAAATTAAATTGAAAAAGATATGATAAAAAAGTGATGAACATTCGAGGCAAAAAACCTTAAACGCGATGCATTCGGTTGCTTGGAGGGATTTGCAACCGACGATATGCTCAAGTGGTTCTGTCCAAGAAGAAGCCCGATGAACCCAAGAGGCCGAGAGGTAATTAAAAGAAAAAAGAAAAAGAAAAAGAAGGCCGATAAGCCCAAGAGACCAATAAGCCTAAGAGGCTGGGAGGCAATTAAAAAAGAAGGAAAAAATGAATTGAAAAGATATTATGAAAAAGTGATGATCATCTGAAGCGACCTTATGCGATACGTTTGGTTACTCAAAGGGATCTGTGACTTGCCGATGTACTCAAGTGGTTCAATCTAAGATAGAAAAAAGTAATATATATTATTTGAGGCAAAAAACCACTCACGATGTGTTGCTCGAAGGGAGTTAGACATTGAAGTGTTAAACTATTAACTTGAATGGAAGGTCGACCTCTTAGGCAGGGTGCATCAGCTCCCGGTTGGGACTGACCTTCATTATCAGTTCATTGTTGGGGATGTTGGATCTTCACCAAGACAAAAGAGACCTTCAGTTCAGCTCTGCCATTGGTCTACGTCCAAGGATTAGTCGAAGGGGCTATTGATGATATATAGATAAGACACCACAAATGATACTTGTTGTATAAGAAATCTCATTAAGGGCATCAATGTAAATTATGCACATGAATAGCTTAAGACTTAAGTTATGTTGGCCAAGACCCATGTAACAAGTTAAATAGGGTAAAACCCTACCAATTGGCAACTTATGTCACATAATACTATTCAACACAATTATGCCATTCTCTCTATTTTCCAGCTTTTTCTCTCTACTATTTTTACCCTCATCACTATATACCATAGGAAGGGACTTATTTAATTGATCACTAATTGCATGCTTTTCTTCCAAAACTGATACGGGTTGATGCCCAAGGTATGTAGAACTTGATCACAAACGCTAAAGATCCCAACTTTATGATCGAAAAAAAAGGATGGACTAGGGTTTATATGCACAAGTGAAAGGTAGTTGTTAATAGACCTCCTTGATTAGCCACATAATAGGCAATCTTTTAACTATGAGTAAGGAATTGATCCAAAGCCTAATTGACAGAAAATCAATACCTACAGTGCTCAACCCAACTAGATTCCTAGTCTAGACACAACTAGATTCCTAGTCTAGACAAGACTAAAGAGAAATCTAAAATTCTAATTCACTCTATGAGAGGAAAAAGAAAAAAACTGAAATTTTTATTGCCAAAATTCATTCCTTCAATTGTGTACAAGACCCCTCTATTTATAGTTGAGGGTGGAGGATTCTAGGACTAAATTATTCAATGTGGGATAGCTAGTTTTAATAGTTGGGCTGGATCCTACAGCCCATTAGCCTTTAAACCCAATTCTTGTACATTTAACTAATGGCCGAATACATGGCCCAAAAATAAATAATTACGTCTTGAAACCAGCCCAATTAAACACACTAACTCTTAAAACAATTGGCTCAAAATAAAAGACTAGAACAACTAAATAAAAGAATATTCCATGGCCGAAATAATGAGGCTAATATTTCGGCCCTTTAGCTTCTCATCCTAGGCTTGATCTTCAATGACTTGGACGTCCATTACTAAGAACATCTTAGACTCTTTAGTGGACTTCATCTCCAAAAGATTTGTGAGCTCTTCTTGATCTTCAACAACTTCAACTAAGCCCAACATAGCTTTATTGAGGTTCTTAGCTCTTGATCTCGTAATTGGACCTTGTGGAACTTGAAGTGCGGATTCCGTGAGCCTATATCGAGCCTTTGTGGACAATCTGATCACCATCAAGGAGAAATGGTGATCTCTCAAGATATTATAGTCACACGATATCATTATTTTAGTGAGAATATCTCCCAAATAATTATAACCACTAAATAGATGTATATATGGTCACATTAAATGAAGTTACATTTTCTCAATATTTTATTCACTAATAGCCAGTAAACTATCTATTGGAAATCATCATTATAGATGACGAATAGTCTACTGTTAGGAGCTGCTTTATTTTCTCACGTATCTCATTCACTTTTTGGATGGCCAGTAGTTCAATAACCTACTAGAAGCCAATTTAATAAATCTCCATAATTTTATTTTTGCAAGAAAATATCAAGAATCAAATTTAACTGCTTTCACAATTTTATTCTCTCAAATTTCGATCTAAGATATCAATATCTACCACACTTATTTATAAGTATCAATCGTCACATACTCAAACAAGGATTAATAAAATCCAACTCATAATATTCAATGTCATATTATATATTCAAAAGTTTATACTCACAAATTGAGTAAACCATATATATCAATCACATAAGTTTTATATTCTTACTATATATATATATAAGAATTGGTTAAATCCATATTCTTTCATGAGAAGATTTAATAAATATTCATTTTCTCTATATATTATAACTTTTAACTAGTGAAAGTTTCCATTATCTTCTTAATTTATTTCTCAAGGCTCAACTATTTTCCATTTAATTAATTATTTACATCAATTCATGGTACCTCAATTTAAATCAAGTAGAGTATTCAAGATTAAATTTTAGGCAAGTTATATGAGTTATAGACCCCCACTATTTCTTAAAATGGCAAAGCACTTATTTTCATTTACGTATGCATATAGGGAAGAGAATTGTATTGTTGCAACCACTATATATCTTTGCAGTAAAATTTATCATTTTTCATGTTCAATGCAAGGATAAATATAATGAAGGAAATAACCCCCATATTTCGCATACTATATGCCGTGTAAATGTTGTAATTGCGGTATACGATAAAATACTAATGCACAAGTACACATGTATGCGTACAAAACCATGGCATTATGCAATCTCCATAAATGATTCAGCTATTCATAACTTCATATATTTTTTTGTTAGCCAAATAACCGAAAATATGTTAATCCAAAATAATCATGCACCACTAGCAATGCATTTGCAGAACTAAAATAGAAATTCCGTCTGAAATAGTTTATTGCAAGTTCGCACTTTTTAACTGCAAAATTAAAGTCTTAAACTTAGTACTAATTCAATAATATTTTACAAGAACTCGTATAGTCTACTAAAGAGAAACATGACTATTCACAAATAAATGTCAATAATCACACACCAGTACTTTTTTTTTTTTTTTTTTAAGAGGTGCAAGAGTACATATGAACAGTAATTTTGTCTCAAGTTTCAACTATTGAAAGTAGTTCACATTTGGATAAGCTCCTAGGAAAGGGCTTACCTGCTAAATCACTTGAGCACATAAATTCATGTTTGCAACTTTTCACCAACTTAAAATAAACTCAATAAATCATGTTACCAGGCAAATTATGGTATATGTACAAACTTTAGTAAAGCTGACTACAATAACATTAGTTTGACACAATTGACAACATACTGATGGTTGGAAATTTTGTGATATTTTATTTCTAGAAATAAAACATGCACACATTTAGTGTCATGAGTTTAATTCCAACTTTTCAACATGCAAGCCATCTATTTATTAAGATTGAATCAGTTGCCAGTTTAATTTACTATGCATACCCTTGTATGATTAGACATTATCCATCACCTCCCCTTCCCTCCCCTTCAGCACCATCACCATTACCTCAACTGCATTTCCTTTCTTCCCATTATTTCTTTCGTCACCATGTTCTCCTTAAACGACAGCACACTTTTCTATTATGTTATTTATTCCAATTTTTGGGTTAAAGGATTGGCTTCCAATTCTTGATCCTATATTTTCATTACTTACTTCACCAATGGAAATATTTAAAGGTTGTAAATTTAGTCATTCAATTATTTTAGTGACTTAAATGGTTATCTACATTAATCCCTATAAAATGCTAAGATGAGTCTTAATCCCTATACTAGTAAATAATTTTATTACTTTTAGTTATACATTAATTATGAGCTCTAATTTTATGTGTCTAGATAATTTGAATTATAAAATAAATATACTTTATATTATAAGCAACATATTTTTATTTCAATGTCCAGTTTGTGATTATGTATTAATAATATACTTTACGAACACACCAATTGAAACAAAATAAAGTATTGCGTACAAAAAATATAAAAAATTACTCTTATCATATACATAAATTATGGAATGAGAACTCATGCGAAATTTTTATTTATATAGACAGAATAAAATTTTTCACTTTTTTGCAATTAAAATTTGTATAATTATACATTTGTTAATTTTAGTAGTAATGATTCATTATAAATTTTTGTTACAATAAAATGTATTCTATTTTATTATAATGTATTTTAATTTAAAAATTAAATTATAAGATGTGTGTAAAATTAAATCTTATGGTTAATAAAATGCTATTAAAAGATAGTATAATTTTTTAACAATGAGAAAGAAGAAAGAGAAAATAAATAAATTAAAAAAGATAGTTGAAATAGAATGGATAATTTTGTTTCAACACATATACAAGTGAGTTAATTGTTTATTAAATAAATAGGGGAATTAACAACGATTTCTACCAAAAATGACATTTCACTTAACTAATTTATTGGGGATACAATGTTCATTTTTTACCAAAAATGACATTTTAATTAGTTGACCAAATGTCAAGGGTGTAAAATATATAAAATTGTTTAGGGGCATTTTGCAACTAGAGCCATAGTTAGAGGGAGTATTGTGCTTTTAACCATTTGAAATAATATTGTAGTTACTCTTTAAGATGTAATGTGTGTGAAATAAAAATATAATTGAAAAATGTGTCCGAATAATAATTATAAAATATTATTAAGAAAAATATGAATACTGAGGAATAAAAGAGAACGATTGAAATTCTTAACTTGGAAAAAGTTCATAAGATCATACCCTAGTTCGGCAAAGTTGCAGATATTCCATGTTTTACTTGGTACTCAACATGGTTCCTAACAACAAAAGTTTGTGCCAAATTATGAATTTATCATCAAACCTTTTACAGGGCACAATCTGCAAGTTTAGTATATTATGCAAACTAACTTTTGCTTCCTCATATAGGAAAAGGATCAATTTGGTCTTTTATCTTTAGGATATTTATTAATGTGGTCTTTTATTTGTCATAAAGATTAATTTGATCTCTCATTCTTTAAAAAAAAAAGTTAATTAATCTAAGGATTGTGACAAAAATTATGAGCAAATTTACGGAATCACTAGCAACACATCGATTGCATGTTAATACCAATGTGATTATCATGTAGTTGTGTACTATTAATTTGTCCGTAATTTTCATCATAGTCTTTAAATTAGTTATTTCAAAAAAAAAAAAAAGACATCAAATTGATTTATTTTATGTAATATAAAATTAAATTATTCGATATTTCAAAAATAAAGAATTAAATTGGTCACCTGCGATGTATACTTCATTCAAACCATAGCAATTGCAGTGTTGCAACTGGTAGTAATTTTTTTTCTATCTCAAAGTAGTACTTAGTTTAGTATCTTACTGCATATTTGCCCGTCTCGTATAAGATTCATCATAATAACATTAAACGTAACATTGATGAACTACTAATATTAAACTGTTAATACTTTGTTGAAAATAAAAATTTACAAACACATGTCAACCATATTCCACCCTAAACAAATGCATAAAACCGTACATCAAAATTAAACTTTGTTGCACATATAAGTTCTAAACTCGAATCATTGACTATACACGTATTAAGTAATATCATTGCATGCATTGAGTTGGAACTCTCTGTATTACCTTTCTCTCTAATTCCACTCAATGATAATTTACATTTAAATGACCAAAATTCCTAAAAATGATCACATAATATCAATAAATTTATTTTGGTTTGTAGATCAACATACTCTAACACCAAATATATTCAAAAATGTTTTATCACTCCATATGCATGAAACATTTGTCTTGTAAAAAATAGATCAACATTAAGATAATAATTTAAATGTTTAATCGAACGAAAAAATTAATTAATTTATTTTCAAATTTATATATAGCAAACATATACAATAACTTATATTATGAATGGTTGTGATTTTCTGATTTTCTAATAAAAATTACAATTATTTTTTTAAGGTATTTTGAAAAAGTTTTCTCCAATTAATGGAGATCAGTCTTGTCTAATATGACAGGAACACGTTAACAAGACGAGAAAATGAGTCAAGAGTCCTGCATCATATATAACTTGACCCAAGTACTTGAACACAGTCTCATGATAAATAGATACAAATATGACACTTAAAATGTGATTAGAAGAGACATTTTTAGTATACATTTATATTTGTCATTTAATAGATATATTCATATTTATTATTGTCTTACCACATTAGACATTATTAGACAAACTCTTAATTGCCAATCTCCACCTCTGTTACCGAGATTAAATGATAAAATATGCACTTGACAGGTATCACTGGAAAACTTATAATTAAAAAGAAGGCGGCAAATAATAGTAAAACAAAAACAAAATTCCCTTTACAATATATACTTCAGTTCTTTCTCCACCACCTCCTTTTATATCCCCATGTAGCTTTCGCTAATTTATGTCTGCTACCATTGGCTTAGTTGATTTTTTTTAATTATTTTTTTGTTTGGTTCTGATAAAGTTACAATTTTCACAAGTGGGTTTTTGAATATGGTTGATTTTAAAGATGGGTTTGTTGCAAAATTTTGATTTTAACGGTAAACTTTATCATTTTGATAAATCCACGATATTTGTGGACCTATTTTCAAGAGAGAAATCGGGAGAATGCAAAGGTATATAACTCATTGAACTGACTAGTTTATCAACCATTTGATGTTTTATACTTACTGAAGTTGTCTCCCCATGTAGAGATTGCCACCTAAAAACCGAAAAGCTAAAGACAAGAATAATAGAAATTGGAGACAGAGAGTCTAGTGAGAAAAAGAGGAATATCAACGACATTCTGTACACTCAAAACACATGACTCTCACACTCAAAAGTATATAATTCTCCTACTTTAAAAGTTTCTTTTCTCTCTTTCGTGGATATGCGTTCCCATTATTCTCATATACCGCATCTAGGGATGTATCACTCTTTCTTTCTACTACATCAACCGATGTCCGATGCACTCAAAGCATATAACTCTCGCACACAAAGCATATAATTCTCACACTTTAAAAGCTTCTCTTATTATTTTTTTTCTTTCCTAGCCATTTCAATTGTTCTCATATCTTGCAATCAGAGTACTCTTTCTTTCTTCTGCATCAACCTTATATCCGTCGCTGAAAAAAGAAAAAGACCTAATGGCAGATGCACTACTTGGTTCAACTGTACAAGTTCTCCTAGAGAAGGCAATATCACTAGCTTCCAAACAAATTGGCCTTTTTGTTGGCTTTAAGAAAGATTTGGAGAAACTAAAGAAATCAAGTACCATGATACCAGGCATTCCTTGAAGATGCGAAGAAAAAGTAAGTCAGTGAAGAGTCTGTGAAGTTTTGGCTAAAAGAGCTTGAACGTGTGGCTTTTGATGTTGGAAATTTGTTGGATCACTTCAACTATGAAATTCTCCGCCACAAAGTTGATATTCAAAATCAAATGAAGAGGAAAATATGCTTATTCTTTTCATTCTCCAATCCTGTTGCATATCGCTGCAGAATGGTGAACAAAATAAAAAAAAAAGTCAATAGGTACTCTCTATTTGTTCATTTTGTTTTTATATTGCTTTTAAGGGCTTCATTCTCTATCGTCTACTTTAATTAGTAAAGAAAACTATCTCAGACAATGCATTGCTTGATAATGTCTTGAATTGAGATTCTACTTAATGGTCAGAAGAACAAATTTGACCTATAAATGTTGCAAGACATTTGCCCATGTGGAATAAAACATGTTACAATCTAGAATAAGCGCTAGCATGGCTTAGTGAAGCCAGATGTGTTTCTTTGACCTTTTAATCTGCTGTATTTGTTAATGCAGTAAAACTTGATGTTTCTATGTTTTCATGCAATAATTTTACAGGCTAATACTGATTACCAAGGCGTATGCCATGCTGCTTTTGCCCAAGAAGGTCATTGCAGAATAAGAGAGGTTCATATTTTGCTAACCTCATTTAAATAGGTTCTGAAAAGATTCAAATATTTATGCATAGTCACCAAGGTGTGTTATGGTGTTCCTCTGCATGCCTTCAGGTCTGATTTACTGCAGGAAAGCTGTAGCATTTGGGCACTTTGCTACTGGAATTGCAGATGCTGATTTGCGGCAGACACAGGAAAGCTTTTGCTATGGTACAACATCTGTTTTTTGTCAGTTTTTTTTTTTCCTTTTTTTCAGTCTGATGGTGAAGACTCCTGTTGCACTCAACTAACTCTCTCTGTCTGTCACTTGTAGCTTGGTCTGTTGTTGTAATTTTCATTGGTAGGATGTTACCATGTGTCTTTCCTGTGAGGCTTGAGTTTTGTTGTCTCTGAGCTTCCTGCTTCTTCCTGAGCACTTGATTGTATGGTTTTATCCATCTTTAAGGATTTTATTCATATTCACATGTCCATATGATTTTTACAGATACAGATGTTGCTATGGTTATGAAGCAGTGTGCATTCTCTTATTCACATGTCTCTGTGTGTATTTCGGTAGTTGGAAATAGCTGACGGCCTCAAACCTGGTGCTTGATTTTGCCTGTTTTGTAGAATTCGATTCTGTTTTTAGATTATTTTAGCTGGAAGTTATTTTTCTGCATGTGACAATAACATACCTGACTGCATGAATCTCTCTGAACTTTCAAAAATCTGATTACAGATGCCCAATACCACCCACTTTGAGATTTGTCATGGAGGGTGAAAATGCTGGATTATTTGCTCTGCAAGTAAGTTTCACTAACTTATGAGCATACAAAGTTGTTACATCAAGTTGCTCATTTAAATTAAAGCAAAATCTGGATTGCTTATTTTTAAGATATAAAACTGAATTCTGAGCACTTTCAAATAATGATCTTTAAACTGCAGATTATTGGTGAGAAATCTGTTGCTGCAAATATATAATTCAATGGAGTTTATTGGTACTATTGTGGAGATTTTCACCGTGAGTTTTCCAAACCTTTCATTTTTATTAGATTGTTATACCTAGGATGGTTTGATGATTGTTCTTGATTAGATATGGTTTTGAGCTGAAAGAATGACATTGTGCAACATGGTTGTTGAACCCGGGGGGAGAAAATCATATGTATCTCGAGGTAACAGGTCGTGTCAGTTTATTGACCAACTTTTTCTGCCCCTATTTTTTTGTATTTAAGTCCTACTGAGCTTAAATTTTCTTCTAGGGGATCTTTACTCAAATGGGAGTTGCATTCGGAGTAGACAGGTGCTTGTCGAATTCAATATCTAAGGTTGTCATCTGTTCAGAATCTCATTGCATGAGCATTAATTGCTATAAGTGCAAGCTCGGGTCAGTCTCTAACTCGCATTGTTGGATATGACAATTAGGATTTTGTAATTGGCAGCGTGTGGTGGTATAACATGAACTTTCCTGGACGAATGGGTCACAAAGAAGGCTAAATAACTGGCTTCTCCATATACTGCTGCAGCATCAGCTTTAACTGGCAATGCCACTGATCCAAGAAACATTTGCAGTAAGTTTTATTGATCATAGTATACCACCATACCCTGTATGCACATCAACTTAACTACTGATGGTGAAGACTCCTGATTGCACTCAACTAACATCTGTTTTTTGTCTGTGTTTTTTTTTTTTTTTTTTTAGATCTTTACATCTTTGATACTTGTGGAACTGCATGAGATAATTGATCACATACACTTGAGCTCATTCAGTCCTGGATGATCATTTACATCTTTGATGGTGAGACATTGATTTCCAGTTTATTTTTCGTCATTGCAATTTTCAAGTGTAACTGCTATCTGTGATCTTGTAAAAGTGAGCTTAAGATTTTTGTTTGGTGGTGATTGCATTTAACTTATTATTTTGTTCATTTTAGTCCATATGATTTTTGAGATGCACATGTAGCAGAGAAATATTATGTACCAGTGTGCATTTAGGACATCATGTGTTTCTATGTATATTTCGGTAGCTGGAAATAGCTCACTACTTCAAACCTGGTGCTTGGTTTTCCCTGTTTTTCAGAATTTGATTCTGTTTTTAGATTATTTCAGTCCGAAGTTATTTTCTGCATGCTACATTAACAGATTGTTATTTACACCTGACTGCATAAATATCTCTGAACTTTCAAAAATCTGATTGCAGATGAGATTTGTAATGGACCCTATGGAGGGGGAAATGCCTGATTATTTGCTAGCAGAAGATTTAATTTTGCAACTAAGTTTACTAATTTATGAGCATAGCATAAGTTTACTAATCTCGATTGCCCCTCTTTTTAAGATATAAAAATGAACTCTGAGCACTTATTGATCTTCATAATGAAGATTATTGGTGAGAAATTTGTTGCTGCAATACATAAATCCAAGGAGTTCATTGGTACTATTGTGGAGAGTTTGAATGGGAGTTTCCAAACCTTTCATTTTTTATATAGGTTGTTATACCTTTGCATGAAGGTACATGATTGAACACGGGAGCAAAAATGGTGTTGTTCCAACATCTAGTACCACATACATGTACCTTGAGGTAAAAGGTCCAGTCAGTTTATTGACCAACTTCTTGCTGCCCCTATTTTTCGTATATTTTGGTCATACTGAATTTAAACGTGTAATTTTATTCAAATGGGAGTTGCATTTTGGAGTAGACAGCTGCTTACTAATTCAATATTCAGCGTGTGTCATCTATTCAAAAATTGTATGCGACTCGCTGTACGAGTATTAATTGCTCTAAGTTGCAAGCTTTGGGTCAGTCTCTAACTCGCATTGTTAGACATGACAGTTAGGATTTTGTAATTGCAGCTCTGTGTATCAATAACAAGCTAGATGAGTATAATGTTATGTCTATCACAAAGAAGCCAAATATCTATCTGCCCATTTACTGCTGCAGCATCATTAACTGTACTTGTTACGAGCAACTGTAACTTTTACACATGGATTGTATCATGTTGTACTTCTTGGTTTTTAGTTGTTGAGAGAGGAATTTCAACCATTACAAGAAAAGAGCCTAGAGATTTATGGACTTCACAGGCAGTGATAAATATTAATCTGGTGAATTTCTAGCACTTTGGTAGTTTCATAATTTTTTTGTGGTTTCAAGTCAATGCCCAGCTGCAGCTGAAATTCAACCCAGTAGGGCACTTGCCACTCTGACAATGCATTGGTTGGTAGATGTCATGGATCTGCTTAAGATTCTACTTAACAGTAAGCAGAAGAAATTTGGATTCTTGTTGAAATTATAAATCTGTTTTACAATGCTTCTAAGTTGCGAATGCTACTTCTGTGTTGTTCAGGGGTGTCTATTTCATTATGTAAGAGTAGAGTTAGAGAGTTCTCTTACTCTTTGCTTTCATTTCTTTGGTAGAAGTGAGATGGGAGATCTCAAATAGATTGATGTGAATTATAACAAGTTAAGCTCTAGTAAGCAGCAAGTCTGCTTGAAACAATCCATCTTGTCTACTTTAGAATCAGGTCCAAGTGTTTTAGTTTATCTACTTTTTTTTTTCCCTTAAAAAACAAAATAAATTCTTGTTTAAGCTTACTTTGTTGTTATAAAATGTGATCTCCGAGTCCAAAGCAGTTAATCTAATTGCTTTTCTAAACACACTGGGCCTTTTCACAAAATTCACTTGCTAGGCCAGTCGAAACTGTATCTGCAAATTGTTCTTGTAAATTCATTTGAAGTGTGCTTAAATTCTTCTTGTAAATTCATTTGAAGTGTAATAGTAACGGACATGATAGAATTGATTACTTAATAGTAGTATTTAATAAAAGTGAAAAGTTAGCTAAGAGTAATGATAAAGGAGTATCTATTGAAATCATAGTAAATATATAGGAAAGTACAAGTTGAGACAAATTTATTTTGTATTAATCTTTGATATTGGTGTAAGAAATTTTTTACACTATAGAGAATAGATTTATGTCATATCTGTAAAAATAACTCTTAAAATTCAAACAATATATATGTGCATGCATTTAAACTTAATTGTATAAAAAATAAAATAAAATAAAATAAAATAAAAGTTTACACCATCGATTTAGGATAGATTTACTCATTTATTTTAAAAAAGATATAGGGTGTTAATAATTCAATGATTTATTTTATGAATATGTTTATACTGAAATTCCGTCATTTTGCATATTGCATTTCAAAATTGTCTTTGGAAAGTAATATCCGTGGCACATGAGGCTCTGGGCCATTTTTAAATTATTGCAATTTGATAAAAGTATTTGTTAGACACAAATTAAAAAGTTGGAGTGCGAAACTAATACAACTAAAAGATTAAGTACTAATGTTCAATTTTGTGAAACGGTGGGGTACCATTGGTGTAATTTACTCAAAGAAAAAAACAAAAACAAAAACAAAGAGCAGTAACATGAACATCATGAAGAAAAAAGAAAAGGAAAATGAAACAGCATGATATGCTCAAACCTTCGTTGTGGTATTGAGAATTCAGTGAGATTTTTTCCTATATTTAGAACAAATAACAAAGAAGGTAGTCTATATTTTGCAATTTTTAACATGAAACATTTGTTAGGGAAGCTAACATCACTTCAAATGTGTAACAAGAATTCAAAAAACTAGTTGGTGCTTATTCATCTTCGCTAATGTTGAAGCCTTCAAGTTTGAAATGCATCAAACACTAATTTATTGTTCATATTTACCATTTGGAACAATATCTTGCTACAAAATATTCCCCGACACTATTGCCTAATTAAGTAGTCCACTAGAATCCAAAGGATTGTTGGACACAAAGGAGCATGGAAACAATGCCCGCTAGATGTGTATAAGAGACAGGGTCCTGCTCCATTTTGATAGTTGCTGCAATTGTTGTAAAAAACAATTTGTTAAGGTAGCAGTTAGATTTGTTATCGAATTGAAGAAATGAATCCTACTAGAAAACAAATTCTGAAATTGAAAATAAGAGACATGGTTTAGACAAAAATAGACTAAAATATATGCGAAAGTTGAACGAAATTGCAAATATCAAAATACATAATTGTTCATTTTCTTACACACCTAGACTGGAAATATTAAAACTACATACGTAAGGTAGTTGTCTTCTTATCGTTTGAAATCCTAAATGAACAAAATGCAATATACACGTATACGTATACTACATATGTATTTATTTAATATAAAATTTAAAATACAATTTAAAATTTACTCTATTGA
This sequence comes from Cinchona pubescens, assembly GCA_025175665.1. Taxonomy (NCBI): domain Eukaryota; kingdom Viridiplantae; phylum Streptophyta; class Magnoliopsida; order Gentianales; family Rubiaceae; genus Cinchona; species Cinchona pubescens. The sequence continues at coordinate 948,914 of JANKKI010000209.1, read as the reverse complement.
TTTTATTTATTTATTTTTTACTCTAAAAGACAGAAAATACATATACGAAAGTCGAATAAAATTACTAATATCAGAATATATAATCCCATTCACTTTCTTTCTGCACAATCAAACCATGTACTTAAAATCACTCATGATTTCTTCAGACAGGAAATGTCTCTCAAAAAAACAAGATATGCCCGTATGCATATGCTAAACATCTATTTATTTAATACAAACTAAAAAAATACAACTTAAAATTTACACTTTTCTGTCCATAGTTTGAACTCTCCAGCCCAGGGTTTGGACTCTCCAACTTAGGTTCGGAAATCTGAACCTTAATTATATACCGTTTTAAACTATACTTTCCTGCCTAAGAGTTCGGACTCCCCAACCTAGGTTCAAAAATCCAAACCGACATTCTCTTTTTTTCTTTGCTAGAAAAAAATTTCAAACTAGTGAATAGTAATAAATAGTACAAAAAAATTAATGTTAATACATGTGAATAGTAAAATACGTGCATAGGTGAATAGTATAAATAATTGCTTGAATAGTGTAACTAATAGAATTGTGAAAAAAAATTGAATTGTGAAAATAATGAATAGTATTTTGGGAAAAAAATAAAAAAACTTGGTCAAAAATATTTGTGTTGACCAAATAAGTACTTCAATAGTTGTAACAAAAAAAAGAATAATAAAGTAAAAATGTAGCAAAAAATGGGACAAAAAAACAACCCATACAGAAAGCTATATGATATCTTCCCCTACTAAATGGTTAACATCTAACTAATAGTCGTGATAAAATTAAACATATATTTAACAATATATATAAGTTAGATGTTAACTTTTTTATCTTCTTCTCTTATTCAAGATCTATTGTCTTTAGGCTCTGGCTACCTCAGGCTAGGAAATTGGATACCCCATTTTTTTTTTTCAACAGCTTGATCACAATCGACCCATAAAAGATTAACAAAATAAATATGTGTCTTTTTTGGGTTTTGATGTTGGACTTTTCAAAAGAATGATCAATTGCCAATTGATGGACTTTTTTATACTTGGCGCCCATGGTTTTTCTTCCCGATGGCTTACCACAAATACATTGGCACTCAATAACCACAATTATCACCAAAGCATGAGAACAGCCCAGTGCGCCTTCTTTTGTGTTGACCAGTTGACCTGAAGTTACTCGAGGCGTATCCGCGATCATAGAGTGGTGGAAGCTCCGTTTGCCACCTCACGAGTTTCGACCTAAGGCCTTCAACGCTTTCATCCAAGCTCTATCCATACAACACTGAGTTCCGGTCCTCCTTCAACGGTTACTTCCTTTCAACCATGGCCGCCGCCACCTCAGACAGTGAGGAGCCCACTTCAGAGTCTAACAAATAGAATTAGCCTTCTTCTCTTCAATGAGCCCCAAACACATACTTCCCATTTACTCGCAGTCCATTATAGTCATTAACCATTCAATTTAGGAATGGGCTTTCCAATAGCCATTTTAGGTGGCTCTTTCAATTGAGGTAGTGTTTTTAAGATTGTAACATATTTGATCATAGCCTTATTTGTTGGTGGATCAAAACCATTATCAGACCCACCTGTCTTTTCATTGGCTCCCTTCTTTTTATCCACAATCTTTGGATCACTAGCCTTTTAACTTTTGGGCCTAATGAAGGATGATTCTATGTTGATAATTGAATCACTTACCTATTGAACCAGACTAAGGTACCTTTTCTTCCTGTACTTTTGGGCTTCTCATTAGATCCTATAAGAGACTTTATAACAGAACTTGCCTTTCCTGTCTTAGTAACCATTTTAATTGGTTCATTTGAAATGTTAATTATAGAATTGTCCTTCTCTAGAGCTCTCTTCATCTTGAGTAGAATTTCCACAATGGAACCATTTGTTGAAGCATTATTCATCAAATGTCACACATTTGCTACATTCACTTTTAGTATGTCGTAAAATAAGTTTCACATTTGATGCATTTGTAGTAGTAGTATTTTTGTCGAAATTTGGATTCTGATTTTCAATTTTGTTATTTTGTTTTGAAGATAAGAATCATCTACACCATTTATAACATATAAGTAAAAAATAGCACATCTTTGTGTATACAAACAGCATACTACACATGGTCATCAAGAAATGTCAGGCAAGTAGAAGGTATAAAGACATGTGCCTGATCATTACTTGATAGCTCCATATTGTGATGCTTGAGACATATTCATATATTTCATTATCCCTTCAAATAACTGTCTTTACATGTTCTAGCTGTCTCAAAACTACACATAATCCTATTCAAATAATTCCTGTCTCTTATACACATCTAGATGTGTATAAGAGACAGACCAATACCAAAAGGTGTTGGAAATTTAGTTCCAAAATACACTTTCAATAAATTTGAAATTCCCTCCATTGTAAAATCTTAGTCCAACATTGGAACTTTGTGCTTTGAGATGTTTTCATGTTATATGAGTATGGGGTTTTGCCACTACAACTCTAGTTTGTATAAGAGACTATGCATGGTTGATGTTCGGGTATTTTCCTAAACACACAATAGTGCGTGCGCCTGCCAGGCTTGACGCAATGTGGTGTGGTACGTGCAAACCATTAGAGTTTTACTTCCGTCACATTTTTTCTTTCCATAATTTTTGGTTACTTATTCCATTTACTGATTACCTATTTTGTGAACTTGACTTGTGTATAGTTCCTGCCTTTTCTCTCAAGGCAGACGGGTTTCCTTTTTTCTCTCCCAAGTTACCTACTTTTTCTCTCAAGGTAGTGTTTTAACTTCCGAATTCTGGTCGAATCTCTCACTATAAATAAAGGGCTTGAGAACCTCTTCAAAACATTTTTAAATCTCATCTTTTCTATTATTCCTGGTATTGAGTAGTCCAGAATTAAGCTCAAAACATTGCTTGCGAGTGCACGCGATCGAGGCTGCCGTTGAATCTTGGATAGTGATACCGCCTGGTGTTCCCATCTGGATCAGTGGATTATGATCCTGTTGGGGGCGAAATCACTTAAAAGGACAGTGATCACACGCCTCGGCTAATTCTATTCTGTTTTAATTATCATTCTGTCCATTTTTTATAACAATCTTGAAGGGGATTTTACTGTGTCAGAAACCCTATGGCCAACACTGGTGTTTCAGACATGTCAAAATTGTGACTGTTTGATGGTAAAAACTACAAACGCTAGTCTGAGAAGGTTCTATTTTACTTACAAACCCTCAAGGTAGATTATGTTCTATTCGAAGATACTATCTAGATTCCGAATCCACTAGGGTTTCTGTTGATGACAACAGAACCGCTAGGGGTCACGTACTGAATTTCCTAACCGACACCCTATTTGATTTATACCACCCCTATAAGTTTGCCAAGAAAATGTGGGTGGCCCTAGACAAGAAATTTAACTTTGAAGATGTTGGAAAGAAAAAGTACGTGGTCACCAAGTTCCTAGATTTCAAGATGGTTGACGCACAAACCTGTCACCGACAAAATTCTTGCATACCAGAATATTATTTTAGACATTACTCAGGAAGGCATGAAAATTGATGATGCTTTCTAGGCTGCTACTATGATTGAGAAATTGCCACTGTCTTGGAAAGATTACAGGAATACACTGAAACATGATAAAACTGCCATGACGCTTGATGAGGTGATATCTCACATCCAAATCGAGAAAAGCAACCGTTTGAAGGATAAGACTGATCTGGCATATGAATTTGCTAACAAGGTGAATCTGGTAGATAGCAAGTCTGAAGGAGTTTCTCAAAGGTTCAAAGGCAAAAGTCGTGGACCAAAAAGGGTTAGACACTTCTAGATGTGTATAAGAGACAGAAACAGAAGACACAGGCTTTGGCCACAAAGGAATGTCAGTCAATAAATTAAGAGGCCATTCTGCTTCTGAACATGCCATGTTTAATACTCAACTACCATGTCTAACTCTCCAAGATCTGTCAATTATCTCACATCATAGTACTGCCTAGAAATTGTCTCAATTTTCTAAAAGTCCTGAGTTGTCTCTTAAGCAAACTTGGCCCATAATGTGACCGAATGGATTGTGGATATTGGAGTCACGAAGCATATCGCTGTTGAAAAATGTCACTTCCTTGAGTATGAAGGAGTGAGGGATGGGAAGCAAGTCTTCCTTGGAGATGCTCGTGCTGCTCCAGTCCTAGGCAAGGGAAATGTCCTTTTGACTCTTACCTTTAAAAAGACTATTACTTTGACCAATGTGCTGCATGTTCCATCCATGAGAATAAATTTAATTTCTGGCTCTTTGCTTAATAAAGCTTCTATTAAACTTGTTTTTGAAGGTGATAAGTTAGTTATGACTTTGTGGGAAAGAATGTGAATAATGGGGCCTTATTTGTACTTGATGCTACTTGCTATGGAATGAATAAGAGTGCTACTTTTGCTTATATTGTTGATTCTATTAATATGTGGCATGTTAGATTAGGACATGTGAATGCTGACTCCATAAGGAGCCAACTCTTGGTAATGAAAAATTCAAATTTGATTCCTAATCTGACTAATCATAAGTTCACAAAATGTAAAATTTGTGTTGAAGTTAAACATCATAAAAAACCCTTTAAGTCTGCTGAGAGGACTTTTAGTCTTTTAGAATTAATTCACAGTGATCTTGGAGATTTTAAGAATAATATGAATAAAGGTGGAAAGAAATATTATAGCAGCTTCATTGATGATTATTCAACATACACTAAATTATATCTCCTAAGTCAGAAAGATGAAACGAGGAAATGTTCATTAAATTCAAAAATGAGGTTGAGAATCAGTTAGGAAAAAAATTAAAAGTCTTTAGGTCTGATAGAGGAGGTGAATATGATTTTAATTTGCTCAAGAAGTTTTGTGAATAAAAGAAAGGAATAAACATGAGACCCGTCTGCCTTGATACACTGTATCAATATAGCCGCTGTCTCTTGGGGGAACTATTTTATCTGTTTGTCATATTCTTAATAGAATACCTCACAAGAAAACTTTTAAGACACCTTATGAACTTTAGAAAGGTTATTCTCCTAATTTTGAGTATCTCAAAGTATGGGGGTGTCTAGCTAAGGTAGGGATACCAGACTTTAAAAGTAATAAAATTGGGTCTAAAACTGTTGATAATGTCTTCATTGGGTATGCACTTCATAGTGTTGCCTATAGGTTCTTGGTTTTGGAGTCTAATCAAATTGTGGAGACTAAAGATGCTGAATAGGTTGAGAATATTTTTCCTATGAATAAAAATCTATAAAAACGTTGTCTCAAGAAATTCAAGATTTAGAAGAACATGATAATGAGGGAGTTCAAGAGTTGAGAAGAAGTAAAAGGGCAAAAGTGAAAACTAATTTTGGGCTTGATTTTATAACTACTTTCATAACTAAAGAATATCCAAAAACTTATAAAGAGGCAATGAATTCAATTTATGCTAGTTTTTAGAGTCTCACAAGATGCAGTTAAAAATGAGATTGAATCCATAATGTATAATCATACCTAGAAATTGGTAGATTTGCCTAGAAGGTGTAAACCTATTGGGTGTAAGTGGGTATTCAGGAAGAAGTTATTGCCTGATGGTTCTATTGATAAATTTAAGGCACTTTTAGTGGCTAAGGGTTTTACACAAAAAGAAGGCATTGATTTCTTTGACACTTATTCACCTGTTGCTAGAATCACTACCATTAGAGTGTTAGTTGCTATTGCTTCCATATTTAATTTGATTGTACACCAAATGGATGTGAAAATTGCTTTTTTGAATGGTGAGCTAGATGAGAAAATATACATGCATCAACCTGAGGGCTTTGTTGTTGAAGGACAAGAGCATAAAGTGTGTGAACTTGTTAAATCCTTGTATGGTCTTAAACAAGCTCCTAAACAATGACATGAGAAATTTGATAGGACTCTTGTTTCTAATGGATTCAAAGTAAAAATTTAATAGATGTGTCTATAGTGAAATCAGATTTCATGGAAATGTTGGAGTCTTTATTTGCTTGTATGTTGATAACATACTTATCTGTGGAACTGATAAAACTGTTGTTAAACAAACTAAGTCTTTCCTTGTTTCTAATTTTGATATGAAAGACATGGGTGAGGCTGATGTTATTTTGGGTCTTAAGTTGACTAAATTTAACAATTGTTTCGTACTATCTCAGTCGCACTATATTGAAAGAATCCTAAAGAAGTTTAAACACTTTAATTTGGATTCTGTGAGCACACCTTATAATCCTAGTGTGCACTTGAGAAAGAATAAAGGGATAGTATCTCACAAACTAAATATGCTAAGATTATTGAGAGTGTGATATATTTTATGAATTGTACTCGTCCCGATATTGCCTATATTGTTGGTAGATTGAGTAGATACATGCATTATCCCGACACCCAATTAGTATCATAGAGCTATCACCATTGCTTAGATATTTAAAAGGCACCATGCATTTAGGGCTTTGTTTTTCTAGTAGTTCTCCAAGATCAGTGCTAAAAGCTTACTATGATACTAATTGGGTGTCTGATAATGATGAGATTAACTCCACAAGTGGTTATGTTTTTACTCTCGCTGGAGGTGCTATTTCTTGAAAGTCATCTAAGCAAACATGTAATGCTAAATCTACCATGGAATCTGAATTTGTTGCTTTAGAGTTGGCATGTTCAGAAGCAGAATGGCCTCTTAATTTATTGACTGACATTCCTTTGTGGCCAAAGCCTGTGTCTTCTGTTTCTTTGCATTGTGATTCACAGGCAGCGATCACTAGAGCCAAAAGCAAAATTTACAATGGGAAGAACCGACATATCCATTTGAGACACAATATTGTGAGACAGCTCATGAGTAATGGGGTCATGACATGGATTTTTTGAGGTTTGAAAAGAATTTGGTTGATCCTTTGACTAAGGGGTTGAATCAAAAGTTAGTCCAAGATACATCGAGGGGAATGGGACTTAGACCTGTTGATGGGAATTGAATGTGACGGCAACCCAACCTATAGTTAGTGGAGATCCCATGAAATAGGTTCAATGGGTAATAACAAGTCACAAAGATATGTCAATTGCACTATCAAATGTGGTCCCTTCCTATGGTATAGATAGTGCTTACTGTCTATAATTCATGATGATTGAGTCGGTAACTATTAATGAGCTTATATCCTTCATAGGTGATGTGTGGCAGTACACACTTGATAAGCTCACCTATATGAGTGTGGAAGTGGGGGCCGCTTTCTATGAGACTAACGAGTTAATCTCTAGAGCACTCATGAATATCCATGTAGGATGCATGGCCTGGAAAAGCATCAAACCAAGAGTTTATAATGGATTGAAGTCTAACATGTGCTCAGCTGCAGGAGTGTGCTTCAAGGAGGAAGGTTCAAGACTTTTGTCACATATCTTCTGTATACTTTTCTGTGAATGCACTAAGTGCGATTCAAGTCCAAAACACATCATCATTTATATGTTAGATTTTTGTACTCAGTACCACTTTGTATTTTCAAGTCCCCATGTGGGGGACTGTTGGAAATTTGCCTCCAAAGTACATTTTCAATAAAAAATTCCTTCCAGATTGTATAAGAGCATTAACTTCTTAATCCCACTTAGTGCATATCTGTTCTAATGTATACATCTGTCTCTTATACACATCTGTGTTGTACAATGTGAAAAATCCAGTATACTCATGCAACTGTGCATTATTTAAGCATCTAGATGTGTCACAAACACATCAAGCAGGCGGGCGCGCAGTGCTGGCGCGGTGTGGTGCGTGCGAACCATTAGAGTTTTACTTCTATCACGTTATTTCTTTCCATAAATTTTGGTTACTTATTCCGTTTATTGATTACCTATTTTGTGAACTTGACTTGCGTATAGTTCCTGCCTTTTCTCTCAAGGCAAACGGGTTTCCTTTCTTCTCTCCCAGTCACTTACCTTTTCTCACAAGTATGATTGTAACTTCCAAACTCAATCTTTATCTCTTAAGGTATCTTATACTAGTAGAGAATTAATTCAAAACATCCCAAAAATTTCTTCTCTACTAGTATTCTTGGATACTAAGTAGTCCAGAATTAAGCTCAAAACCTTACTTGCGAGTGCACGCGACCGAGGTTGCCGTTGAATCCTGGAGAGTGACCGCCCGGTGTTCCCATCTGCATCAGTGGATTACGATCCTGTGGGGGGTGAAATCACTTTCAAAAATAGTGATCACACGCCTCAGCTAATTCTGTTCCGTTTTAATTATTATTCTTTCCAGTTTTTATAAGAGACAGTGTACAATATATTGATTCGAATGGATAGTTGAGTTTGCACTGATCTATCCATTGACATTAATTATTGTACCTGTCTCTTCAACCTGTCTCTTATATGTCAAGATAAAAATTGAACCAATGTCTCTTATAACAATTAAATGCTGTCATGAATACAGGAAATAAGAAGATTACTAAATAACTTCAGAAACTAGCCAACATCATTTGACCAATACAATATCATTAGGCAAAACCTCAGCAAGATAATCTAGTGCTTGGAAGACCAGCGACATTTATAGCTTACCACATTGAGGGTATTATTTGTAATACAAAAAGAAAATAAAGACTCGAGGCAAAAGTTTATCAGAATGGGGTTCAGAACTTAAGATTGCAAATAAAATTATGCTTTGTCTTCCCTAAACATCTTTGGTAGTAAAGATACTTCTTTTATATGCCATGTGTAGCATGTTTCAGTAGGAAAAGAAAAATCATAGGTTGATGAAAATAAACTTTCTATTGCAATTTAATACAAATGAGAGAGAACACAAAACGCTTCAATGACAATCACTACCATATAGAATGATGAAAAGGTATTAAAAGGCTTTTCATCTGAGAACATGGATACTTACATAAAACAAAATTTCTAAATTCATGTACTTGATTTGTTCTCAGTGATTGGTTTCCAATGAAGAAGTACACAAAAATAGAAAGCTGAGGTAGCATTGAGAAGCCAGCTGCTATTACACTTCCATAGAGATTATGCTGATTGGGGATGCTAATGTTTGTGTAGAAATCTTGAGAAATGATAGGGGTTTTCTTGAACTTGTAAATCTGTATCACAAGCTATTAAGGAAGTTGCAAATGCATACACTTAATAGAAAACAAACATGCTTGGCGGAAAATTGTATTGGAAGTAGCACGATGTTTCGACCGCAATTTGTATTTTTTTTTTATACATCAGTTCATGTATGAATTGTTGTTCTACCCAGTTAATTTGTTTCATTTTTCTTTTCCGTCCCAATGAAATAGTTCGACTTAGCTTGTGTATTGCCATCTACATGTCTATTGCATGCCTCCAGGGTAAACTCAAAGCAACGGTTTCCTGCGTAGTTGGTTTGTATTGCCTTTTGACGAGCTGAATCTGTCTCTCTATACACATCTTAATCGTCTTCATTTGGCTGATTCAGGGGCTATCTCGGTAGCCAGAGCACTCACCATCATAGTACAGAGGAGACACGACAGAGACCTGAAGTGTTTCCTCCGTAGCCAGAGCACTCACCATCATAGTCCAGTCGTTTTCAGCTTATTTGTACACATACAAGAAAATAGAGTTTTAGTCATCATGCCAAGTCGTTACAAAAAGTTAAGAAGTTGTCATTAAAATACTTTAGAGAGGACGATTCAGCTCGTCACTGTGCGTGGCTAAAGGCTCGATGCTAAAGCCATATAGTAAAGACATTCAAAATCGTCACTGAATGAGTGTTTTTAGTGACGACAAATATTCGTCACAAAATAGTGACGAGTATACGTAGTTACAAAAGGCACTTCAAAATGATAACTAAATATGGCACGTCGTCACTAAATGCTATATTTTATGACGACATTTTGTGACGACCAAATGACGTCACTGAGTATGTACTCGGTCAACATATTTAGTGACAATATTTGTGACAACTTGTGACCATGGTGGAGTCACTAAATAAGCATTCGGTTAATATAATTAGTTACGACATTTGTGATGACAGGAGATGAGTGACTAAATATGCGTTCGGTCAATACATGTAGTGACGACTAAAAGTAATCACTAAATATGTGTTTGATCAACACATTTAGTGACGACTTTCTAAACTTTTTTGTGACAAGTGAAGTTGGTCACAAGTTTTTCAGACCTATAAGCAATTTTCCTTGGAAATTTAATTACTAACAATGCCAAAACCAAAAAAATACATTGACATTTTACTAAAATCCAATTATAAAACTAAACTTATAACCTGCAAAATAGGATTTCATTGTCATAATCACAGTCCAACAGCATAAAAGAGTGCCAAATAATTATAATAGTCAAGTATTTATAAGTTCCAACACCTACTAGATTACAATATCCATCTCTTATAATGTCTCTAATACACATTCAGCAGTGTAAAAGAGCCAGCACAAGGCCTGCAACATCAAAAGCATGGACAAGAAAAAAGTTACACTTCTTCCCAAATAAGCTTGCTTGTCGGTAAGTTTCACTGCAAGATGAATCACAAGGAAAAAAGAAAATACGTGAATTAACAAATTTATTAGGTCGATTACAGTATGACAACTGAACAAGTATGTTTATTAAACAAATACCGGTATTTAATAAACATTTGTTGAATATGTTAAACATAAGGAAACAAAAACGATAGGCAACCAAGACAAATAAGGAACTTCCTTTTATGAGACAGACAAAAATAAGTCTAATTTTTCTTCAATTGTCTAGTATACATAAGCATAATGACAAGCGCATAATGCTGAAAAGATATGCTTAATTACGGTTACTTTATCTAGCTATGGAATAAAGATAAAGGGGTGAAACAAAAACCAAATAACAAGCAAGAATTCCAGTAAAGCTAATATATATATACACACACACACATATACACAGGAGCTGAGAGCATAAATAAAGCATATCCTATCCACTAAATTACGCAAGATTTCTAACAACAAAAAGCACAAAAAAACTGCAAAAACCCCAACCAAATAATAGGCACGAATTCTAGTAAGGTTAATATATACACACACACAAACACGTACATACATAAATACATACAGGAGTTGAGAGAGCATAAATAAAGCACATCCTTGATCTAGCTACTAAATTAAGCAAGACTCTTGACAACACAAAAGCACAAAGAAACCACCCAAAAACCACTTTTGACAAGCCATGTTATGAAGCAAGCAAAATAAAAGGGTAGGTCACAATAAGATGGAAATTAGCAAATACCCTCAAAAGATTTAAGTTTCCTAAACTAACAGCTCAATGAACACTTTTGGACTTAAATTAAGAGAGATCAAATGAAAAAATAGTTTAGGGAAGGGAACCTAAAACACTGAAAAATGCATATGGCCACACATCCAGACATGTCTCAAGGATATCAAGAGAGCATTTCAGCTTGAGTCAACAGAGCATTTGGTTGCATCGTATGTAGTCATCTAAGAGTTCTTTCACTAATAAAGAATAAAATTTCTTTAATTGACACTTTGTGAATATGTTATAGTGTTGATCCTTACTGATTTTTTATTACTCCAAAATGAATTTGATTAAATATCAGAAGATTGAAGTCAATCTTTTCGGCATATGTTCATAAAACGTTGGAGATCAACCTTATCAAACTCCAAGTCATTTTATTTCTATTCTACAGTTCTAGTCTATATGATTGCAAAAGTAAGATATTGGTATCTATAGCTCTTGTATACTTATATTAATTATTCCATAATTGAACTAAACATGCAAGATGGAACAATTGAATAATACACAATTTGGCTGAACAAACAGCTTTATCTATGAAGGCCTTCTCACAAAACACCATGACGAGAATATTGATTTAATTAAATGCCCATAACTTCTTAAAACGACTATGACAACAACAATAAACCAAGTTTTAATCGCAGTAACAATGGGTCGGCGGCATGATTCTTTCTAAGCCATTGTTACATATATAACGGCAATCAGTTTTATTAATAAAAACATCTCAAGGTCACATTGTCTTTGATACAGTTTCTTACTAATTATAAGCTAACAATTAGCTGTAAAAACACATCTGCAGATGTGATTAACATCTCACTCCTATACATAGTATCCCCAAAATCCAGCCTTTCTCTTTCTTTTATTCTATATTTTGCCTATTTTAAAGTACTCACTAAAATTCCAGCAGCCTATATCAACCAAACCAATCTTCAAGTCACAAAATTCCTTCTTTCATCCTTTAAAACAACATAATTTCTATTCTATCTCCTAGAAAATCAAGCTCATAAAAACACTTTTTACTAAATAAATCAATTCATATTACATAACCAAAAGAAATGACTCACTGATGTTTTTATCTCTTTTAATTTTCCATTAATGAATGATAGTGTGGTACCATAATATTTTTAGAATATGCTCAATTATGTGTAGCAATTATATTTTCTCATTTGGTCGAAGATCATATATAATTGATGACAGCAATCCATACACAATTCAAAAACTGTAAAAGCTAAATGGATGATAACTTAAATTTTTTTCCGGTTGCATCGCAACTAATAGACCAACTTTCTCAAGAAGTGCAAATGAATCCAGAGCATGTTATTTAAAGTACATTCTCCAGCAAATTCTCTGAAAAATGATTCTATAAAATATCCCATGGTAATTTTTTTTTTTTTTTTTGGATAATTCACAAAAAAAAATGGATCTAAAAAAATAATCCCTCAAACTACCCAAATTCGGACAAGGATTAACAAATTTAAATTCGTACAAAAATAACTAGATGTCACATAAGAGACAGGGTGAAAACCCTATCTCTGATTTGGATACTTGAATTTTAAGTTTCATAGATGAGTATTGTACACTACTTATAGTAGTGAAGTAGTGTGGAGCAGTGTGGGATGGCAGTGTTTATAAGGAAGATGGTGGGCCGAGAAGAAGTTACAGTATATTTCTTGTTAATTTAGTGTGTATAAGAGACAGGTTTATGCATCTCTCAACTCCTGTATGTATTTATTTTCATGTACGTGTTTGTGTGTCTCTATATATGCTGTCTCTTATACACATCTAGATGTGTATAAGAGACAGAATTTACACATTATGTTAAACAATCGAGATTTAATGTTAATTGTTTCAAATTTCAATACATTAACATCGCTTGCCCGTTAATGTATAAATTACACCTGTTTGATGTTAAATCTCGCATTTTTTAACATATTGTGTAAATTAATTAGTTATATAGAGAGAGAATATAATGATATATTTCATGTTTCTTAACCGTATGATAATATTGATATTCTAGACTCTTCTATTCGTCCTGAATGGTATCGAATGTGATTAATTTCAAAATTATATTTTGATAAAATATTTTAATTTGAAATTAAATTTGATTTCATTAAATATATAAATAAAATGAAGGTCACTTAATTGAAGTGAAAAAGTGTTCATTGAGCTGTTATTTTAATGTGTAAAAATGTCAATACATTAAACCGCTTGTGGGTTAATGTGTAAATTTGAAATTTGATGTTAAACCTAGCATTTTTTAACATATTGTGTAAATTAATTAGTTATATAGAGAGAGAATATATTGATATTTTTCATGTTTCTTAGCCTTATGATAATATTGATATTCTAGACTCTTCTATTCGTCCTGAATGGTATCGAATGTGATTAATTTCAAAATTATATTTTGATAAAATATTTTAATTTGAAATTAAATTTGGTTTCATTAAATATATAAATAAAATGAAGGTCAATAAAAGTGTAATTTCAAATTGTAGGTTAACCTGCAATCGGGTTAATGTGTGGTACATTACTTTGGTCAAAAGATCAATAATAGTTAATTTAGATAGATTCATTTTAATAGTAAAATTCTTAATTTGAAATTTGATATTAAACCTCACCGCCCGGGGGGACACCTCCCGGGAACCCCCTCCGTAGTGGCAATATATCGTAGGGCAATACAGATGCTCTTAGTATTTTTTGTGGATGTAGCAATGGTGGTTTTCATTGCATCTGTAGTAGCCTACTTAGGCTACTTAAAATATGCCAATGTGCATCATTCGGTTTGTGAGTTAATAAAACAAAAATATTAAGTTTATTGTACTAAATACTTGCAAAAATAGTAAATAAGTAGTTATAAGTCAATTGAATACTTATTGTTTAATAAAAATATGTTTTTTCTGAGTTAATAAAACAAAAATATTATAATAATAACAGTACTAAAATTTTGTTGGTAAATCATTGTATATGTAAAAGTTTGTTTATGTGAAATTAAGGAATAAAATACTTATTGTTATCTTTCTTACAAAGTATCAAATTAACAAGCCAAAAAAAGAAACACGTTGTTTTTAGATTAAACTGGGAACTTTGTAATTATTTTAAATTTGTAGTTATGACTCAAATTAGAACATGTTGTTAAATGTGATTTACTAACAAATTATGTGTATAAACCAAAAAGAATTATGAAAATCATTCTAACATTAGTATAATTTATAATGCACTTCATAGAAATAAATATCATGCATTAATTAAAATTTTAGGACAAAATTAGAATACTAGAGAGTCAAAGAAAATTGATTATAATGTATAGTATCACATAATAAATTTATGAACCACCAAATTAAGCTTATATGGAAACCATCTTAAGATAATAATATTTATAGACTTCTAATTGGGCTACCAAGTACCAATAAGAGATTAGTTACATTATATTTCCTAATTTGTTATCTAATGGGTCAATATATATATATATATATCTTAATGTGTTATCTACCCACTTGGGCTACAACATACTAACACAAGCCAACTAAATGGCCTATTTGTCTCATACATGCATACATTGGCCTATTTTAAGATATAGTTGGACTTTCGAATTATAATTAATTTACTTGTTGGGTAAGCATCCAATAAGGTAGTCTAATTAATTTTTTTCACCTCATTTGGGCCATCATACTGATTGTTACAAAATATTAATTAATTTCTTTAATATTTAGTTTATTTAATGGGGCCATCATATTAGGGAAAAGACAATTTTTTTCCCTTCAATTACAAATGTTGGATTAGAATTTACATTAATAAAATTTATAATCTTTACAAATATATAACTTAAAAATATATATCATAAACTTTTTTTTTTTTTTTAACTCAATATTTATTTTATTATTTTCATTTAAAATAACACATCTAAATTCTTTAATTCCTATAATCCAAAATTAATACCTAAAAAAATAATTACACAAACTAGCTAACTTTTTTCAACACAATCCAGCAAAACCCACAGAAAAATTTTGAAACATTTACTTTCTATATGTAAAGTCAATACTGATAACTAAAACTAAAACTAATACTGATAACTCAAAACTAATGACTAATACTAAAAATATCAATATTGAATAATCCTCAAAAAAGATTAGAATACTGTTAAAATATTAGCTACGATGAAACATCGTCACTAACACTGAAAATATTAGTGACAACAAAATATCGTAACTAAATCTTAGATGACGTAATGACTATTTAGTGACAACTTTTTGTATTTCGTCACTAAAAGGCAAATCCTTTCATTTTTTAGTGACCAAGTCAAAAGTCGTCACTAATAACACTCTTTATTGACGAGATTTCGTATCGTCATTAAAGCCTTATTTTCCTGTAGTGGTATTTGCCTTTGAGTTTATTTGTAAAATGAGGTCTGCACATATGCTTGAAGCCTGCTCTCTGAAAATTTTTCTTTCGGACTGTGATGGTATAATGGCCATTCAGGATTATATACAACACACAGGTTTCAGTGGAGTGGTAGTACAGCAGATGACAACTTTGTACAATAGAATTTTGGTTAATGCAATAGAATTAAGCACATGCTGAATTCTATTGTAATTGTAGTCTTTTAACTGGATTGGAATGCACATTCCCATGAGAATTGGTCGACTGCAGAAAACTAATTTTTGTTGCTTCCTTTTTAGCTGCCAAGTACAATACAATTCTATGAATTTGTTTCAAGAATTCGGTGTACACATGCAAAAGATAGTGCAAAAGGTAATTTTTTTTTAAAAAAAAAATAATAATAATTAGCTACTTCTGAATCTCATTTTTTTTTTTTTTTTAGAACTTCAATAACCTGTTATGGGTTATAACTTGGGAAAAATATTTAGATAGATCTGATATTAAGTTATACCTATAAATCTTGTGGTCAAGACCACACTTGGCCAGTAGAAAGTGTTTGTAGAAAATTCTAAGAAGACTGAATATTTCATTGGACAAAATTGAATGCTTTTGGCACAGAAGCTGCTTGGGTTTTTACTTGAATCTTCTTAATCAATGCTTATGCTGGGCTCTTTTTGTTTTTTTTTTCTTTTATTAAATCTAGGAAATTATTGAATGTTGGGGCTTGGTTGTGGAAATAATTAAAAGGGCAGTTGGGGAGTGGTTAAATATGTTTACGTTGAATTGACAAATATTCATCTCTATCACAATTTCTAAGAAGACTACGCATGTTTTGTTTGGTTTTGAAAGGGACAACGCGTAGCCTTAAGAAAGAAAACAGAAACCTCAAAAGTCTCCATTTTCATACTACAATTTAATTTGCCTTTTGGCTCTTCCATGCTACTGAAGCATATTAAGAAATACAAACATATAGATGCTGGGGCCTTGGGGAAAATTGTTAAAAATATCAATGGTGCTGTTTGAATATTAAATAATTTATAAATTATTTCTATTAAATAATATTTTACAATCATTTTACATATATTTTTTAATTATATTTTATCTCACATATATCACATTAAAAAATTATTACATATTTTTACAAAAAATATTTCAAAAATAATAATTATCTAAACAACACCAATACTACTCGTCTTTTATTGACCGACCATAGATTTACAGAAACCTTGATGTCTGTAAATTTTTTTTGGTGTACCTGTTATGTCATACTTTAGTCTAAATAAAGTCAAAAACGACAATTCATTTGATTTAACGAATAGGCTAAGAGTTTTTTTTTTTTTTTTTGTATTGTATAAGATATTTTTGTACACCGAAAGAATAGACAAATGTTATTGTAAAAAACACGCAATAAAAGATAAATTTATTCAAAACAAAAAATACACATCTAGATGTGTATAAGAAAAATTAATTCAAAGTAACGCATATCTGACTCTTATCTATACACATCATAAATCCACGGTATAATAGCCTTACAATCAGGCTAGAATTTTATTCTAAACTCTCTTAACTCAACTCTTCTCAACTGAATCAACTAAACAAGTCCTCTATTTATAAAGTAACAAATTTAACTACCAAGAAATTTAGAAACCTAATTAAAATAGGAAATAACAACTCTAAACATAATTGTATTAGGAAACTAAATTACTTAAAGAACTAAATTATTAAAACCTAACAATAATATATTTCCTAATATTGTTGGTAAGGAGTTTGGTTTAATTATATCATCAATGCCTCCTTAAACCAAACTCTCCAAACTCTCCATGAGGGTAGATTCAGCCATGCACGATTAAGACGATAAAAAATTTCCACGCAATTTTTTCTACCACAATTTGGCATCGTCAATTTGATTTAATCTTCATTTTCAAAGTTTTTCAAACGATCCACATATTTGGACTGATAAATTTTCGTCGTATACTTTTATTCAATTTATCAATATCCATGAATTTCATGATAACTGTTATCAAAATTCTCAATTTTTTTGTAAATCAATCACAATCTATTTGGTAGGATTTTTTTCCTCCATCACTGCTCAACACCAATAAGATACATATCATATATAGGATCTCAAAATCCCAAAATCAAACTCTTGAACCTAGAACTCTGATACCACTTGTTAGGATAAAAAAATTTCTTGAGATATTTAACACATATAAAAAACACGCAGTCGGAAGATAAATTTATTCAACACATTTAATATACTTGGATAAATAACAAGAACCTCTATTATGGTTTAGTTAATGTTTAAATTATTCTTGTAATTTACAAAACAATCATCTATAAACTTATAATTCACTTCTTTTTTATTTGAATTAAAATAAAATCATAAATATTTTGTTAACTAGTCGTTAAGATGGTAAATACTTTTTAATTTAAAGAATTATTTTAATCATTTAAATCTATAATCAATATTTGTTATATATTTTAATGAAAAATATAAGCCCTCCCTTGTGATAGGAAAGGTTGCTAGCTGTGGAAAATTACTAAAATTAGGTGTATTTTTGACCTTTCATACAAATTCATTACAGTTTTAATTTTTCATTTATCTGACACAAACTCATACCACAAAATAGGTATGAATTGTAAATTTGCAAATATAATGTTCATTGTAATTTACCTAATATTTGCAGCGCAACATACCACAATTTATAAGTTTACATATATTTAGATGTCTAGAGAAAAAGAAATAAAGAAAGTTTTTTTTTTCTTTTCCTTTTTCTATCAACCAGGGTCAGTTTTGAATGTACCGAAAGAGACTTTTCAACAACCAGGCTTTTGTTGTTCTGTAGTAAGGAAGTCATAAATTTTACTGCCAAACATACATTCATTTAAACAACGAGAGCCTTCTTTTCTTTTCTTCACCCCTCCCAAACGTTATTAATAAATTAGTAAGAGGGTGGAAAATTATTGTTTGTACCCGATTCATATTATAATGTATGAACATATGAGTGATGTGAATTTTCTAATATTAAGGAATTTATGACACAAGTTCCCGTTGCTCTTTCGCTTACCAGAAGGGGCTAAGTACTTTTTAGTTCTTCCTGTGCCGAGTCTAATAAGGCGAGGTGCTTATCCCGCAACATTGAGTTATTATGGAATTCCGTTACAATTTTATGGGATCTCACTCTTTATTTCCTCGGTATGCTAGCTCTGTTAAATAACTGAAGCTACTTGTTCTCTTTCACTACACCAAACCAAAATATTTAAGTAGACCAAAATTAAATCAATTAATGTTATTTATTTTGATTAAATTAACTAATGTTATTTATTTTATAAATAAATTCAAAATTTCGTGTTTAGTTAAATATTTTACTTTCAAAAAGTAAGTTTTTGTAGCTGACAGTCAAGAAGGCTTTGTATTAATAGCAAAACAAAATATGTACATAGTAGTATATTAAAATTCTGCTTCCGTGTCAGAAGATTATGACATTCAAATATATAAATATATATAAAACAAAATTAGTAAAAGTTTTGTTGCCAGCTAGAAGATGATGACATACAAGAATATTGGGAGTAAATGACTCCAATGATTTCTTAATTTTTACTAACGATTGTATTTGGTTTCTCAATTTTTAAAATTTGTCTATCACATTTTTAAACATTTAAATTTAGTACTAAATAGTCCCTTGCAGCCTAATTCAAGTATAGTAATTTTTTACTTTATTTCCAAAAATTTGATTTAATGTCTATTTCTTTAAATCTAAAAAGTAAGGCATTTAACCTTATGCAATAGTTTTAGATAAATATTAAATAATTGACTAATTTGACTAATAGAGAATAAGGCAAAATTATATATATTATGGTAAATTTTGATAAAAAAAAATAACAATAACTATAAACAATTATTCCCATTTTACGTATGCTTGAAGCCTGCTGTTTGAAAATTTTTCTTTTGGACTCTGATATTATAATGGCCATTCAGGGTTATATAGAACACACAAGTTTCAGTGGAGTGCTAGTACAGCAGATGACAATATTGTACAATAGCATTTTGGTTAATGCAATAGAATCAAGCACATGCTTTTTTTAACCGGATTCAAATGCATACTCCCATGTGAATTGGTCGGCTACAGAAAACTAATTTTAGCTGTTGCTTCCTTTTTAGCTGCCAAGTACAATACAACTCTATGAGTTTGTTTCAAGAATTCTGTGTACACTGCAAAAGATAGTTTTTTTTTTCTTTCTTTTTTTTTTTTTGGATAATTAGCTACTTTTGAACTTCATTTTTTTTTTTGGGAACTTCAATAACCTGTTGTGGATTATAACTTGAGAAAAATATTTAGACAGATTTAACGTTGGATTCTATTTATAAAATTTATAATCAAAATTAAATGTTATAAAATCAGAGTGTCACCATTTTTCATCCATGAATACAGTCTTTTGGATCAGGATGCTTTTTGTGATAGATGGTTTTAGCTGAGTCAGGACATATATCAGCCAGGAGAAAGTTTTCGTAGAAAATTCTAAGAAGACTGAATGTTTATTTGGACAAAATTGAATAATTTTGACACAGAAGCTGCTTGGATTTTTACTTGAATCTTCTTAATCAATGCTTATGCTGGGCCTTTTTTTTTTTTTTTTTCCCTTTATCAATTCTGGATAAGAAATAATTGAAATGTTGGGCTGGTTGTGGATAGACTTAACATATTTTGTCTGGTTTTAAAAGGAACGACGCGTAGCCTTAAAATACCACTTTTTAAAGAAAACAGAAACCTCGAAAATCTCCATTTTTTTGTACTACTATTTAATTTGCCTTTTGGCTTCTCCAAACTACTGAAGCATCTTAAGAAATACAAACATATAGATGCCGGGGCCTTGGGGAAATTTGTTAAAAATATCAATACTAGACGTCTTTTATTGACTAACCATAAACTTAAAGACTAGTTAAGAGTTT
Source organism: Cinchona pubescens (assembly GCA_025175665.1). NCBI lineage: Eukaryota > Viridiplantae > Streptophyta > Magnoliopsida > Gentianales > Rubiaceae > Cinchona > Cinchona pubescens. Next base: position 928,395 of record JANKKI010000209.1, on the reverse strand, counting down.
TTTTTATTTATTATTATGTAAGATATTTTTGTACACCGACTGAATAAATAAATAAAACATAATGATTATTTGAATTTTAAATATTAAATTTGCATAAAAATGTTAATCATGAGGAATAATTTCATCTAAGGGACATGTTTTCATTTCCAACTAGACGCTAGCTATTACCTTCGTTTGATTCTCAATTAATTTTAGGCGTAAAATTCATTCACCATAGAAGGCTCAAATGGAACCATGCTTACATGTCCACGTGGAAATTCCATTCGCTTTAAGTAGTGGATATAAGTCTAATGTAATGAAAAGTCAATTTCACGTGAACCAAAGCATTAATGTTCCACTAAAACACATTTAATATATTTAGGTAAATTACAAGATCGTATATTAGTTGTAAACATTAATTATTTGTAAATCTAAAATGGCTTTCTTTTTTATTCCTTCAGTTTATAAAACCTTTATATATATTTGTTAATTATCCGTTAAGATAATAAAAAAATTTATTTAAAATATTATTTTAATCATTTAAATTTATAATTATCTTAATTATATATTTTAACGAAAAATATAACCCTTTCTTGGCAGGAAGGGTTGCCAGTGGTGGAGGGTCACTAAAATTAGAGATATTTTTAACTTTACATACAATTTTATTACGATTTTAACTTTCCATCAATTTGACACAAAACAGATCCAAGCCACAAATAGATGGCTTGTAAATTATATTTGCAAACTTACAGTGTATTCGTTTGAATTGAAAATATTTTTTTGAGAAAAACATTTTTTTTGGAAAATATTTTACGTGAAAAAATCAATTTTTCATACAATTTTTCGGTGTTTGGTTGACAAAATGAAAATATTTTGATCTAAAAAATTTTAACGGTTTTATCTTTAATTTTATGAATACAAGTTAAAAAAACTTATAATTTTATGGTAATATTGTACCTTACAAGTAATTTTGATTAATAAAAGTTGAGATTGTTCAAAATTAATGATAGTACAATATAGTAATAAAATATGCATAATGACAGTTATATTAGTGTGGGACTCATGATTGAGAGAAAAACGAATGAAAAAGAATTGAAAACGAAAATAAATTTAGCAAACGAAATTCTAAAAGTAAATATTTGAGATTTAATGTCACTCTTGAATTATCCGAAAAATAACTTACGCTCAAAAATTTCGTAACTTAGTTTCAGCCAAAGGAAGAAAAATTAGAAAATATTTTACACCGATTCTTAAAAAATATTTTCTGGTGTTTGGCACCAAAAAAATTTTTGAAATATATTTTCTTGAAAATATTTTCAATCCAAACGAACACACCCTTAATATTTGATGTAATTTATCCAATATTTGCAGCACAACAGACCACAATTTACAGGTTTACATATATTTAAATGTCCAAAGAAAGAGAGACATAAAGAAAGGATTTTCTTTTTCTTTTTTTCCCAATCAAATATGGTCCATTGATGAATGCACTGAAAGAGACTTTTCAACAACTAGGTTTTTGTTGTTTTGTAGTGGGGAAGGCATAAATTGTACAGGTAGATCGACATTTATTCAGACAAGGAGAGTCTTCTTTTCTTTTCTTCCTAGATTCCCAAACGTCATTAGTAAATTAGTAAGAGAGTGGAAGAATTATTGTTTAGACCCTATCTATATTATAATGCGTAATGCATGAACACATGAGTGATGAGATCTCTTCAAAATTAAGGGTCTATGTAAGTCAAAGACCCAGTCCAAATGAGAATTTGCTAAGAGAGGAAGAGTTTTTAATAAGGAAAAATATTTAAATAGATCACAATTAAATCAATTAATGTTATTCATTTTATTTAAATCAATCGATATTATTTATTTTAAGAAATTACAATCCACACAATATGATCTATAAATAATATTAAAAATTATATCTATCTAAATATTTTCATTTCAATGAGTATGTTTTTGTTATTTTACAGTCGGGAAGGCTTTGTATCAATAATAGTAGTACAAAATATGTATATAGTAGTATATTAAAATTCTGCTGCCACATCAGAAGATTATGAAAGTCTTGCTGCCAGCTAGAAGATGATGACATACAAGGATATTGGGAGTAAATGACTCCAATGGTCCCTTAATTTTTATTAATATTTTTATCTGGTCCCTCAATTTTAAAAGAGTATGTCTATAAAAAAAGTGATCTTTCAAAACTAAAATGATGTCACCTAGTTGAAATTCTACCTGACATCTATTTGGCAAAATATAAACTAATCAGGAAGTATTTTATTAACCACTCAAGTGGATTGCCACATGTGTGGCTTTGGCATGTGACTTTAAAATGTGACTTTGAAGATCATTTCTCATTTTAAAAAATTTTTATCACGCCCCTACATAATTTTAAATTTAGTTCTAAAAGTCCCTCAATATCAAATTCAAGTATGATAATTTTTACTTTATTCCCGAAGGTTTGATTTAATGTCCATTCCTTTAAATCTGAAAAATAAGGCATTTAATCTTATTCAATAGTTTTAGTTAAATATTAAATAATTGACTAATTTAACTAAGAGATAATGAGGCAACACTATCTTTTTTAACAATTTTGTATAAGTTAAAAATTATAAGAAATTTCCTTTATCAGTCTAATATTTTTATAAAGTCAAAATTATATATATTATGATAAATTTTAATTATAAAAATAACAATAAGATAACTATATCTAATTATTCCCATTTTAGCTTTTATTTTTTCCTTATTTTTTTTCCTAGTTTGTTAGTTGTACAAGTTCTATATAGTTATTCATATTTTACTAAATTATCATTGAAATTCAAAAGACCGAATTAACCTATAATAAAAGGATAATATTCTTTAAAATATACTAGAACAAAATATATGATTGAATAAACTATGTTAGAATATTAGTTTTCATTTTTTATCAGTTAACTAGTCAATAGTTGAGTATTTATCCAAAACTATTAAAATGGAATAATTTTGCATAATTTTTAAACTCAGGATGGTCAAATTAATGAAATGAAGGGGCAAATTAAAAGAATCTCTATTGCAGTTTAGTTAATGTTTAAGTTATTCTTGTGATTTGGTTAATCGTTTGTAAACCTACAATTTTGTTTTGTTATGGTTTAGATTAAAGTAAAATTATTAAATATTCTGTTAAGTGACAGTTACGACAGTGAAAATTTTTGATTTAAAAGGTTATTTTAATTATTTAAGTCTATAATCAATGCTAATCAGTGTTAGTCATATACTTTAATGTAAAATACAACACGTCTCTTTCGGAGGGAAAGGTTGTCAGCGATGGAGGGTTACTAGAATTAGGGGTATTTTTGACTTTCCATACAAATTCATTACGGTTTTAACTTTTTATCTATCTGGCACAAAAAAATTCAACCACAAATAGATGGATTGCAGATTTACAAACCTAACATTCGTCGTATTTTACCAAATATTTGTAACTTAAGAGACCAAACTTTACAAGTTTACATATATTTAGATGTCAGGAGAAAGAGAGAGATAAGGAAAGTTCTTTTTCCCCTATAAACCTAGATCCATTGATGAATACACCAAAGAGAGTCTTCAACAACTAGGTTTTTCATTCGTTTTTCTCTCAATCATGACATGTAAAATTTCAAAAAAGAGTCTCTTATCACAAATCATTGGATGTGTATAAGAGAATTCATACTATAGAGCATGGATACATAGGTGATGTGGCCTCTTCAAAATTAAGGGATCCATGATACAAGTCAAAAACCTGGTCTAAGCAGAGAGAATTTGCTTGAGATGAGAGTTCTCAATAAGGAAAAAATTTTAAGTAGATACGATTTTATCTCTTACTTGTATACTTTGTGGTTAAAATTAAATTTTAAAGAATTGTGCTTGTATTAGCTGATGTAATTTATTCTCTAAGATTAAATACATACTATATGATCTAAAAATTGGACTAAAAACCAAATCTTTTTTCCCTTTCAATAAATAGGATTTTGTTGTTTTACAGTTCGGAAGGCTGTGTATTAATAATAGTACAAAATATGTATATAGTACTAGTATATTAAAATTATGCTGGCAGGTCAGAAGATTATGACATTCAAAAAAAAAAAAAATTCAAGGAAAACAAAATTAATAAAAGTTTTGCTGCCAGCTCAGAAGATGATGACATATAAGAATATTGGGAGTAAATGACTTCAATAATCCCTTAATTTTTATCAATAATTTTCATTTGGTTCCTTGACTTTTAAAATCATCTATCACGTTCCTAAACTTTTAAGTTTAGTTTTGAATGGTCTCCCAATATCAAATTCAAGTATGCTAATTTTTACTTTACCCCCGAAGGTTTGATTTACTATCTATTTCCTCCCTCAGTCTAAAAGATAAGGCATTTAACATTATTCAATAGTTTTGGTTAAATATTAAAAAATCGACTAATTTGACTATGTGAAAATAACAACACTGTCTTTATAACAATTTCGTATAAGTTAAAAATTATAAGACCTTTTATCAGTGTAATGGTTTTGTAAAGTCAAAATTATATATATTATGGTAAATTTTGATAATTAAGATGACCATAAAAAATTATGTATCATATTCCCATTTTAGACTGTGTATCTTTCTTTGTATTATTAGCTGTACAAGTTCTACATTATTATTCCTATTTTATAAATTGTCATTGAAATTCAAATGACCTAATTAACTTATAATAAAAGGATAATATTCTTTAAAATATATTAGAATACAATATATGTTGAATAAACTATATTAAAATATTAGTTTTGTCATTTTTTTTATCATTTAACTAGTTAATAGTTGTGTATTTACACAAAACTATTCAAATGGAATAATTTTATCTAATTTTACCTACCCTTTTAGCCATATCTGTTGGATTCCACCACCACCGAAGCTGACCCATCATGGATACATTTTTGATGAACAACTGCCTGCGATTGTTGTTGTCATGTCTCTAATATTTTGGTATTGGAACAAATGTGAAATCAAAGCAAATAAATTTCTTTTTCAGTTTTCCAACGATGTGCTTGATGAAATGCCTGAGTGGGGGGACTACAATTTTGTAGCAGACTTTTCAATCTTTCTTTTTTTTTTTTTTTTCTTTAGTTTCTTAATGATTCAAACAGCTAATAAATTGGTCGGGATGATTTCTGAGCCGTCGGCATAGAATTTCTAAGAGTTGCCTTGATATGAATTCGTATTCTTGTGTTGTTTCTTTGATAAATATTGCAACGTGCATGTTTTATTAATTTGTCTTTAACTATGTTCTATATTGCACTTGACTTTGTGTTATTTTTTAGCATGAAGAAGTTCGCAAGATTTTAGTCAGTTTGGTTGCTTTTTGGCGATTTTTAGTTAATTTGATAGTGGAATCATTTTCCTTGCAAATTTTTGAGACCTAAGATATATTTTTATCCTGGAAATGTTGTCGAAAAATGTCGCCCACCTTCTACTGGCAGCCCTTTGTCCCATAGCTGACCTTTCTTGATAGAGATTCTGAACGGAGGTATTTTGATCAGGGGTTTTTTCTTTAACGCCTGGCCAACGGAAATAGAAACAAATCAGTGGAGTTGAGGTAATTGGGGAAAGTTGCAATGCAATTTATAATTTAGGGTGTAAAGTGCAAAATGTGCATAGTTAAAGGGTACAAAATGCCATTAGCCTTTACCTTGGGTAGACTTGGTGCTAAATGTTGTTTCTTCCACTTTTTTTTTGTGATACAGGTAATATGGCCTCACTTAAAAAATATTTAAAACGAAATTGATGAAATACTTTTAAGTAATTTGAACATCATTCTAATCAACATTTCGTCAAGAATTGGATTCACTGTCTCTTAATCAATCTAATCAGTGTGTTTAAGAATTCGCTTGGTTAGATCCTAATCCTAACCAATACAAAATTCTAATTATCCTAACCTTTTATTCTAATGCACCAAACTATTTTATATAGTTTATTTTATCTAACAATTAATTAAGAGTTATACAACAAGAAAATTATGGAATTGTTCTCAAAAGCTTATTGAAGTCTACTTACAATTTTTTTTTTTGAAATTAAAAAAAAAATGTAAAAGTGTTTGGTAGCAGGAAAAAAATAAAAAATATAAAAATATAAAGGAGTGTACTAACAAAAAGATATAAAAAATTTAAAGAAATTTAGAAACAAAAAATTTAAAGGAATTTACTAACAAAAAAATGAAACAAATACTATTGTTAGTCTATAATTGTAGTGAGTATATTAATGAATTATATGCATGTGGATGTAATTTTTCCTTCATTTTAACTTCAATCCTACTGAATTAATTTGTGGATCTCGTTTATCAAGTGGATATACGTAGAAAACTAGGCTAATTAACTTAGTGCACTTAAAATCTAAGTTTAAGTCCATATATTGGCTCAATAATTATTATTTATTACAAAATGAGACTAGAAGAAATCAAATACCATGTGAATATAATTAGCCTTCAAATTAATGAAGCATTTTTAGTAAACAAGTAGCTTAATAGTGCAATGTTGTGATACAAAGAAAAGAAGGTTGAAACCCTACAAGAATATCTTATTACACAAAAATAAATGTATAAATAAATACAAGAGTATATCCAAAAACAAGCAGATTTATAGTGCAATCAATGTTAATATATTAAATAAAAGAAGGTTAAAACTCTTCAAGAATTGACATTACTCAAACAAAATAAATAAATAAATAAAATACAAGAGTATACTGAAATATACTTATAGATAGATGTCTATAGGTTTCTCCATAAGGATGCATTGATTTATTTAAGTATTAATCATGTATGTAAAAGTGGACAAGTGATTTAAAAGTTATAAACAAATATCTCCGAATCTTCTTAAACACAATCTTAAATGATGATACATAACTTTTTAGGAAAAAAAAACTATTCTAGTCAGTTGTTATACACACAATATCCTAATTTGATCCCTTATGTATCACAATAAACTAACTTAGTCCCTCATTTTTTAAAATGTTAGCCAATGCAAGACTTTTAGTGAAAAATTGGACAAACTAACAATAAAAGTCACATAAATATTACGCGGCCGTTAAAATACAAACATGTTGAGGTTAAAAAGTCTTATTCCTTAACACCCCTTTTTTTTTCTTTTTTCTTTTACTTTCATTGTAAAGTATAACACTAATTTTAACCAATTTTCTTCAAAAGCTAATTTTCTTTCATTTAATTAAAAAGCTAGGGCAAAAGACCATTTTTATCCCTAATATCCAGCATACGTGAATTTCTATCAATGACCAATAAACACTATTTGAAGAAAATGCTTATTTATTCTAGCTGTTTCATCAAAAGTTCTACATTGGCCAATATTTTAAAAGATAGGGATTAAATTGATTTGTTGTGATACACAAGGAACCAAATGAGGCACGCCCAGAGGATAAGGGATAAAAATGGTCTTTTGCCCTAGCTTTTTATTTAAAAAAAAGATTTTTAGCTAATAACAAAAAATCAGTAAACATAATCAACTTTATAATTTTAAAATAAAGTTATCATGATATTAAATCATCCTATCATTGCTAGAAACAAGCAAATTAATTACTAATATACAATTAAACAAAATATTGATAGACAATTTACTCAAGAACTCCATCCAAAAAAATATGAAAATTTAAGAAAAGTTTAGAGTACAAATCTTAAATTGCAATGCCTAGAAACTTACCGATCAACCACATGAGGGATTCTTCCCAAAATAAATAGAAAGAAAAAGAAAACTCATATGAGGAAGAATGGAGAACAATAACAATACTAGGCTACAAATGCAAGCTAATTTAGAACATGCGTTAAGACAAATCTCAAAAGTTGATTACAAAAATATGTTGAAAAAAAAATCAGAGTAAAAGGACTACTATATACTTCGGAAATAAAAAGGTGAAGGAATTATGACTGGAGTTTGGGTTTCGTAGTTAAAAAAATATTAAATATGTCTTATGTTTGTGCTTATGTGAGAGAAATAGGGAAAAGTAGATGGATGATTTTTTGTGTGTTACTGAGGTAAGTTGAACAAAATTACTTCTATAGATTTGAGAATTTAAAAAAAAAAAAAAAAAAAAAAACACTAAAGTTTTGAGGAAAAAGTTAAAATGAAAATGGCAAAGAATAAAAAGAAAATTGTGATTTGCCATTTAATATAAGAACTCTGAATAAAAACATTGAAGTGATGGCATTTAATATAAGAGCATATAGAAAATAAATTTTTTACTCATTGAGAAGAAATCTAGATAAATTATTTATAGACTATCACAAATTATTCAGTTATTTCTTCTTTTCAATTTAAAAATTTTAAAAAATTCAATAAAAAGAAAAAATAAAATTGTGATGTTGAAATAGGCTAATAGTAAAATGACAATTTTTTTTTTTTGTAAAAACAAATTAGTTTTCATTTACGAAAAGTGAAACTAATAAAATTAAGTATTCAAATATTTTCTATTCATAATAATGAAGTGATGGCCATTAGCGTAATTGCATAGAAAACAAACTGATTGTCTCTTATTCAAAAAATTTTGAGTACAATGATTCACACGTTCAAAAGTTTTTATTGTCACCAACACAAATAAAGAGGCTAAAGTTTCCAAAATTGAATAGATAGGTAAATAAGAGAGATGGAGGAACAATAAAACCCAAAAGAAAGAAAAAAAGAACGTGAGGCTACTTTAGGAAACAAAAGCTAGAAGAGCAACGGATGCTATACATCTTGTATTTCATCAATTTCGTTTTTCCAATTTTTTTATACCTTCATACTATTGTTCTTTTTTTTTTGTTCCTTCGTTTTTAGTTATAAAATCTACCTAATTACTAATTAACTTAGGCTGCAACCCTTTGAACATTTTATTTTTTCAAAGTTAAAAAAAAAAAAGGAAAACCAAAGGGAATTTAAAAAGATAAAGGTTGCAAAACTATAAAGAAAACTAAGAAAATTAATAAAATTAAGGTCAAAATTCTAATAAATTATCCATTACAAAATCTATTACTATGTTTAATTTGAACATACGCAGTTAACTGTTCTTTTAATAAAGAGCCTTTGTAAACCTTTTTATTGATAATTTAAAGTTAGTATACATATTTGATGTATAGAAATTCTCATATAGATGTCGTTTCATTATCTAATCACTCCAATAATTTGTAATTAATAACTGGAAGGTAAAGAAATCTAGGAAAATTAGGAAACAAGTCAAATGTTGTGTTTGTATTATTTTGTATTCGGAGAAAGAATGGTATAGAAATTTTCATGTAAAATGAATATAAAACTTTACAATAGTTATATAAAAATCTGCAATACAATACCTCGACTTTAGTTAAATTCATTACATATTTTGGTTAAGCACTATGTTAACACATCAAGAGGGGCAAATTTTGAATCCGCTTAGATGTTCATTATTGAGGGTATTATTTTGTGGTTGTTTGAAGGGTACGACCCATGAATGACCACATGCCCCATTCTAACCCCTTTCCCATATATATATATACTGTCGCACATATATGTGAATCATTTTAGAAACTCTAAATGTTGAAAATATAAGTCCAAATACCCTATCATGTCCCCTATCCTACTTTTAAGTACCAAAGTGCTTAAAATATAAATCCAATCTACATGAAACAATTCAACAAATATTCCCCTAAGGACTATATGATATCATTTAAGTTAAATTATTATGCAATTGTCTGACACAAACTTTCCTAGCAACAAGTCTTTAAAAGAATACATGTAAATTTTTCATCATTATGCTACATATTTTTTTTTTAATTTTTTTAAAATCATCATTCTCGTACTTTCTAGTGACTCACCAATAAGTTATAGAGAAAGCGTCTTATCACCAAGTAAATATATTCATTTAGAATATATTCATATTTTGTTTCTCACAACATATATACGTACAATGCTCATGCTTTTTTCTATTATTATATATGTGGGTGTGGGTGTGGGTGTGTTTTTTGTGTATGTGTGTTGTTGTTATTGTTGTTGTTTTTTTTTTTTTTTTTTTGGGGTTTCATTTTTGTTGTTTTAAAGGTAGATGGAGTAATAGGAGAAGGGGGGAAAAGAAAAAGAATCTAAATGTATACAAGAAACTAAAACGTCAGAAATATAAGGTACCTTTGGCTCTGGGTCTCATTAGCAGGGTTGAGGCGTAGTCATCCCATCACATAAGAGGAGAGAGAGCTCTTGGATGCTTTTTTTGTTGTTGTTTTGCTTTGTCAAATCCAGAACTTGAATAATTTTCACAAGCAGATGCATGTGAAGTATTGGAATAATTTGATCTAAAAATATCAAATATATTTAGACAACTTGTTCTTTATATATGTAACTAGTATTCTCCCGATTCATTTTAAATTGTTGAAGAATATTTAAGAAAACAATTAAATTACATTAATTTTATAAAAAATAGTAAAAAATGATTAAATATCTCTTTTCATTAATATTTTCTAATTATATAATCCTCTTTCTATTAATATGGATAAAAACATTATGTAATGCTTTCATAATTTTCTAAATTGACAAATAATTTGGGAGAGAGTATAGACTAATCATACGGCATACGTTAATAGAAATCTTGATGCTTACTAATATTTTGCTTAATTAACCTGTTTAAAGACCGATCGAAAAATGGCTATATAAAATATTTGAACATTAATATCAATTATTTTAAAGGCTTTTAAAGATCAAATTATTTTCATGAGTTAAATAATTTTGGGGAAAAAAAAGAGAAAATTGGATATCTATATGACTGGAACTATAAAATTTAAGTGACCACTGTGATGGTATATCCTTAATTTATCTCATAAAGTGATGTCATTTCTATAGCCATATACGGACCAAAGTCCAAGGATGTTAAGCACTATCAATCATTTAATTTGAATTTTACTTCGAGAATCGGGTTTAAAATTAAAATTAAAATAAAAAATCTAAATCTAATTATTTGTATATATTTGTTCATTTTCTTTTATTTATATAATTTTAATAAAAATAAATTTTATTATAATAATAAATTAATTTCATTTTAAAGTTCAAAAGAAATCTGAATACCGATTGAATTTCTAGGATTCACAGTGCGAGAAAGTCTACGGTCTATTATGCCTGCTGCAAGTCATAATTGACGGCATTGGACCTCATTGACCTCCACCTCAATAGTTATATTAAAATAATACCGATTTGATAAATAAAAAAAAAAGGATTTATATCATTTTTCGGAAATAAATTTTATTATATTTATAAGTTAATCAAATTCAAACCAAGTTACGAATGAAAGTTACACATTTTTTAATATTTTTATTTTTATATTAATTAACCAAACACTATATATATATATATATATATATATATATATCATTAATTTTAATTATAATTTTTTCCCTTCTTATGGAAAACTATAATAGACTCTTTAATTGAGCCCCTCATGAGCGCGAGGACGAAGGATATGTAAATACCATAGAAAACATAGCTCTATAAACAACCATCCAACCATTATGGTCGTTTGATGGAAGGATTTGGAGTTTGTATTATGTTCAATGGATAATTGGAACTCTTTACATTAAATCTGCAATTTAAACACAAAAAAGTTCTATTGTTCGCAAACTTATACACAACTATTTCCTATAATTTCCATTGTTCTCGTCTCTTACAATCAACCGATGGCGGATGCACTACTTGATTTCTCTGTACAAGTTCGATTAGAGAAAACAATATACCTGGCTTCCTAACAAATTAGCATTTTTTTTTTTTTTGGCTTTAGGAATGATTTGGAGAAACTGAAGAAATCAGTTATCATGATTCAAGCTTTCCTTAAAGATGCAGAGAAACAAGAAGTCACCAAGAAGCCAAAAAACATTAATCACATTTAGAGAAATAGAAACCATTTTGAATGGGAATTAATGTCACATTTTATCCATAAATGATTAAAGAGTTCAAAAAAGACATAGTGTATTGAAGTGAATTTTATTTTAAGTTTAAGAAATATAAAAATATATCAATATATTTTATATATGTACACACATTTACATAATATGTTAATGAAAATTAATTATGATATAAATTAATATAAAATCTCACTTAAAGTAATGTACAATTTTGAATATCTTTACAATTACATGTTTTTCATATATATATATATGTGTGTGTGTTTTGCCAATCACGTGCTTGCTGAAATGATTTTTGCAACGGGCTCTTCTTGTTTTTCTAGCTTCTTAATGATTCAAACAAATAAATAAATTAGTGGAATTTTACTTAATCAGTGAATGTCATTTATTTTATATCACAAAATTTATAAGTGAAATCAAAAATCAAATTTATCTTATTATTTTCATATATATGATCCTGTGGGTACGGGGGAAGGAGAAAGTTTTTCATTTTTGTTGTTGTTGTTGTTTTTTGGTTTCAACTAGTTTTTGCTGTATCAAAGGTAGATGGAGTAATATGAAAATGGTAAGATTACAATTGGATGCTTTTTTTTTTGTTTGCTTTGTCAAATCCAGAAACTTGAATAATTTTAACAAGCAGAACTATTGGTAATAATTTGTCTAAAAATATCAAATTTATTTAGACAACTTGTACTTTATATATTGAATAATTTTAACAAGCACATGCATGTGAACTATTGGTAATAATTTGTCTAAAAATATCAAATTTATTTAGACAACTTGTACTTTATAGATAATTATAATACTTTTATGTCATAATTAAAATTTTAGATTGTTGAAGAAGATTTAAGAATATATTTAAATTACATTAATTTTATAAAAAAAATAGTTTAAAATAATTAAATTACTCTTTTCATTAATATTCTCTAATTATATAATCCTTCTTGGGCAAAAATCAAAAAAAAATTCATATAAGACTTCCATATTTTTTTTTTTAAAACAATAGATAATTTGAGGAAATATTGACTAATCCATACGCCATGGCTAATAGAAAATCTTACGCTTACTAATATTTTTCTTAAAATTGTTTTATTTAACCAGTTTAAAGACTGATTGAAAAGTAGCTATATAAAATCAGCTACATTAATACAGTATTAGATATTTTAAAGGCTTTTAAAGATTATTCTATTAATAAGATAAATAATTTTGGGAAATAAAAAAGAGAAAATTGGATAAATATGACTGGAACTATAAAATTTAAGTGTCTCACCATGATAGTATATAGATTTCTCTCATAAAGTGATGTAATTTCTATAGCCATATACTGACCAGAGTCCAAGGATATTAGCACTATTAATTGTTCAAGGAGATGTTTGGTTTGAATCAGGAATTTATAAATTAAAATTTGAATGAAAATCATAAATTTTATTATTAATATAAGGTTCGTGTCATTCTTTTACTTGTTTGATTTCAAAGAAAATGAGTTTTATTATTATAATGAGTTAATCATTTTAAAATTTAAGTTACAAATAAAAAATAAAATAAAATATTTTTTAATATTTTCATTCTTACAGCAATCAACCAAGTCGCAAGTTAATGCTCTAAACCTCATTGTTTCATTCATTCATTCTCCTACATCAATTTTTCTATTACTACCATCTATTCAAATAGGAAACTAATCAGCTCCAATGGAAAATGCACTGCTTGGTTCCTTTTTAAAAGTTCTTCTAGAGAAGGCAATATGCCTGGCTTACGAAAAAATGATTGTTAGAAAATGTTTCAACCTATTGTATTCCAATACTAGGAAACTATTAAGGATTCCTCAAAAAAATAGTGTTAATTACTAGAGATTCATTTGGAAAAAGATAGATTTGAAGACTGATGTTCTCGAACACGACCAAATAAAATGAAGTAGAATTACATTTTCTACTGCTGAAAGTGAAATTCGGCATGTCCTGAATGTATAGGCAATAAATTTTAGTGTGATTTTATTGGGCTCATTTGAAATTCAAACATCAATTAATCAACAAATGGTCGATAACTTAACAACACCAAATCGAGAACATCACCCACCAATTTATGGCCCCATGGCGTCCAACTATAGGGCCAAAAACTTGTCTTTTGGGATGATTAATTAATTTAGTTAGAAATATTGGAAAAATCTCATCTGTGCAGAATCAATATTCTTTATGGCTCAATATTTAGTTTTCCACGAATTATTTATTCGATCCGTATAACGTTCCTCCTAAAGCTTGGGACAAAATTTAGGCCAAATCTACAGACTGAAGAATGAATATTTCTCATTTTAAAAATTAAAATGTAGTCTATTCCTTTCTTCCTTTGAGGAGCTCAATGCTAACGTTGGCTCTGCTCTGAGGATATCTAAAAAGTGAAAATGAATATTTGTCATTAATTGATATTGTCTTCTAATGGCTTCCCTTAATCCCACTTCATTTCATTTCTTGGCCATGAGTTATAGTCGAAGGCTAATCTTAATAAACTTATTTACAAAAGTAACAAAAATACGTTACAATATTACGTCAAATCATTAATTTTTAATTTTTAATATTTTATTAAATTTTATTCATTATTATACAAATTTAGTAATACGTTAGCGATTTTGGGTAATCTTATAAACAAACTTCTACTTAGCAAAGAAGCATCAACCCACGTGCACTTACATCTCAGTTTAGCTTTTTTTTTGACTTTGCTTTATTTGGATTAGCCTTTTAAGTATGCGTTCCATAAAGATCGTCCTAACTAAATCAAAGTGATATCTGCCTAATAATGAAGAGTGAAACTTTGGCTTCAAAGAAGACTATACTGTCCCACCATAACTAGACTTTAGTAAATTGATCTCCACTTGGATGCTCTTAAACGATTAAAATAAGTTAGTGGGAATCTTGCTTTCTTACTTTTCGTGAATAGTCATAAGGATTGTAGATTAGTTTTCTTAATGGCCTCCATCTCAATAGTCATGAAGGATTGTAGATTAGTTTTCTTAAAAGTTTTATTAAATCCTCGTGCAAAATATATGTTGCACAGTAGGGGGCCATTTAATTTCTAAGGCAAATCTATGTATGATGCACTGTTTCTGTTCCACCTGCATGTACAATCATGTGAATTTAGAAAAAGTTAAGCATATATGAATTGGAATGCACTCAAAAAAGCCACACTCCCCATTTGTCTCTCTGCCTCATTTATCCCTTTTTTAGATCGAGTTGGTGGGAAGAATTTTCATGGCAAAAAATGGGACCAGAAGGTGGACTTCTCGTGAATTTGGCAGATTGTTATCTCGAGATGGTGCTAAATAAATTTCACAGTTGGAATCAGAACTTAAGTAAACCTGATTTTTGACTCTACTTTAAAATTTTATACTGTAAATTGAATGTTATAAAATTTATGACAACAATTGACCTAAATAAGTATTTATAAGATTTAATTTTAATCACAAAATTTATAAGTAAAACTCAAAATTAGGTCAATATTAATATTTTCTCTCTTTCTACAAGTAATGTCTGCTATCACATGTTTAAACTTTAAATTCGCGGTATGGTTTGGTGGTCGCCATGATTAGTTCCACGTCAATCGCATTAGTATCATATGGGTATAGGGTGATAAATTTGGCTAAAATTATTGAAAATGAATATGAAAAAAAAATTACGCACAAATAATTATTTATAAATTAATTTTAATGTACTCTAATTTTAGTTCATTTTCTGTGACTTAAGTTCAAGCGGTTACCGGCCAAGTCTTAGAACCAAACGAGTGTCAAGCTATAAATAATCGAATTGTAATAATTATGAATTTAAGAGACATTTAGTTCATATTTGATAATTAGAATTGGAATAGGAAAAGTAAATCTCATTATAGATATAGATTTATATAATTTTTCTTAAATTATTTAATTTTAACAAAGAATGAGTCTCATCATAGTCATAAGTTAATCAAATTCAAACCCAAATCACAAGTAAGAACTGGAAGTACACATTTTCAAATACTTTCATTTTCCTAAAATAGTTTCATTAACCAAACATCATATATTAGGTATTATTAATTTTAATTCCAATTCTTTTCTTTTTATCCATAAACCTTAACACATCCTTAGTGAGGTCCCTAACAAGTGACCATAATCAATTCTAGTCTAATTACCATGAAAACATAACTCTGTTTTAAATGGTTTTTCTTGAAAACATTATGGTCATTTGATGGCTTTTTTTTTGTATAGCTTTGATTAGTGATTGATTTTTCTGGAAAGAAAATTGAGTGGAAAAGTCAAAAAAGGATAAAAGGATTAGGAATTTGGCTGTCTCCCCAAGAAGAAATTGCCAAGATAAAAAGAAAAGCTACATACAAGTCTTCATAAACTTTAGTCATGGGACCATATGTTTTTAGAATAACTGAATAAAGACATTTGAACACAAAAAGAGGTGACCCCAGATGAATTTGGAGTTTGTGTTATGTTAAATGGAAAATTGGAACTCTTTACGTTAAATATGCAATTTAAACACAAACAAAAGTTCCGTTGTTGGAAAATTTTCTTCTCTCTTCCCTGGCTATTTCCATTGTTCTCGTCTCCTACAATCAACTGATGGCGGATGCACTGCTTGGTTCCACTGTTCAAGTTCTACTAGAGAAGACAATATCACTAGCTTCTGAACAAATTGGCCTTTTTGTTGGCTTTAAGAAAGATTTGGAAGAACTGAAGAAATCAAGTACCATGATCCAAGCTTTCCTTGAAGATGCGGAGAAAAAACAAATCAACGAAAATTCTGTGAAGCTTTGGCTAAAAAAGCTTGAACGTGTGGCTTTTGATGCTGGCAATTTGTTGGATGATTTCAACTACGAAATTCTCCACTGCAAAGTTACTATTCAAAATCAAATGAAGAGGAAGATATGCTTTTTTTTCTCACCCTCCAATCCTGTTGCATTTCGTTGTAGAATGGTGAACAAAATTAAAAATATCAATTCAGACTTGGAAAGAATTAATGAAGAAGCAAGCAAACTTAGCCTCATGTCACAAATTGGAGCTAAGGATGCAATTACTCCTCTTCCTCCTATTCAAGGATTTAGAAAGAGTAGACAGACTGACTCCGTTACTATTGATACTAGTTTTGTTGGAAGAGATGATGATGTCTCAAAAATAGTAGCACAGTTGACAGCCACAATTAATAATGAAAGTGTCTGTGTTCTTCCTATTGTGGGGATGGGAGGGATCGGAAAGACCACCTTGGCTCGAAAAGTTTTCAATGATGCGAAGATTGAAAAGCATTTTGACAAGAGAATATGGGTGTGCATATCAGATGATTTCGACGTTGATAGGCTTTTTGGATTGATTCTAGAATCAATTCAACTGCGAAAGCCAAAAGCCGAAAGTAGGGAAGCCAAAGTCAAGCAGCTTAAGGAATTATTGGATGGTAAGAAGTATTTGTTGATCATCGATGATGTATGGAATGAGGAAGTCATACCTTGGAATGATTTTCTTGGATCCTTGAGAGGGATTAGCTCAGCCAAGGGAAATTGCATCCTTGTGACAACTCGTAAGCAACCAGTAGCAACCATCACATGAGGAACTTCTTCTTCCAGTTATTCCTTGAATCAATTATCAGATGATAAATGTTGGCTCATCCTAAAAGAAAATGCATTCGGCAGTGGGGAAGTGCCAGAAGGGCTTCAAGATATTGGATTCCAGATAGCACAGAAATGCCAAGGCTTACCATTAGCTGCAAGTGTACTTGGCGGCATGTTGCGCAATAAAGGAAGAGATGAATGGCTTATAACATTAGAGACTGAGCTTCAAAATTTAGGTGGAGACGAAGATAATAGTGTCAATCAAATCTTGAAGTTGAGCTTTGATCATCTTCCATATCCATCTCTTAAAAATTGTTAAGCCTATTGTTCAATTTTTCCAAAGGATTTTAATATAAAAAAAGATCAACTAATCCAACTTTGGGTGAAATTATCCAGCATGGAAACGTCAGGTATTGCAAAATGCATGATCTCGTGCATGATTTGGTGCAATCTATCTACAAATCAAAAACCACAAGTTTGAAAGATTCTACAAGAGTTCGTGATCATGAGATTTTTCCTATTCGGTATCTTACGCTTGAAAGAAGTGGTGGAGAAGAAATATCATTTCCATTTAATGAGAGTTTCAGGTACATAACAACATTATTTTTGTTTGACAACACATTAATCGACGATAGAGTGATATCATTTTTGAAGTGTTTGCGGGTTTTAAATTTAAGGTTATCGGATGTCAAAATGCTTCCTAAATCATTTGGCAAGTTGTCTTGCCTAAGATACCTTGATGTATCATCCACTAGAATTGAAATATTGCCAAACTCTTTTTGTGAGCTCTACAATTTGGAGACATTAAGAGTTAGAAATTGCATATCATTGAGAAAGTTCCCAAAAAATTTCAAGAATCTAGTGAACTTAAGGCACTTCGATTTTTACATTGAGGACTAATTCAAGTGATGTGATGCCTCTTGAGATCGGACGATTAAATTGTCTTCGAACATTACCATTTTTCAATATTGGTAAGGAGAAGGGTCGTCAGATTGGAGAATTGAAAAGTTTAGAACATCTTAGCGGAAGCTTTGAAATAAGAAATCTTGAATTAGTGAAAGGAAAGGAAGAAGCCGAGTTTGCGAATTTGATCAATAAGTCAAACATTGAGAAGTTGGGATTATTTTGGGGAAATGATGGGAGTGAAAATGAGAAGAAAGAAAATCAAGTGTTGGAAGGCTTGCAACCCCACAGAAATGTAAAAGGTTTGATTATTGGAAATTTTTCGGGTGATCAGTTTTCAACATGGATTGGACTACTTGTTAAATTGGTGAAATTAGAATTGAGAAATTGTAAAAAATGTAAAGAATTACCTACTCTTGGAGATATGCCTTTCCTCAAAACTCTTAAATTGGTAGGACTAGATGGCATAACAAGCATAGGGCCTTCCTTTTACGGTGATCTAGTCAACAGGGCATCCTTGCAGCAGTAGTCAAGAATCCAAAAAGTTGTTCCCGGCACTTGAGTTTCTCATTATTAAAGATATGCAGAATCTAATAGATTGGATGGAAGTATCATCTCAAACTTCAGTATTTCCTGTTCTTGAGAAGATAGATATTGAGAATTGTCCCCAATTAGCCACTGCTCCAAGTTATTTTCTGAGTCTCAAGAAATTGTCAGTGAATAACATCAATCATGGTTTAGAGGTGGTAACAAAGATTTGTAGTGGATTGAGCACCCTCTACAAAGACAGGTACATCAAGAATGTGAGGGAGCTCACTGAAATACCGAGTTGGTTGTTCCGGAACAACCCAAATCTTGGAGAACTTAAAATACTATATTGTTTTGATTTGTCACAATTTCTGGATTTCAAATCTGGTGGTGTTCAACATTTAGAAGCCCAAAATAACCAATCACATAGTAACAGCAATAATAAGGACGATTATCTTGTAGGGCTTGTGTCACTTAAGATGTTAATTATACATGATTGCCATGGACTGAAGTCAGTTTCAATACCCAGGGGACACCAATACCTTAGCGGCCTTCGATATGTACAGATCTTCCGTTGCAATGGGTTGACCCATATCTCCATCCCGCAAATATTTGAGTCAGAGGGAGATTATACTTCTCTTCTTGAGGATTTGGTTGTTTATAAATGCCCCAATCTCACCAACTTTCCCTTAGATTTAAACCGAATATGTTCTCTATATTCCCTAGACTTGACCCAGTGTGACAAATTAACCACTCTGCCCAAGGGGAGGCTTAGTTCACTCACGAGGTTAACAAATTTGGGGATTGGGCCATTCTCAAATACAACAGAGCTGTATTCCTTCCAAAACCTCTTCGGTGACGACTGTGTCCAACAGCAGAAGAACGTATCATCACCATCATTGCCCTCTTCCCTTAGTGATTTAGTATTGTACGGATGGCCTCATTGGGAATCTTTGCCCGATCAAATTCAGCACCTCTCTGCACTACAATGGATCTTACTATAAAGGATTTTGGAATAAAATCATTGCCCGATTGGTTTGGGAAGCTTTCTTCACTTGAAACACTCCGTATCTGCAATTGTGAGAAGTTAGAGTGTTTACCCTCCCACCAATTAATGGCAAGCCTCACCAAACTAAGACAGCTGATGATTGAAGCTTGTCCCCTTTTAGAGAGAAGATGCTGTCCAGAGAATGGCAACGGCACTAATTCTGATTGGTCCAAAATATCCCATATTCCCAACATTCAAATTAATGGGCGGTGGGTCAAATACTTTGGATCTGGATTTCACCATTACGGGTACACTCTCCTCTTTTTTTGGCATTGGATTATTATTTCTGAAGGAAATCAGGACTATTCCTATTGAACAAGATCTACTCCAAATATGTTGTTTAGATACTTTGATCCTCTTAGATAAAAAGTATGATTTGATTTTCAGCAATTGTACGGATTTATTTGATTTTTTCTCAAATTTGCATAATTTGTAGAATCTTTAAGTATATTTTGCAATGTTCAGTCTAAACTTGTAAACCTTTCACGAATTACCATTGGTACTCTCTTTTTGTTCATTTTGTTTTTATATTGCTTTTAAGTGCTTCATTCTCTATTGTCTACTTTAATTAGTAAAGAAAACTATCTCAGACAATGCATTGCTTGATAATTTCTTGAATTGAGATTCTACTTAATGCTCAGAAGAACAAATTTGACCAATAAATGTTGCAAGACATTAGCCCATATGCACTTAGTGTGGAAAACATGTCACAATCTGGAATAAGCGCTAGCATGGCTTAGTGAAGCTATATGTGTTTCTTTGCTTTTTAATTTGCTGTAAATGTTAATGCAGTCAAACTGATAGAAGTTCATACTTTGCCGACCTCATTCAAATAGGTTCTGAAAAGATTCAAATATTTATGCATGGTCACCAAGATGTGTTATTGTGTTCCTCTGCTTGCCTTCAGGTCTTGGTGGGCACAGACATCCACAAGCCACACATGTACTGCCGGTGCTGTCTAGCATTTGGGCACTTTGCTACTGGAATTGCAGATGCTGATTTGCAATTAGAAGACTCCTGATTGTACTCAACTAACTCTCTCTGTCTGTCACTTGTAGGTTGGTCTGTTGTTGTAATTTTCATTGTTAGTATGTTACCATTTGCCTTTCTTGTGAGGCTTGAGTTTTGTTGTCTTAGCTTCTTACTTCTTCCTGAGCACTTTGTTGTATGGGTTTATCCATTTTTAAGGAATTTATACGTATGCACATGTCCTTATAAATGAGACGTTGGCCCTGCCATATGATTGATCCTTTCAATACTAGTGGAACTGCATGAGACAATTCACCACATACTCCCAAGCTCATTCAAAGACTGTCTAAGATCATTTCATGTGTATAAGAACAATGATAATGCCTGTGATCTTTAAATCTACAAGTCTAGACCTGTATCTTATACATTTCTAATGTGTAGTAGAGACAGCAATATAAAAGTGCGACTGCAATAGGCTAAAAACAGAATCATATTTTTGAAAGAGAAAACCAATAAGAGACAGACTTTAAACATATCTAAAATATGACAAGTGACATGTTACACAGAAACATGCACACAGGTACATAATATTCTGTGTATATTTCAGTAGCTGGAAATAGCTCACTACTTCAAACCTGGTGCTTGGTTTTCTCTGTTTTGCAGAATTCGATTCTGTTTTTAGATTATTTCAGTCGGAAGTTATTTTCTGCATGCTACATTAACTGATTGTTTTTACACCTGGCTGCATGATTCTTTCTGTACTTTCAAAAATATGATTGCAGATGCCTATTGCCACGCACTTTGATATTTGTTACAGAGGGTGAAATGCCTGATTATTTGCTAGCGGTAGATTTAATTTTGTAAGTTTCACTAACTTAAGAGCATAGAAAGTTGTTACACCGAGTAGCTGGTTTAAATTAAGCTGATTCTCGATTGCTGCTCTTTTTAAGATATAAAACTGGATTCTGAGCACTTATTGATCTTCAAATTGCAGATTATTGGTGAGAAATAAGAAATTTGTTGCTGCACCACATACATAAATCCATTGAGTTTATTGGTACTATTTGGAAATTTGTGAGTTTCCAAACCTTTCATTTGATATAGATTGTTATACCTTTGCATGAATTGATGATTGTTCTTGATTAGATCTGGTTTTGAGCTGTTATTGCTTTTTATATAATAGTTGGAAGAAGGAATGAAGTTGTGCAAGATGATTGTTGAAGCCTGGAGCAAAATGATAGTACCACATACATGTACCTTGAGGTAAAAGGTCCAGTCGGTTTGTTGACCAACATCTTGCTGCCCCTATTTTTCTTATATTTTGGGCTTACTGAATTTAAAAGTATAATTTTCTTCTAGGGGACCTTTATTCAAATGGGAGTTGCATTTTGGAGTAGACTTGTGCTTTCGAATTCAATATCCAAGGATGTCATGTATTCAGAAATAAAATGTGACTCACTGCATGAGTATTAATTGCTATAAGTTGCAAGCTTTGGGTCAGTCTCAAACTCGCATTGTTAGACATGACAATGTAAATGACTACAATTTTGTAATTGCCGTGTGTATCAACAACAAATTGGAACTTCCCTGGACGAATGGATCACAAAAAAGGCCAAATTTCTATCTCCTAGTCCAAAGCAGTTAATCTAAGTTGTTTTTCTAGACACACTGGCCTTTTCACAAAATTTACTTGCTAAGCTAGTCGAGACTCTATCTGTAAATTCTTCTTGTAAATTCATTTGAGTGTAGTAGCAACGGCCGTGATAGAATTGATTACTTAATAGAAGTATCTTTTAAAAGTGAAAAGTTAACTAAGAGTAATGATAAAGGAGTATCTATTGAAATCATATTAAATATATAGTGAAGTACAAGTTGAAACAATTTATTTTGTATTAATCTTTGATATTAGTGTAAGAAATTTTTTATACTATTAGAAATAGATTTATGTCATATCTGTAAAAATAACTCTTGAAATTCAAACAATATATATGTGCATGCATCTAAATTTAATTGTGTAAAAAAATAAAATAAAATAAAAATCTCTTACACCACCGATTTAGGATAGATTTACTCATTTATTTTAAAAAGACATAGGGTTTTAATAATTCAATAGATTTTTTATGAATTTGTTTATATTAAAACAGTGTCATTTTGTATATTTGCATTTCAGAATTGTCTTTGGAAAGTAATCATGTGCGTGGCACATGAGGCTCTAGGCTGTTTTCAAACTATTGAGATTCAGCAGAAATATCTGTTAGACACAATTAAAAAGTTGGGATGTGAAACTAATACAATTAAAAATTAGATACTAATGTTCAATTTTCATATGCTTGGATCAAATAAAACAGAAGGCAATCTATATCTTGCAATTTTTAAGTTGAAACTTTTTTTAGGGAACCTAACATCACTTCAAATGGGTAACAAGAATAAAAAATTCTAGTTGGTGCTAATCCATTTTCGCCAATGCTGAAGCCTTCAAGTTTGAAATGCATCAGACTTTAATTCTAGTTTGTGCATGTTTACCATATGGAATAATATCGTGCAACAAATCAAACAATCCACACAACTACCTAATTAAGCAGTCCACTACAAACCAACTTGGACTGTGGGACACAAAGAGCATGGAGACGATGCCTGTAAGAATTGTACCATGGAGAATATTATTTTGGCGCATTATTTGAGAGTTTATTTGAGTTATTTGAAAAATAAAAAAAAATTGAATAATTTAAATAAGCGTTTGGATTTTATAAAATGTAAATAATTTTTTACAAATAAGTATTTGAATAAGTTTTTTTTGCTTCAAAAGACAAAAACATACACAAAAATTGAACGAAATTACTAATGTCAAAATATACAATTTCGTTCACTTTCTTTTTTCACACCATCAAACCAAACACTAAAATCACACATAAAGGTAGTTGTCTCCTCATCATTTAAACTCTTAATCTCATAAAATGAGATATGCACGTATACGTAAACTAAACATATATTTATTTAATATAAAATAAAAATACAATTTAAATTTACTCTAGTCTCTTTTTTTTTATATATATATATTAAAAGACAAAATGCGTATACGGTTGCTTATTGTGTCTTGTAAGATTAATATAAGGGTTAAATGCATAAGACCCCCTAAACTTATATCTCAATTGCAATTTGTCCCCTTCACTTATTTAATACGCACTTTACCCTCTTGTCCCTCACTTCTTTATGTTTTGGGATAAAATGAACCTTATTATTTTAATAATTTTTTCCTTATTTTTTTCTTTTCTTACCAATTTATTTAGTTTCTTTCTCATAATTTTCCTTTTATCTTCTAACCCATTCTTTTTTGCTACCACTAAACTATTATACTTCCAGTAATTGGTTAATTAAAAAGTCTAATTTTTTTAACATGTGTATAAATAATTTATAAAATAAATAAATTATTTAATATATTCATCAAATATTTTAATACTATAATATGTATTTTGTGAGTTTTACTAATAGTATAAGTAACAAATAAACAAACAATAAAAAGATAAAATAATTTGTCAAAAAAACTAAAATATATATTCTAATATAAATATGTAACCAATTTTTTTTTTGTGCCATATCATTCACTTGTCATATTTTAGATATGTTTAAAGTAAATCCAAAATCTCTTGTATTAGGCAGTCGTAATATTTGCTTAGTATATTTTGCCTATTTTACGCCATAAATAAAAGGTTGCACTCATTTTTTTCATTATATAATTTTATTTGCATACTAAAATATTTTTTAATTACCTCTAACTCAAAAATTTTATTTTCACTTGTTAATTTTATTATTAATGGTTAATCACAAACATTATATTACAACAAGATATATTTATTGTATTAAAGCGTGATTGCATGTGAAAAGTTAGAACTTTAATTAATTAATTATTAAAAGTAATATAATTGTTTAATAGTAGCAAGAGAGAATAGTGAAAAAAAAACAAGATAGAGAAAATAAATAAAAGGAAAAAAGAAGAAATCAAAAAAGAAAAACAACAATAATTAAAATAATAAGGGTAATTTTGTCCCAAAATATAAAAAAAAAGAGGATAAAGTGACTTATCAAATAATTTGAGGCGAGCAAACTGTAACTAAGTGTAAATTCAACGGGATTTTCTGCATTTAATCCTTAATATTACAACCTATCTACATAGATTCATTATTGGATCTTCTGAGTAACACAATCTCAGATATTAGTTAAAGAACACAAATTTACAATTCAAAATCAATCAGCGATGAATTAATTGACATAAAATTTATTAATTAGTTTAGAATTTTCTTGAAAAATCATAATGTGGATATTTTGTATTTTGACATTCGCTTATACACTCGCACATAATTTGAGTTAGTTGAGGTCCGTGATGTTAGTTGATTGAGTGGCCTATACTTTTAGAGAGTGCTGTTAAAATCTGTTGGAAAGTGTTAGAGAGAACACAAGTTGCATGTGCATTTGTTTGTGATTTTATCAATTTATACCCAACGTTAGCTTTGATAGCATGTTAAAAAATATAGATTTTTATCCTAAAATAAATTGACAATAAGTAGAGTGTCCCAGGAGTTTTGGTTTGTTAGTCTAGAATATCTTGGAAAACCAATGTAGAAGAATTGAAGAAGATGCTAACAGGAGTTGGTTCAGACGTTAAATATGATAGTCATACCATCAAAAGGTCCGAAATACGTTACTAGCAGTTTCTCGTTAAGTAGATGATCTATAATTACCACAATAAATTATTGAAACATATGTAAGTTACTTGCCTTGATCTTGAAGATATAGATAATCTATTATCTTTTTAAAATTATATTTTATACTAAATATAAGAAATTTGAAAGAAGTTCAAGTTATAAACGAAGCTTCCAAGTTGTATGATACATGAGCACAATCTTCTATAAGATTAATGATTCTGATATTCATTCCATTCATTAGCTTATTTTATTGGGTAAATTACAAGAAACTCTTTTGTGGTTCGACTATTTTATGTTACTGTCTTCTAGTTTTTTAATATACAATCTACTCCTTGTAGTTTATGTTAAAGTGAAATTATTAAATTTTTGTTAAGTGACTGATAAGAAATTGAAATTTTTTATTTAAAGGGTTATTTTAGTTATTTAAAAGCTCTAATCAATGCTAGTTATAAACGAAGCTTCCAAGTTGTATGATACATGAGCACAATTCTTCCCTTCCGACAAACGGTTGCTACTGAAACCCAAGAGCCAACCACCGTGTTCGTTCCTGAAAATACCCCCTGCCTCAGCATAACCAGGATTCCCAAGAGCCAAGGCATCAGTGTTTATGTTTGATAAAGTTTGATGGGGGAGGCTTCCAACCTAAGTATTGCACAAGAGAATGTTTAATCAATCGACTAGAATTCCCTAGAAAATAAGAACTCAGCTGCATTAGCGACGCAGAAATTCAAGAGATTAATGGGCCTCAATGAGGTTCAAAGATAGATTATGTGTGCGGCTGGATAATCCTTTAACTCGTTAAAAAAGTTTTTGGCTCAAAACAAGGCAGAAATGTAACAGAACATAGTTGGTTTAAAACTTGCACATGGATGAAAAATATTTTTTTTTTTTTCAAATCCACCTTCCAATCCTTTCTTAAATTATCTAGATGTTTAAAGAGTGGAGATCTTGGATTTGAAATTCAAATCCATCTTAGATTGGATTTTCAAATCTATCATAAGTTATCCAAACAAATTAATTGATTTAGTTAAGAATTTGAAATCGCCCAACTAGTTTGAGTGTAATTTTGATGTTTAAATGAGTAAATTTCAAATTTATTCAAAAGTTCATCTCATTTTAAATCACCCGATTCAAATCCATTAATTAGTCAAATATGTCCTAATATTCAAATTCACCCATTCAAATGAAAACGAGGTAAATTTAAAATTCATTTATAAGTGAGAGTGAAATTTAAAGAGTTAAAATGAATGGATTTTAAATTCATCAATAAATTTTATATCATTTCAAATCCTTTCGAAAATCAAATCCATGCATCCAGATGTAACCTGAAACTTACTAACTTTTTGCATGAACCTGAACCGTGTCAATTTGACATTTCTTTTATTTATGTTATCTTTCTAAATTTCATCTTTACTCTTCATCTATTGTATCTTTCAAATAAAATTTAACATAGACACAGAACGTACAGAACTTTTACAATTTTATTTTCAAAATAAAACTTAAAAATTTTCAAAATAACAATAGAATATGTATTTTTAAAACAAACTTTTGCAAACATAAGTTACCAAATAATAAAATATTTTTTGAATTGGTAAATATCACAATACGTAATTTTATATAAAAAGACTATTATGACAAAATAATCATTTAGAATAAATAATGAAAATATTATTTTTTATGCGTTTGTTATTCATAATTATATTATAAAAACTTAAACATATCTCATTTGGTCTATTTTGTTATAATTTTATGAAAATTAATAATTCTAAATTCTTTAAGAATAAAATAAAAATTTGATAAATATATTTTGTAAATATTTTTCGGCATATATCTTGCATCTAATAATTTAAATGATTATACATATTAATAAAATAACATATATTATTGACTCACTAGTTGAGCCAGTAACCTGCCGATTAAAACCACAACCTATTGATTCACCTCCCAGTCGGGCCTTTCCGTGCTAGGTTTAATAACTATGGTCATAGATTTAACCATCGGGTAAATTGATTGAACTAGTGAATCATTAGAACTAACTCAGGAGCACAACCGTTGCGTAGATAATCAGAAAATATTTGATAAATTTGGGTTGTAATATAAAACCAATCTCAAATTATAAAATCAAAATATATATATATATATATATATATATATATATATATATATATATATATATATATATATATATATATAGAATAGCAAACGAGTTCTAAAGTGGGAAGTTACTACATGATGACAAATGGAACTATCTATTAGTCATTTTCTACTATTAGTAACTAAGTAAAAAACTAAGTATGATTTGAAATATTCAAAATTTTAACTTTATCTTCAAATCTACATCTATCTATATATATAATATAAGAGAATAGGTATTTCTAAGAAGGCATAAAAATATGATATATGACATATTTTATAGATAGGAAATCTTCATTATAAATAGTTACAGTAAAAATGAAATATTTAACCATCCTGGATTTAAATTAATTTAACTAAATCTTATTTTTAACTACTTTTATTTATTCAAAATCCTCATTTTATGCATATATATTTCTTATAATTAATTATTCCAAAAGAGTTATAAAAATATATTATGTAATACTTTAAAAAACTATTTTATTACACAAACATGATTTTTAAAAGATTTTCATATAAATGAAACGTAACGTCCCTGATTAAGTAATATACATATCAATTAAAATTAATAATCAATTTCCGTTCAAAAATAATTGAATAATATTAGACCAATAATTTTGATACTCTAATAAAAGCTTTAAACCCTCTACATCTAATATTTTTTAACTAATTTGACAAAATTACTCAAGGATTAAATCCTCTTAAACCTTTTATATAGAGAAAAACATTTTTTCCTAGATTTTGTCTTTTGATTTTCTTTTCTTGATTTCTTAGTTCCAAATATCTACATCTTCTATTAATTATTATAAAAACTGGAACTTATCAAAACAAGAAAGTTCACCTTATGTTCAGAACTTGATTTAGATTTTTTTTTTGTAATGAAAAAAAAAGAAAAATTTTTTTTTCAACAAAAAGTTTAAAAAATCTCGGTTATATTTTAATAGATCAATTTTTTAATGTTCAAAATCGTTTTTAGAGAATTTAACTTATTAAGAATAGTGTGTTGACTGGGAATCCTGGTTATGCTGAAAAGGGGTTTATAATACACTATTTAATTTTTCTTATAACATCTAGATGTGGAATTAAACGTGTATTATAAATCATATAAATATAACTTAAGAAAATGAATAGTTTTTTAATTATGCAACACTTTTATCTATATATTAGTGTTAATAATTAAATTTAGATATATATAATTAAATAATAACTTTCATAAAAGTAGGAAGATAATTTAGCTTAACTATGTCTAAATGATATCATTCTGCAACCTAATTACTTTCAGTAATATTTATCAAAAAGAACAACAATTTATTATATCACAAAATGATTATAAAAAAAGATTGTAAGATAAAATCAATTTTTTTCTTTGCATCTTCTTTCAACTTTATATTTATTGGTAATTAATTATTCAATATTAATAGACATTATTCTTATGTGATTATGTAGTAATAGTATATTAAAAAATAGTTTTAATAGTATGTCTTATTATTGGCGTTACCATTGGTTGTATTACTTTTTGTTTGTTGACTTAGATATATAACTAATATACTGAAAGAAAAAAGAGTAAAAATTAGTATGACTTTTATCATGTAAGATCAATATATATAGTTGTTTGTATTTTTTTTAGTGTACCAAGTTTTTCAAATTTTGATTCGATTCTATTTTCTAATTGACGGAAAAAATATTTTATGTAAGTGAAAAAAATCCATAAAAAATAACTATACCATTATTTTTAGAAGCAACACCATTAGCAAACATTTTAGCTATGGGCTTCAACTAACCCTGATACTATTTTTTTAAATGTGAAATGTTCATTGATATATGTCAAAATTGTTAAATTATTATAATATCAACTTAGCTTATAAAATTACCATTGTGCTTTTAAGTTCAATAATCACTTTTTATAAAGTGTTACAATTCGCTAAAATAAATATTAAAAAAAATTGTATACATTTTATATAAAAAATAATTACAAAACTTAAATCTTGGTTGTATTACTTTTTGTTTGTTGACTTAGAGATATAACTAATATATTGGAAGGAAAAAAGAGTAAATATTAGTGTGATTTTTATAGTATAAGATCAAAATCTATATTTGTTTTGTATTTTTTAGTGTATCAAGTTTTTTAAATTTTGATTTTATACTATTTTCTAATTGACAGAGAAATATTTTATGCAACTAAAAAATATTCATAAAAAATAACTATATCATTATTTCTTATACAATCAACATCATTAACAACCCTAAAGAATACACATCTAGATGTGAAATCTATCAGGGTTATTATTGTCTTGCACTAAAAATATACAATCCTTCTAAATATAGACATCTGACTAACCCTGGGGCTTCAGGCCTTAGCAAACAAGTTGCCATTATCATACTTTTTTTTTTGGCACAACTTTGACATATATCAATTAATATTTTCAACTTAGTTTCTTTTATACACAATCTCATTATGCTTTTTCACTCAACAATCACTTTTTATAAAAGTCCTATATTTTATTAAAATAACTAAAAATTGTATATTTTTTATGGAAAAATAGTTAAAAATCTTAAATCTTGGTCCAAATAATTTAGTAAGATTAGATGATTATACAAATTTTATAAAAAACAATTACAAAACTTAAATTTTTGTCCAAATAATTCAGTTTATTAGATCTGATACTTATTGTCATCATCTAATCAAACTAAAAAATAAACAAATTATCAATTTTTTAATTTTTACATCAATTCAAGCATTTTGATCAGAATTTAATAAAATGATAAGAAAAACTCATTTATACTTCACACAAATGAATACGTGAAATGAGAAATAATACGTAACTTTTATTTATATTATTTATATACAAAAAAATAAATCAATATAAACAAATAATGTTGTCAACAATTATAATATATAATGAAAACCAACTATTACTTATATTATTCATATAAATAAAAACTAAATAGTGTAAAAAAATCATACTATCTAAAACTATTACAAATATTGTCACTTAATTTGTTTATTTTTTATTTTATTTAATTATTAAAAATTACATGCCATCATCATAATTTCACTGACATTATTTTAATTACAAATTAAATATATTTATCTATCGTGCATAGCATGAGTTTTCTTGCTAATGTGTGTTTGTAATAGTTTTAGATAGTATGATTTTTTTACACTATTTAGTTTTTATTCTATGAATAATTAGTAACTAAGATGTGTATAAGAGAAAAAACTAATTTTAATTTGAAATATCCAAAATTTTAACTTTATCTTAAAATAGTTTTTTTATTAAGAAAATGAATATAAACTGATAATTTGTTTTAATAAATAATTTTAATATCTATATTGTCAGGCCATTTATAGCGCAAAAAAATTTTAGTCTATTTTGAAAAAATAAAATGAGTTTACAGTCATAAAATCATTTTAAATATATATTAATAAAATGAATTTATAGTCATAAAAATTTTAAATACATATTTAACACATATCAAGTAGGTTTTTATAAGGAAAAATTGATACAAACTAAATAAATTTTGAATATTCAAAATTTGGTTATATTTTCATAATTATCAAGTAGATTTTGAGATAATGAATGAATATAAGCTAATTAATAGACAGTAATAAATATTTATTAATTGATTTATTTCATTATTTATATCTGTCTCTTATAAGTTCTAGATAAGAATAAGAGACAGCCACTATGTTAGTCCATCACATTATTTTATAGATATTTATTTGATTTTTATGAAATAATTTCATTAAAAGTTAAATTTATATCAAATATTACCATATAAAAAGTTAAAAACTTTAAAAAAGGATACAAAATCTATAAAAGATTAGTATTAAAAACTTAAATTGTTGACCACAAAAGTCCAATGTGAAAAATTATTTGGGATCACTCAATATAATTTTGATAAGATATTTTAATATATTTTGTCATTTTCATTTGATAGGTTTCATTACTTTCTTATGGAGAGTTTTTGTTATTTTTTATAAAAAGTGAAAGAGAGATTTAATTATTTTTGTTGTGATCAATATTTTTTCATCACACGATAATTACTTTTTATTTTGCTTGATTTTCTTATCTTATCATTCTGTTTTTCTATTTTCTTTAGGAAGTAAAATATTTAGAGGAAGTATATTTCTAAATGGGTACATTTGTTACCCATATTTCTAAGGTATATGTTTATGTGAATCTTTATTTAAAATAACTGATAATTAATTCAAATGTTTTGGCCTAGAGTTTTGTTAAAAATTTCTTAATTGTATTTTTTGTTCTTTTAGGTTTACAAATTAAAACTCTACACTCTATGTACATCGATAAAACACTACTTACATACACTTATTATTATTATTATTATTATTATTATTATTATTATTATTATTAATTTGGTAACTTTATGAGTGTCAATGTCTAAACTGGGATAATGATGCATGTAAGTGCAAGACACTAATCCCACATTTGATATGTAGGAATGGCTTGGTATGGATAGGCCATTCCCACTTATCTTTTCTCTTCTCCGTTTGGTATGACACTTTCAAGTTGAAAAGTTCATTCCACAAGGAAAAGTTATTCTCACTAAATTCTGGAAAGCTCATTCTTCAAAAAAAAAAAAAAAAAAAGACCTTGAGGAAAGCTCATCTCACGCACATAGAAATGTTAATTAAATGAATAAATATAAAAATAAAAAATTGTTATACTTCTTCAAAAAAACCAAGAGTATAGAAGTCAAATTAATATAAAATACTTTCCATTCTGACATTTAAAAATGATTATACTAAACATTGAAAAAAGAATACTCATTCTATTCTGCTTGAGTCACCAGACATGTAATGGGAATAAATATTCTTGGCTATTGTGGGTTAAAACACATTTTACTTGGCATGACCTTTCTATTCTAAGTCATTCCCACATACCAAGAGTGGGGCAAGTGTTTGCTAAGGCCTGAAGCCCCGGGGATGGGGAAACTCTATCTACCAAATATAAGTAAGGAAAGATTTGAACTATTAATAAGATGTGAGCAATGATCAAATTTTTTCAATAACCTGCAAGGATAAAATTTTTTAATGAGCTGTGCATGATGTTAACTTATATTAAAATTTCTATAGTATGGATGAAGACTTACTCAATACAAAAATAGGAGTAAAAGATTTTATTTACTGGTCAGGCTGATAGTAATAGATTATAAAAAGCCAAACTCAAGATTGTAATGAAGATGACAAATACAACTTGAAACATAAAAAATGAAAAATGCTAATGCTTGCCGCATAATTTCTACTTCTCTTTGAAGAATGAGAGAGGCGTCTGTGTGCCAACCCAACATATGTTTGATATTTAATGTTTGTTACATGTGGTTTTTAAACTTGTTTAATGAATATTTACTTTTTTGTACAGCTATTTTCCGGGTGAGGATTTTTTCGTGAGTTATTATTCTATTTTCTGTCATGTGCACGGTCTTGTTTCAAACCTCCACTACATCATTTGTAGTTAATGGAACATTAGAATTTAATAGGCAGATGAGAATGTTGTTAATAGTTATGCTTTTTTCAAGAATTACACTAAAAAGGGAAATTACATCAAAAGGCTAAGGAGTTACTAATGTAGTAATATTATATTTAAATTAAATTCACCTTTTATGTTTACTTTATTATTTAGCTGTACATGATATATTAAATATGTATAATAATGCCAGGAAAAAATGTTTTAAAAATTCTAAAAGTTAATTGATTGTTGAATTATAACATAAATTCTGAATTGTGACTACTAATTAGTATAAAGTACTTATAGATAGTTTTATTTTAAGTAAATTTACACGTACATCATTTTTTCATATTATACGTAATGACTTAAAATAAATCTAATTTTTTTATTAAAGTTAGGGAAAATAAGATAATGTAGTCCTTAGACAATCCCCATTTATATTTATTTAGTCTCTCACTTTTAAAATGATGATTTTAGTCCCTTACATTATCCATTTGTATTTATTTAGTCCCTCACTTTTAAAATGATGATTTTTAGTCCCTCACAAATGTAAAATGTTAAATTTCGGTACACTAGACTGACTGTCTCTTATACACTTTTTGGTGTGTATAAGAGACAGGTATTGTTCACATGACATATTTTTTGAAGTACTGTTTAGGAACTCGTTTTAATTTAACACAAAACTCGAGTATCGGATTGGATTATAAATTTTGGAAAAAAGATTACCACAATATCAGATATTGAAATAATCTTAAATACAAACAAATTATAATCAATCACTTAATAAAATATTACTCTTTCGCACTCATAAAACATTCTACTCAGATGAATTTATAAATTTGTCCTCGAAAAATATGTCATGTGAACAATACATGACAAATTTAGGCAAAAAATACTCGAGATTTGATTCAGAAACCAAAATTCAACGTTTTATATATATGTGAGAGACATGACAAATTTAAGCCAAAATGCTTGGGATTTGATTCAAGGACCAAAATTCAACATTTTACATTTAAAAATCATCATTTTAAAAGTGAAGGACTAAATAAATACAAATGTGTAATGTAAGGGACTAAAAATTATCATTTTAAAGGTGAGGGACTAAATAAATACAAATGCATAATGTGATGGACTAACATAGTGGTTTTCCCTTCTTCTTTTTTTTCAAATTTTGAAAAGTAGTTAACCTAATTTCATTTGTTTATACTTTACCAACTTCGATTTTACTAGAAGAGAAAAGAATTATTCTAGTTTTGATAACGCCTTACAAAAACTTTCTAAAGAAACAATATTAGTTTTTTATTTTTTAGGTAGAAACAATATTAGTTTTTTTTCTTAAAGGTATTGTTTAAATTACATCTATTGATGTGTTTTTAAAAAAATAAAATAAAATAAAATAAAACTAGCAAAAAAGGCACAACTTATATATAGGTGTGCAATTTTAAAAAATAATAAAAAATATAGGTGTTGATTTTTATTAAAAAAAGAAATAAAAATATAAGTAGTTGAGAGAGAATAGTGGGAAGGAAGTTATAAAAGCTACACTATGAGGATGAGGGCATAGTTGGGATATCAAAAGATGATAGACATCAATCTCTCCCTCCCCTTTATATATAAATAGTGGAAAGGATACACTCAATGTGTGTGAAAAATAAAAGAAAAAATGTTATAAAAAATGTGGAAGTTATACTTTTAAAAAAAAAAAAATTTAAATCTCTTTAAAATTAGGAGGAATCCAAAGGAAGATACCACCATACCAAGTTGGCTCTCCTTTTATATATAGTATAGATAATAGTGAGTAAATCTTTCATGCCAACCATTGGTGTACAAAAATTTTTATACCATCAAGTTTAAATGCATGCCACAGATGCAAAAATAATTTTTGAAATTTAAACAATGCGCATATGGCACATATCTAAACTCGATGGTGTAAAAATTTTTGTACACTGATGGTACATAAAAGATTTACTCATAGCATATATCTATTGATGTTTTAAAAATATAAGATCAGGACGCTTTAAATTTTTCATATTAGTAGATTTTTATTTCACATTAGGATTAGTGAAGTTGTTTAGAATTTGGAAAGTAAATAATTACTTTCAGTTAGGGGTGAGCAAGTATTTGGTTAATCGTATTTTAAACCAATTTTGAATTCAATTCAGTTATTTAAAAAAAAAATTATTTTGGTCAAAAATTGGTTAAGCGAATTTGTGAATTAGGTTAATGAATTTGAAAATGAAATTGAGAGTTTCTGAATTTGGTTAACCGATTACCAAATTCAATTATTGAAAATAGATTATTATTATTATTATATATATGTGTATGTACATATATATATATATATATATTAGTTTTACATATTCACAATTAAATAGCTTTACATGTATTTTATTGATAAAATATTTTAATTTGCTTTAACTTTTTAACTTTCATATATTATTATACTTTTGTATATTAGATCATGTAGTTTCATACATAATTATATTGGTAGTCTTATAAAAATGTTGGAAGTCTTACATGTGCTTATATTATTAGTTATTGAATTATTAACGATAAATCATATTATGTAGCTTTATTATATGTAAAATATTAATACTTGTAATTTACCTGATATCATTATTTTAAACTTAATTATATTATTATTTATTGAATTAAGTTATATGGTATAATGTTTTACACATTTTTTATTAAATTAATCAATAAAATTCACACACACACACAAAAATATATATATATAGTGAAAATTTTAAAAAAAAAATTAGAAAAATTGTATTTAACAAATATATTTTTGTATACAGGAATTTAATTAATTGTCAAAGGCCCAACTAATCCTTGAAGTTCAATTTTGTTAATCAATTTCAAAACTGATTACCAAATTTGGATTTGATTAATCGAAATTCTCTATCGAATTGAATTTGACATCGATTAAAATTTTTAGTATTTATTTTAAATTTTAATCAATTTTATTGATCGATTGGTAAATTAATTCTCACCCCTACTTTCAATGAGGAATTTGAACAAGAGGCGAATATTTTGTCTGGTAGAAAAAGTGACACCGTCCTCAAACCACGGCCGATATCC
Organism: Cinchona pubescens; assembly: GCA_025175665.1. Classification (NCBI taxonomy): domain Eukaryota; kingdom Viridiplantae; phylum Streptophyta; class Magnoliopsida; order Gentianales; family Rubiaceae; genus Cinchona; species Cinchona pubescens. Next base: position 892,134 of record JANKKI010000209.1, on the reverse strand, counting down.
GAATTTGGACACTTCAACGGGTTGACCACGTTAATGGGCCCAATTTGAAGCCCAACCTGGTCTTGTTATTGGACCACTTGTTGACCAATTGAAGTATTGGGACGAGGTTAATAATTAACCATGCTCCAACTATGATGTGCCTTTGCTATTCTTCTGTTCTACTATTTGTTAGATTTGCGTGAAAAATTAGATTGAGAGAGAGAGGAAGTAATTCCTTTGTCTTCTAATCTTATCAAATACAAGCTAAAACTATTAGTTTCATGTGATTTCATAAGGTTTCTTTTCCACTTTGTTTTTGATGCCCAACTATGAAACTAGTTTTGTGATAGTTTTTGTATTTATTGTTTGGTTGGGTTGAATATATTTTTTGAAAAATATTTTTCAAAAAATATCTTGACTCTAAACATCAGAAAATATTTTTTGATGTAAAATATTTTTTAATTTTCCTCTATTTGGCTAAAAATAGCTTAGAAAATTTTCGAGTGTAAATTATTTTTCGAATAGTTTAAGAATGATATTAAATTTCAAATTTATTTTCATTTTCAATTGTTGTCCATTCGTTTTATCTCTTCATTATGGGTTCCATAATAATATAATTATAATTATGTTTATTTTACCATTAAATTATATTATGATTTAATTTTGGAAAAAAATCAATTTTTTATTTACCATAATCACTTGTAAAGTATTCATTACAATTATTACAATTTTTTAAACTCATATTCATAAAATTAACGATGAAAAATTTTAAAAAGTTATATTTCAAAATTTTTTATTTTGTCAATCAAATACCGAAAACTTGTATAAAAATTGAACTTTTTCACGTAGAAAAATATTTTATTTAGGAAAACATTCTACGTCCAATCATTCGCACAGGGTGAATATTTTTCTTAGGGAAATACTTATGTAGATTCGGTCTTTGGCCCCACCTGTAGAACCTGTGGTCAGGATTAAATTTTAAAAAATCTTACTTACATCAGCTAATGTGATAGATTTTTTAAAATTTAATCTACACTACAAGATTTACAAGTAGAATAAAAAATCGGATCTATCTAAATATTTGCCTTTTTCTTATATTACCATTAATCAAACTGTATCATGAGTAACAGTGAAAAAATCATATCAAACAAGAATGAACACCAAGTTGGGCATGAATTCTGGAGATCATAACATACGTACCGTGCTGATTTGACGATGATTTAAGGTGTTTACTGTAATTAAAAATAAAAATAAAACTAATTTTTTGGGGACTATTTAGAGCCTTGAAAGATAGAATAATTAACACTTAATCACCAAGAAATTTATTCCACAAAAAAAAAAAAAAAAAAATCTTGTTTGATGATCCCCATTCAAGAGCTATAGTCCAGTTCTTCTGCCTTGTTTGAACGTAATCCATGCTTCATTAAGCAGCAAACTTGGGTCTCTTTAATTTCATGATGGGATTCTTCATGCCATATTAATTGTCTCGAGGGGCTTCCCATAGTCAAGAAAGCGCAATGGCAAGCTTAAGCATGTAAATTCTTTAATAGATCAAGATGTATTATGGTCCTCAATATATTATATAGTCTAGATAAAAAATATAGTTTAAAATTTTTAAAAAAGATGAATTATGTAGATAAATGAGAATTATAAAGTGTATGACAAGATCATGAATCTGATTTTAGTCAAGAATTTGCCTAGCAACAAGGCCTGTGATAGTGATAGAGATACTACTGATTATGCGGGGGAAACAGTAGTAGTAGTACCATACCGAACACATGGTAGGATACGGAGGGTTACCTAATAAATCTGATAATTATAAATAGTATTCGTTATTTCATCTTCAAAGAAGCAAGAAGATATAATATACTGACAGAAATCTTGAAACTGTCAAGGGGTGTAATCATCAGTTTGATTTAATTGAATAAATCGATAGAATCAAATTAGTTTGGTATTTAATTTTTGATAATTAGTATTTAGATAAATTAAATAAAAAAGATTGGTTATATTGATTTTGATTTGGTTATTAAAAATTAGTAATCGGATAACCAAATTTTTAGTTACTATTAATTTTATTTTTAATTTTTGAGTAACCTGTCATTATTTACATCTATTTTCTATTCTTACATTCAACATTTAACCATCTTTTCAAGAGCTAGTGTGAGTACATTGAATTTAGAATTCCATGCATTAGTATAAACTCAGCGTCTCTTCTCACCTTGTCAACCTTAAGTCGAAATCAAAGTGACAATAAACCCAATCAAGCTTGTGACAGTAACAATGACTGTAGTCCACTCTGGGGAACATGAAGGTGACCACGACTGTCTGTTAATTTAGAATGGTGTTTATTTTATAATAATGAGAATTATAACCCATGTAATAAATAAATATTTATAACCAAAATATATAATTACATAGTATTTATAATAAAATGCAAAATCATCATTATTATTTTGAAGATATCAAAGGTGTAACTCCTAGTAATAATTTATTATTAAATGCTAAGAATTTATTTATTCTATTAAAATATTTGAACAATCCTCACTTATTTTAATATAATATAAATATTATATATTTATGGACAAAGTGGGAACACCATGTATAATGAAAATGACAATGTCTTGAAACCTTCACCTAGCGTTTTCATAATCTATCTATTCTAGAATCAAAGTGGCTAAATTTTGAAACCAAGGTTGCTTTAGGATACGTAGGATTATTTCACACATATGATATTCAAGGTGTTAATGTAAATTTCTTAAACCAGCATATTACAGCACTGTACTTTATCCCAGATTTAGGAGTCCTCTGGAAAATTAGCCAAATTCTCATACGAAGCGGCCCTACTTTCACACTCATTAAGAGAGTCTATTAAGGATGCACCTACGACTAAAATATCGCACCCATAAGAGTTATAGAACTCATTAAGAGATTAACCATTAACCTTCCCATCATCGCATCGTATGCATGCTATTTGATGATACATATATAGGATCCCACAAATGATACATATTGACAGTCCAACGTATTACTAAATGTAAATGTTGTTTGGCTGGATACATGCATTAAATTAATCAATTTTACAAAAATTATAATGGCTGACCTATTATACTTTATGCATGATTATTTCGTATTTCAGTACAGTAATTGCGACCATGGATAATGGTTTTCAACCTGGAAATTTAAATCCATTTACTTTACTTACGAGCACAAATTGTTCACAGAACTCAAAAGTACTCAATTTAATGCATTGTTCTTTTTGTTTTTTATATTAAGAAACAATAAAATTTGAAGATAAAGCCAATCAACAATCAGAAAAAAAAAATTAATAATTGTCAAGGCAAACTGTCCAACCATATATATATATATATATTTTGAATTGAATAAATGGTGCTAAAGAATTATTGAAAATTATCATCCTAAATTGTGAATTTTTTTGTTTGTAGGTTATCCTTGCAAATGTATAACACAGACAGCTCTTTTTGACGAATTATCTAGACTATATAATCTGTCTCTTATACACATCATAGTTTTTATTTGCTTTAGATATGTTTGTTTTATTTTCAATTTCTAGAATTGAAGTATTTTAGTATTTTTCTTAAGTAGTTTGGCTAATGGCCCTAAGCTGATGCCAAGTGATACATTTTGATGTCTTATGGATCAGATTTCTTTTGGATTCGTAAATTGACACTTGGTGAGGTTTGGTTATTGCCAAATAAGAGTAATATGGCTAAGGGCCCTAAGTTGATGCCATCTTTGCATTCATTGATGAGTTGAATGGAATATTGATTTTGTTTGGAGCTAACTTGGTGAGATGCATGGCATGATTGCTCTTGACATTTTTACTCAATTTTAATTCTAGGCTTAAAAGTAGGGCATAGTTTAAGTAGTTTTCGTTAATTTTGGATTTGGGTTGATGTTTGATTTTGGGTGAGTGGACGGGTCCATTATTCATCAACTTGAATAAAAGAGACAATTTGGGGGTGTTTATCTTTTTGTGCTAGAAATGGTCATTTTATATATTTTTTTTGTTGCCACTTGATGATTAATGGATGGAAAGTTGATCAATTAGGTACTCAATAATAATAATTTTGATGTTCAATACCTTGTGAGTGAAGTATATGATTGATTCTTTTCAAGAATTTTTGTGTGAGTGAGTAGTTCATTTGCAATATAAAGAATTCATAAACTTAGTATTGCTATTTTTCAAAAAGAAGTGCTGAAATTTTAAAAAAATTTATTCGAAATGCTATTTCTTATCAAATAATTTATATTATGTGGTTGATGAATTATCTTTTGGAAAGAAATGAGTTAATTGAAATAGAAGGAATTTTTTGACATTTTGTGTGTTTACATAGGGAATGTTCTTCTAACTTGTGAATAATTGATATGCGAGATTAACGATAAGTATTACAAACATTTACTCCTTAACTTATTGGTATACAAAAAACGCAATTTCTAATGGTTTAATTCGGGAAACAACATGAGTACAACATTCGGAATCCCGTACTGCATAGTATTCTAATGGCTTATTTAGGAAAACCAACATGGGTACTTGTCAGAATCCCCATTAAAATGCTACCATATAAGGTAGCCTAAGCAAAGAGAGTCAGCTTGATCCCAGATGAGGTTCTTAAAAACCCAATTAGCAATTCAGTTCACTGGGGTTACGATATTAAGTTGCTCGGCCCAAGCTCTTTTAGTAGTTGAAGATCGGCAAACAATTAAGATACAAAGTGCAGAACTCAAAAAAATATTAAGATGAGTTATTTCTCCTTCTCACAAAGCTGACTATGAATCCTAGCCATCTTACACGCATTCCAAACTTGCTAGCTTAGTAAACAATGGAGAGCTCTATGTTCTCGGCCTACAAATCAGAAAAAATAGGTCCGAGCAGCTACACTGGTCAAAGAAGCCCTTGGCGAGTCCAAATGCAAAAAGATAGAGCCAACTTCTTAGTATCAACGTCGGGGTCTAGTGAAGATGAACTCCTGTAAATTCCTGTGAAGCCGTGAGTTCAGATAGAGGCCAAAACAATTTGATCCTGAAAGATTGACCGAGAAATTGGTAAACAAAATAAAATTCAATCAATTCGGGACTAAAAAAGATAAATTTTGATCTCGTCTCTCTGAAGCCGATCTACAATCCAGGGGGCTTATTTCATAAGGCCAAACTTAAAAGTTGAATTGCAGTATAGTAGTATCGAGCTCAGACTACAAACATTGAATAAGCTTAATCCTTAGTTTGCCCATGCTGAGCTCTACTCATGGTGGTCAAGAAACTCTTGATGAGCTCAAAAGAAAGAGGCATGATCAAACTTCTTGACTCAAATTTTGGAGGTCAGAGAATGTGAACTCCTATCTGCATGAGCTTTGTGAATGGGCAATATGAAGCCCATAAGTTTCGGTTAAGCTGAATCCGAGAGAAATGAAGTTGCAACAATACAATTTATAGTATTATTTTTGGGGAAGAGACTAGCATTCCAAATAATTTGCATGCATGCATAAGAACTACAAATAAGACAAAATAGTTGTTTGCTTAGCCAAGCTTAAGTCAAAGGAGGCTTTACTGAACTGCATGATTGAGCTAGGCTCGAGAAATGGTCCAGCCTAGGATATGTTAAGCTCGTGAAAGCCGAACTTCAATTTGAACTATCTAGAGGAAGTCGAACTTCAATCTGTTTGGAAAGCAATTGAGGAAGCAAACAAAGCTGCCACTAATGGCCTATCAACAAATCACTGATGGCCAATCTACAAATCAAAATTGGCTGATCACTGATGGCTGATCTATAAATTAAAGTTGGCTGATCATCGAAGTCGTTTACCAATGGCTGAAGAACACCAGTCAAAAAAAAAAAAAAAAAAAGAAAAAGAGCCCAAGAGGTCGACAATGATGAAATGAAATTAGGCCATTAAGCCCAAGAGACCAAGAGGTAATTAATTTTTTTTAAAAAAATGATCATAAGAGGCACAAAGCCACACGCGATGCATTTGGTTGCCTGAAAAAATCTCTTGTGACCTGCCGCTATGCTCAATGATTTGGTTCAAGAAGAAAATAAAGGAATGATGATATTAAGGGAAAAAAAAAAGAAGCTGACAAGCCCAAGAGGCTGAGAGACAATAAGTAAAAAAAAAATGAATTGAAAAAGATATGATAAAAAAATGATGATCATCCGAGGCAAAAGACCATAGGTTATACATTCAGTTGCCCGAAAGGATCCACGACCTACCGATGTGTATCAATGGTTCAATCCAAGATGAAGCCTGATAAGCCCAAGAGTCTGAGAGGCAATTAAAAAAAAAAAAAAAAAAGGGCCAGATAAGCCCAAGAGGCAACTAAAAAAGAAGAAAAAAAAATGAGTTGAAAAGGATACGATGAAAAAGTGATGATCATCTGAGGCAAAAAACCTTACGCGATGCATTTAGTTCTTGAAGCGATCCTTCACCTACCGATGTGAGCAAGTGGTTCGGTGCAAGAAAGAAAAAAATAATATTTAAAAAAATAATGATATTACAACAAAAAAATAAGGAAAAAAAAAAGCCCAAGAGGCCGAGAGGCAATACGGAAAAAATTAAATTGAAAAAGATATGATAAAAAAGTGATGAACATTTGAGGCAAAAGACCTTACGCGATGCATTCGGTTGCTCAAAGGGATCTACAACCTGCGATACGCTCAAGTGGTTCTGTCCAAGAAGAAGCCAGATAAGCCCAAGAGGCCGAAAGGCAATACAAAAAAAAGAAAAAAAAAAAAGAGAAGGCCGATAAGCCCAAGAGGCCAATAAGCCTAAGATACTGGGAGGCAATTAAAAAGAAGGAAAAAAAATGAATTGAAAAGATATGATGAAAATGTAATGATCATCCGAAGTGACCTTATGCGATACGTTCGGTTACCCGAAAGGATCCATGACCTGCTGATGTGCTCAAGTGATTCAATCTGAAATAGAAATACTCCCTTTGAGCAGTTTATCGTGTCTCTTATACACATCTAGATGTGTATAAGGAGTTAGGCCTTGAAGTATTAAACATCTAGATTGAAGTGAGAGGTCGAATACTTCAGGCAGTGCATCGGCTCATGGTGGACCGACCTTCATTATAGGTTCATTGTTGGGGCTATTGCATATTCACCAAGGCAAACGTGAGTTCACTCACCATTGGCCTACATCCGAAGGATTAATCGAAGGGCTACGATAATATATGGATAAGATACCACATATGATACTGTTGTATAAGAAATCTCATTAAGGGCAAATTATGCATATGAATTTTAAGACTTAAGGTATATTGGCCAAGACCCATGTAAGTTAATGTTAAATAGGTCAAAACCCTATAGATTTTGTCAACTTATACACATAGATACTATAAGAGACAAATCTAATATGCAGTAATATATGCAGTAATATATTAAATTACTATAAACCTGTAGGAAGAAACTTATCTAGATGATTACTAAGAGACATGCTTCTGTATCCAGATTGGAGATCCCAAGAACTAGGTTGGAGAAAAATAAATCATAGAATCTAGTCCCTATAATTTTTAAGTATCCTCATAGATAGTTCTCATATAGAGAATTTTAGGCGCTAGTCTCAATCCTCTAGATTTACCTCATAAGTTACCCCAAGTTTAGCATTTATATTTTCACAAATTATTAGAATAACAAACATATTAGATTTTGACCTTCAAGTCAACATGTGTAAAATTTCTCAGGATATTATAGTCACACGATATCATTATTTTAGTGAGAATGCCATATGACCACTAAATAGATGTATATATGTTCACATCAAGTGAAGTTATGTTTTCTCAATATTTTATTCACTAATAGCCAGTAAACATGTACATGATGAATAGTCAACTATTAGGAACTACTTTATTTTCTCACATATCTCATTCACTTCTTGGATGACCAGTAGTTCAATAACCAACTAGCAGCCAATTTATTAAATTTCCATAATTTTTTTTTTGCAAGAAAATATCAAGAATCAAATTTAGCTGCTTTCACAATTTTAAATAATTTTATTACTTTTAGTTATACATTACATTTTTTATAAAAAATTACAAGCTCTAATTTTCTGTGTCAAGATAATTTAAATTATAAAATAAATATACTTTATATTACAATCAACATATTTTTATTTCAATGTATAGTTTGTGATAATGTATTAATAATATACTTTACGAACAAACCAAATGAAACAAAATAAAGTATTGCGTACAAATAACATAAAAAAATTACTCTCATCATATACATAAATTATAAAATGAGAACTCATGCATAATTTTTATTTGTATACTTAGAATAAACTTTTTAATTTCTTATAATTATTTTTTATACATTTTTATTTGTTAACTTTAGTAGTAATAGTTCATTACAAATTCTTTGACCAGTGTCATTGTCTCTTATAAATTCTAGATGTTTTTTAATTTAAAAATTAAATTATAAGACGTATGTAAAGTTAAATCTTCATAGTTAATCTCTTATTAAGAGATAGTTAATATTAAAAGTTAAAGTTAAACAATGGAAAAAAGGACAAGAAAAAATAACATGAGAAAGAAGGAAGAGAAAATAAATAAAAGGGAACAAATATAGTTGAAATAGAATGGGTAATTTTGTCCCAACACATATACGAGTGAGTTAATTGTTTATTAAACAATTTATGGGAATTAACTGCAATTTCTACCAAAAATGACATTTCACTTAACTAATTTAAATTGCACAAAATTCAATTATAGCTTAACTATATGTGTCTAATTATACACATCTAGATGTGTAAAAAGACAGTGATATCTAAAAGTATTGGAGGGGCCATTAGGTATTTAGAGCAATAATTGGAGGAACATTTTACTTTTCTTTTTTTTGTATTAACTTTCTCGGCCTCTTTGAGATTAATAGTGTTCTTCTTATTAATATGATTGAAAAATGTATCCAAATATTAATTACAAAATATTATTCAGAAAATAATGAATAATGAGGGATAAAAACAAAGTGATTGAAATTCTTAACTTGGAAAAAGTTAAAGAGATCAAAGTTGACGGATTGGCAAAGTTGCAGATATTCCATGCTTTTGCTTGGTACTCAACATGGTTCTAACAACAAAAGTTTGTGCCAAATTATGAATTTATCATCAAACCTTTCACAGGACACAATCTAAAAGATTAGTATATGATGCAAACCAACTTTTGCTTCTTGATATAGGAAAAGGATGAATTTGATCTTTATTCTTTAAGGTATTTATTAATCTAATCTCTTATTTATCATAAAAATCAATTTAGTTTTTCATTCTTAAAAAAAGTTAATTGATTTAAAGATTGTAACAGAAATTATGAGCAAGCTCACAGAATAGTTAATAATACATTGATTGCATTTTAACACTAACATGATTATCACGTGTTTTGCTTTATTAATTTGCCTGTAATTTCCATCACAATCTTTAGATTAGTTATTTGTTTTTTTTAAAAAAAAATGAAAGACCAAGTTGATCTATTATAAAAAATCAAATTGGTTGATATCTCAAAAATAAAGAATTAAATTGATCCCCGTCGATACATACTTCATTCAAACCATAGCCATCACCTAACAAAACCGGTAGTAATTTTTTTCCATCTTAAAGTAGTACTTAATTTAATATATTACTGCATATTCATCCATCTCGTATAAGATTCATCATAATAACATTAAACGTAATACTGATGAACTACTAATATTAAACTGCTAATAATTCGTTGCAAATAATGATCTACAAACACATGTCAACCATGTTCTACTGTAAACAAATGCATAAAACTGTACTTCAAAGTTAAACTTTGTTGCACTTATAAGTTCTAAACTCGAATTATTGACTATTAACGTATTAAGTAATATCATTGCATGCATAGGGTCGGGACTGTCTCCATTACCTTTCTCTCCAATTCTACTACATGATAATTTAATTTAAATGACCAATAATTCTTAAAAATGATAAATTTGAATATCAATAAATTTATTTTGATTAGTAGATCAACATATATCTAAATACCATCATGTATTTCGAATTGTCTCTTATACACATCTAGATGTCCATGTTATACAGGAATAACCCTTGGTTGAGCTAATAGGTAAAAATTTAAACATTTGATCCAACATGAAAAAATTAATCTATTTATTTTTGAATTTATATATAGCAAACATATACAATAAATAATATTATGAACAGTTGCGTGTTTTCAAAAAAAAAACTAAAATTATATTTTATAAGGTATTTTGAAAATGTTTTCTTCAATTAATGGAGATGAGCCTAGTCTAATATGATAGGAACACGTCAATAGGACGAGATAACGCATCAAGAGTCCTGCATCATATATAAACTTGAGCTAAAAACTTAAATACGGAACATGATAAATAGATATGGACATGACACTGAAAAGAATGATTAGAATATAATTTTTAGTATGCAGTACACATGTTATCATTTAATGGATATATTCATATTTATTACTGTCTACCACATAGGACAATATTAGATAAACCTTGAATTATTTTAGGCTTAGTAAAATTGGAAGAAAATAAGGTTTAGTTGAGCACTTGAGCGCGATCACATGTTGACTCAGTTGATTTTTTTTAATAATTTTTTTGAGACAGTACTAATAAAGTAATCATTTTGACAAATGGATTTTTGAATATGGTTGATTTTAATGATGGGTTTGTTGTAAAATTTTGATTTTAATAATAAACGTATCATTTTGATAAATCCAGGATATTTGTGGACCTGGTGCTATTGTTATTTTCAAGAGAGAAATAGAGATAATGCAAAGGTATATAACTAATTGAATTGACTAGTTTATCAAAATATTGATGTTTTATACTTACTGTAGTTGTCTTCCCATGTAGAGATTGCCACCTAAAAAGAGAAAAGTTAAAGACAAGCATAATAGGAATTGGGAGAGTATAGTGAGAGAAATAGGAATAAACTATTCAACTCACTGATATTCTATACACTCAAAGTATATCATTCTCCCACTTTAAAAGTTTCTTTTCTCTCTTTCATGGATATGCGATTCCATTATTCTCATATCCCGCATGATAGATCACTCTTTCTTTCTCCTACATGATATGGCGGATTCTTCAAAGGATTGTACAGTTATACACTCAAATGCATATAATTCTCACACTTTAAAAGCTTCTTTTTTTTTCTTTCCTATATGATTCCAATTTTTCTCATATCCTGCTCCTAGCCATTTCAATTGTTCTCATATCCTGCAATCAGAGTACTCTTTCTTAATCCTACATCAACCTTATATCTGTCATTGAAAAAGAAAAATACCTAATGGCGGATGCACTGCTTGGTTCCACTGTACAAGTCCTACTAGAGAAGACAATATCATTAGCTTCTGAACAAATTGGCCTTTTTGTTAGCTTCAAGAATGATTTGGAGAAACTCAAGAAATCAAGTATGTGATCCAGGCGTTCCTTGAAGATGCAGATGAAGTGGTTATTCAGAAAAAGCAGGACAATTTGGTTGAAAGAGCTTGAACTTGTGGCTTTTGATGCTAGAAATTTGTTGGATGATTTCAACTATCAAATTCTTCGGCACAAAGTTGAGATTCAAAATCAAATGAAAAGGAAGATATGCTTCTTTTTCTCACCCTCCAATCCTGTTGTATTTCGTTGCAGAATGGTGAACAAAATTAAAAAAATCAATTCAGACTTGGAAACAATTAATGAAGAAGCAATCAAACTTAGCCTCCTGTCACAAATTGGAGCTAATGGTGCAACTGTTCTTCCTCTTCCTAATGGATTTAGAAAGACTAGACAGACTGACTCTGTTACTATTGATGCAAGTTTTGTTGGAAGAGAGAATGATGTCTCACAAATAGTAGTACAGTTGACTACGTTCAGAGTAACAATGAAAGTGTCTCCGTACTTCCTATTGTGGGGATGGGAGGGATCGGGAAGACCACCTTGGCTCGAAAAGTTTTCAATGATTTGACAGATTGAAAATCATTTTGACAAGAGAATATGGGTGTGCGTATCGGATGATTTCTATGTGGATAGGCTTTTTGGATTGATTCTAGAATCAGATCAACTCCGAAAGCCAGAAGCTGAGAGTAGGGAAGCCAGAGTCAAGCAACTCAAGGAATTATTGGATGGTAAAACGTATCTGCTGATCCTTGATGATGTCTGGAATGAGAAAGCTAGATTGTGGAATGATTTTCTTGGATCCTTGAGAGGTATTAGCTCCAACAAAGGGAACTACATCCTTGTGACAACTCGTAACCAACTAGTAGCTACCATCACAGGAACTTCTTCTGCCAGTTATTCATTGAAACATTTATCAGATGATAAATGTTGGCTCATCTAAGTCCTGATATCCGTTGAGTATTTATCATGTTTCAGAATCTGTCTCTTATACACATCTAGATGTCCAACATTAGAGATTGGGCTTCAAAATTTAGATGGAGATGAAGATATTAATGTCAATCAAATTTTAAAATTGAGCTTTGATCATCTTCCATATCCATCTCTTAAAAATTGTTTTTCCTATTGTTCAATTTTTCCGAAGGATTTTAAGATAGAAAAGGATCAACTAATCCAACTTTGGATGGCGGAAGGATTTCTTCATAATGAAATACAAGAAATGAAGCATGGCCATGGAAAAAGTTGGTGACATCTTCTTTTCCATTTTGTTGGATAGCAACTTGTTGCAAGATATGGAGACAGACGAGCATGGAAACGTCAGGTATTGCAAAATGCATGATCTTGTGCATGATTTGGTTCAATCTATCTGACATATCAAAAACCACAAGTTTGAAAGATTCTAAAAGAGTTAGTGATCATGAGATTTTTCCTATTCGGTATCTTACGCTTGAAAGAAGTGGTGGAGCAGAAATATCATTTCCATTTAATGAGAGTTTCAGGTACATGTCAACATTATTTTTGTTTGACAACACATTAATCGACGATAGAGTGATATCATTTTTGAAGTGTTTGCGGGTTTTAAATTTATGGTTATCGGAGGTCAAAATGCTTCCTAAATCATTTGGCAAGTTGTCTCGCCTAAGGTACTTTGATATATCATACTCTAGAATTGAAATATTGCCAAACTCTTTTTGTGAGCTCTACAATTTGGAGACATTAAGAGTTCTAAATTGCATATCATTGAGAAAGTTCCCAAAAAATTTCAAGAATCTAGTGAACTTAAGGCATTTCGATTTTTACATTGAGGATAATTCAAGTGATGTGATGCCTCTTGAGATCGGACGATTAAATTGTCTTCGAACATTACCATTTTTCAATATTGGTAAGGAGAAGGGTCGTCAGATTGGAGAATTGAAAAGTTTAGAACATCTTAGCGGAAGCTTTGAAATAAGAAACCTTGAATTAGTGAAAGGAAAGGAAGAAGCCGAGTTTGCGAATTTGATCAATAAGTCAAACATTGAGGAGTTGGGATTATTTTGGGGAAATGATGGGAGTGAAAACGAGAAGAAAGAAAATCAAGTGTTGGAAGGCTTGCAACCCCACAGAAATGTAAAAGGTTTGATTATTGGAAATTTTTCGGGTGATCAATTTTCAACATGGATTGGACTACTTGTTAAATTGGTGAAATTAGAATTGAGAAATTGTAAAAAATGTAAAGAATTACCAACTCTTGGAGATATGCCTTTCCTCAAAACTCTTGAATTGGTAGGACTAAATGGCATAACAAGCATAGGGTCTTCCTTTTACGGTGAGTCAGCCGGGCATCCTTGCAGCAGTAGTCAAGAATCTAAAAAGTTGTTCCCGACACTTGAATTTCTCATTATTGAAGATATGCAGAATCTCATAGATTGGACGGAAGTATCATCTCAAACTTGGGTATTTCCTGTTCTTGAGGAGATACAGATTAGGAATTGTCCCCAATTAGTCACTACTCCAAGTCATTTTCTGAGTCTCAAGAAATTGTCAGTCAATAACATCAATCATGGTTTTGGGGTGGTAACAAAGATTTGTAGTGGATTGTGCACCCTCACATATCTCAAGGATGAGGATGTGACGGAGCTCACAGTTGCCGAATGGGTTGTTCCAGAACAACCCAAATCTTGGAGAATTGGTAATACAAAATTGTCCTGATTTGACGAGGTTTTTGGATTTCAAATCTAGTGGTGTTCAACATTCAGATGCTCAAAATAACCACTCACATAATAACAGTAATAATAAGGACGATCATCTTGTAGCGCTTGTATCACTTAAGATGTTAGTTATAACTAGTTGCCATGGACTGACGTCAATTTCAATACCCAGAAGACACCAATACCTTATTGCCCTTCGACGTTTAGAGATCTCCTATTGTAATGGGTTAACCCATATCTCCATCCCTCAAATATTTGAGTCAGAGGGAGATTATACTTCTCTTCTTGAGATATTGGCTGTTTATAAATGCCCCAATCTCACCTCCTTTCCAGGGAATCGTTAGATTTAAACCGAATACCTTCTCTAGATTGCCTAGACTTGACCGAAAGTAAAAAATTAACGCCTCTGCCCAGGGGAAGGCTTAGTTCACTCACGAGGTTAAGATATTTGGAGATTGGGCCGTTCTCAAATACAACAGAGCTGCATTCCTTCCAAAACCTCTTCGGTGACGACTGTGTGCAACAGCAGAAGAATGTATCATCATCATCATCATCATTATACACATCGTGATTTAACATTAAGACACATGGCCTCATTGGGAATCTTTGCCCGATCAAATTCAGCACCTCTCAATATCAAATATCTTGCTATAAAAGATTTTGGAATAAAATCATTGCCCGATTGGTTTGGGAATCTTTCTTCACTTGAAAATCTCCGTATCTACACTTGTGAGAAGTTAGAGTGTTTACCCTCCCACCAATTAATGGCAAGCCTCACCAAACTAGAATGCCTGACGATTGAAGCTTGTCCCCTTTTAGAGAATGGCAGCGGCAGAATTCTGATATTTTGGACCATAAGATCAGATATGGGACAACATGCACAAACTGGGCGGAGGGTCAAATAACTCTTGAGCAATTTTGAATTCATGATCCAAACTCTGTCTCTTATACACATCTAGATGTCACCATTACGGGTATACTCTCCTCTTTTTTGGCTTTGGATTATTATTTCTCAAGGAAATCAGGACTATTCCTATTGAACAAGATCTACTCCAAATATGTTGTTTAGATAGTTTGATCCTCTTAGATTAAAAGTATGATTTGATTTTCAGCAATTTTAAGGATTTATTTAATTTACCAGGTCTCAAATTTGATAATTACAATAGAATCATTAAGATAGCAATGTTCAGTCTAAACTTGTAAACCTTTCACGAATTACCATTGGTACTCTCTATTTGTTCATTTTGTTTTTATATTGCTTTTAGGTGCTTCATTCTCTATTGTCTACTTAAATTAGTAAAGAAAACTATCTCAGACAATGCATTGCTTGATAATGTCTTGAATTGAGATTCCACTTTCTGCAATGAATGGTCAGAAGAACAAATTTGACCAATAAATGTTGCAAGACATTTGCCCATATGCACTTAGTGTGGAATAAAACATGTTACAATCTAGAATAAGCGCTAGCATGTCTTAGTGAAGCTATATGTGTTTCTTTGCTTTTTAATTTCAAAAGTTTCAAAAATGATATCCTGTCTCTTATACACATCTAGATTCAAATAGGTTCTGAAATAATTGACAATATTTATGCATGGTCGCCAAGATGTGTTATTGTGTTCCTCTGCTTGCCTTCAGGTCTTGCTGGGCACAGACATCCACAGGCCACACATGTACTGCTGGTGCTCGAGCATTTGGGCACTTTGCTACGGGAATTGCAGGTGCTGATTTGTGGCAGAAGACTCCTGATTGTACTCAACTAACTCTCTCTGTCTGTCACTTGTAGCTTGGTCTGTTGTTGTAATTTTCATTGTTAGTATGTTACCATGTGCCTTTCTTGTGAGGCTTGAGTTTTGTTGTCTTAGCATGTCATACTTCTTCCTGAGCACTTTGTTGTATGGCTTTATCCTTTTTTAAGGAATTTATACGTATGCACATGTCCTTATAAATGAGATGTTGGCCCTACCATATGATTGATCTTTCAATACTAGTGGAACTGCATGAGACAATTCACCACATACTCCCAAGCTCATTCAATTCGAGATGATCATTTACATCTTTGACAGTGACAGTTGATTTCCAGTTTATTTTTAGTCATTGCAATTTTGAAGTGTAACTATTACCCGTGATCATGTCAAAGTCAACTTAAGCTTTTTTTTTTTTTTTTTTTTTGGTATTGATTTCATTTAACTTATTATTTTATCCTTCTTAGTCCCTATGATTTTTGAGATACACATGTTGCAGAGAAATATTATGTACCTTTGTGCATGTTTCTGTGTATATTTGAGTAGCTGGAAATAGCTCACTACTTCAAACCTGGTACTTGGTTTTCTCTGTTTTGCAGAATTCGATTCTGTTTTTAGATTATTTCAGTCGGAAGTTATTTTCTGCATGCTACATTAACTGATTGTTTTTACACCTGGCTGCATGATTCTTTCTGTCTCTTATACAAATCTAGATGTGCAGATGCCTATTGCCACCCACTTTGAGATTTGTTACAGAGGGTGAAATGCGTGATTATTTGCTAGCGGAAGATTTAATTTTGTAAGTTTCACTAACTTAAGAGCATAGAAAGTTGTTACACCGAGTAGCTGGTTTAAATTAAGCTGATTCTCGATTGCTGCTCTTTTTAAGATATAAAACTGGATTCTGAGCACTTATTGATCTTCAAATTGCAGATTATTGGTGAGAAATGAGAAATTTGTTGCTGCAATACATAAATCCATTGAGTTTATTGGTACTATTTGGAAAGTTTGTGAGTTTCCAAACATTTCATTTGATATTGATTGTTATACCTTTGCATGAATTGATGCTTGTTCTTGATTAGATCTAGTTTTGAGCTGTTACAGCTTTTTATATATGAGTTCTTCCAACTATTGACGTTGTGCAAGATCATGTATGTGGCCACTATGTCTCCAGGAGTATCACAAAATGATGTCGTTGCCCCTATTTTTCTTATAGCTTACTGATAGTATCACATACATGAGTATTAATTCAATATCCAAGGATGTCATGTATTCAGAAATAAAATGTGACTCACTGCATGAGTATTAATTGCTATAAGTTGCAAGCTTTGGGTCAGTCTCAAACTCGCCTTGTTAGACATGACAATTACAATTTTGTAATTGCCGCTGTGTATCAACAACAAATTGGAACTTCCCTGGACGAATGGATCACAAAAAAGGCCAAATATCTATCTCCTAGACCAAAGCAGTTAATCTAATTTGTTTTTCTTGACACACTGGCCTTTTCACAAAATTTACTTGCTAAGCTAGTCGAGACTCTATCTGTAAATTCTTCTTGTAAATTCATTTGAGTGTAGTAGCAACGGCCGTGATAGAATTGATTACTTAATAGAAGTATCTTTTAAAAGTGAAAAGTTAACTAAGAGTACTATGATAAAGGAGTATCTATTGAAATCATATTAAATATATAGTGAAGTACAAGTTGAAACAATTTATTTTGTATTAATCTTTGATATTAGTGTAAGAAATTTTTTATACTATTAGAAATAGATTTATGTCATATCTGTAAAAATAACTCTTGAAATTCAAACAATATATATGTGCATGCATCTAAATTTAATTGTGTAAAAAAATAAAATAAAATAAAAATCTACACCACCGATTTAGGATAGATTTACTCATTTATTTTAAAAGACATAGGGTTTTAATAATTCAATAGATTTTTTATGAATTTGTTTATATTAAAACAGTGTCATTTTGTATATTTGCATTTCAGAATTGTCTTTGGAAAGTAATCATGTGCGTGGCACATGAGGCTCTAGGCTGTTTTCAAACTATTGAGATTCAGCAGAAATATCTGTTAGACACAATTAAAAAGTTGGGATGTGAAACTAATACAATTAAAAATTAGATACTAATGTTCAATTTTCATATGCTTGGATCAAATAAAACAGAAGGCAATCTATATCTTGCAATTTTTAAGTTGAAACTTTTTTTAGGGAACCTAACATCACTTCAAATGGGTAACAAGAATAAAAATTCTAGTTGGTGCTAATCCATTTTCGCCAATGCTGAAGCCTTCAAGTTTGAAATGCATCAGACTTTAATTCTAGTTTGTGCATGTTTACCATATGGAATAATATCGTGCAACAAAACAATCCACACAACTACCTAATTAAGCAGTCCACTACAAACCAACTTGGACTGTGGGACACAAAGAGCATGGAGACGATGCCTGTAAGAATTGTACCATGGAGAATATTATTTTGGCGCATTATTTGAGAGTTTATTTGAGTTATTTGAAAAATAAAAAAAAATTGAATAATTTAAATAAGCGTTTGGAATTATAGTTACTTAAATATTTTTTACAAATAAGTATTTGAATAAGTTTTTGCTTACAACAATAGACCAAGCTAGACAATATAAATGAACAGGGTATGTGCTAAAATCAAAATATAGAATTTGTTAACTTTCATTTTTCACACCATCAAACCAAACACTAAAATCACACATAAAGGTAGTATAAAGACATCATTTAAACTCTTAATCTCATAAAATGAGATATGCACGTATACGTAAACTAAACATATATTTATTTAATATAAAATAAAAATACAATTTAAATTTACTCTAGTCTCTTTTTTTTTATATATATATATTAAAAGACAAAATGCGTATACGGTTGCTTATTGTGTCTTGTAAGATTAATATAAGGGTTAAATGCATAAGACCCCCTAAACTTATATCTCAATTGCAATTTGTCCCCTTCACTTATTTAATAAGCACTTTACCCTCTTGTCCCTCACTTCTTTATGTTTTGGGATAAAATGAACCTTATTATTTTAATAATTTTTTCCTTATTTTTTTCTTTTCTTACCAATTTATTTAGTTTATTTATAAGAGACAGATTCTCTTATACACATTCTTTTTTGCTACCACTAATACACATATAGTTCCAAAGAATTGGTTAATTAAAAAGTCTAATTTTTTAACATGTGTATAAATAATTTATAAAATAAATAAATTATTTAATATATTCATCAAATATTTTAATACTATAATATGTATTTTGTGAGTTTTACTAATAGTATAAGTAACAAATAAACAAACAATAAAAGATAAAATAATTTGTCAAAAACTAAAATATATATTCTAAATATGTAACCAATTTTTTTGTGCCATATCATTCACTTGTCATATTTTAGATATGTTTAAAGTAAATCCAAAATCTCTTGTATTAGGCAATGTAATATTTGCTTAGTATATTTTGCCTATTTTTTGAAGTAAATAAATATTTGCACGCATTTTTTTCATTATATAATTTTATTTGCATACTAAAATATTTTTTAATTACCTCTAACTCAAAAATTTTATTTTCACTTGTTAATTTTATTATTAATGGTTAATCACAAACATTATATTACAACAAGATATATTTATTGTGATTAAAGCGTGATTGCATGTGAAAAGTTAGAACTTTAATTAATTAATTATTAAAAGTAATATAATTGTTTAATAGTAGCAACAGAGAATAGTGAAAAAACAAGATAGAGAAAATAAATAAAAGGAAAAAAGAAGAAAACAAAAAGAAAAACAACAATAATTAAAATAATAAGGGTAATTTTGTCCCAAAATATAAAAAAAAAGAGGATAAAGTGCTTATCAAATAATTTGAGGCGAGCAAACTGTAACTAAGTGTAAATTCAACGGGATTTTCTGCATTTAATCCTTAATATTACAACCTATCTACATAGATTCATTATTGGATCTTCTGAGTAACACAATCTCAGATATTAGTTAAAGAACACAAATTTACAATTCAAAATCAATCAGCGATGAATTAATTGACATAAAATTTATTAATTAGTTTAGAATTTTCTTGAAAAATCATAATGTGGATATTTTGTATTTTGACATTCGCTTATACACTCGCACATAATTTGAGTTAGTATCAATGAGGTCCGTGATGTTAGTTGATTGAGTGGCCTATACTTTTAGGCCAGAGTGCTTTGTTAAAATCATAAGTGTTAGAGAGAACACAAGTTGCATGTGCATTTGTTTGTGATTTTATCAATTTATACCCAACGTTAGCTTTGATAGCATGTTAAAAAATATAGATTTTTATCCTAAAATAAATTGACAATAAGTAGAGTGTCCCAGGAGTTTTGTTTGTTAGTCTAGAATTTCTTGGAAAACCAATGTATAACATCTAGAAATCATAAGAGAGTTTTTTATTTGTTGTGTGTAAAAGGTCAAAGTTTGATAATTACAACATCTGTCTCTTTTATCTAGATGTTTTTTTTTTTTTTTTTGTTAAACAAATACTACACCAATCAAAATTTGAATTTGGAGGGTAAAATGGGAAATATTTAAGTAACTATCACTTCAACACACTATTCTTAATAAGTTAAATTCTCTAAAAACGATAAAAATTATGGGACGGAGGGAGTAAAAAATTGAAAGAAGTTCTGAAGTTATAAACGAAGCTTCCAAGTTGTATGATACATGAGCACAATCTTCTATAAGATTAATGATTCTGATATTCATTCCATTCATTAGCTTATTTTATTGGGTAAATTACAAGAATAATCTTTTGTGGTAATCTATTTTATACACATCTTCTAGTTTTTTAATATACAATCTAGATCCTTGTAGTTTATGTTAAAGTGAAATTATTAAATTTTTGTTAAGTGAAAATAAGAAATTGAGATTTTGTGTCCCACAGTCCAAAAACTTATTCAATAGACTATATGTAAAAAATTATTAGTTATATACGATTTTATGAACATGTATATATTAAATATATATGATTCTTAATTTCCGACAAACGGTTGCTACTGAAACCCAAGAGCCAACCACCGTGTTCGTTCCTGAAAATACCCCCTGCCTCAGCATAACCAGGATTCCCAAGAGCCAAGGCATCAGTGTTTATGTTTGATAAAGTTTGATGGGGGAGGCTTCCAACCTAAGTATTGCACAAGAGAATGTTTAATCAATCGACTAGAATTCCCTAGAAAATAAGAACTCAGCTGCATTAGCGACGCAGAAATTCAAGAGATTAATGGGCCTCAATGAGGTTCAAAGATAGATTATGTGTGCGGCTGGATAATCCTTTAACTCGTTAAAAAAGTTTTTGGCTCAAAACAAGGCAGAAATGTAACAGATCATAGATGTGTATAAGAGACAGACTGATATATTGATCTTATGCAATGTTTAGAAGGTGGATTTGGATTTCAAATTCAAAAGCACCTTAGATTGGATTTTCAAATCTATCATAAGTTATCCAAACAAATTAATTGATTTAGTTAAGAATTTGAAATCGCCCAACTAGTTTGAGTGTAATTTTGATGTTTAAATGAGTAAATTTCAAATTTATTCAAAAGTTCATAATATTTTAAATCACCCATTTTCAAATAAGATTAATTTCAAATCCTTCCTAATATTCAAATTCACCCATTCAAACACAACGAGGGTAAATTTAAAATTCATTTATAAGTGAGAGTGAAATTTAAAGAGTTAAAATGAATGGATTTTAAATTCATCAATAAATTTTATATCATTTCAAATCCTTTCGAAAATCAAATCCATGCATCCAGATGTAACCTGAAACTTACTAACTTTTTGCATGAACCTGAACCGTGTCAATTTGACATTTCTTTTATTTATGTTATCTTTCTAAATTTCATCTTTACTCTTCATCTATTGTATCTTTATACAAATAAAATACAACATAGACACAGAACGTACAGAACTTTTACAATTTTATTTTCAAAATAAAACTTAAAAATTTTCAAAATAACAATAGAATATGTATTTTTAAAACAAACTTTTGCAAACATAAGTTACCAAATAATACAACTTTGACATAATTGGTAAATATCACAATACGTAATTTTATATAAAAGACTATTATGACAAAATAATCATTTAATAAATAATGAAAATATTATTTTTTATGCGTTTGTTATTCATCATTATATTATAAAAACTTAAACATATCTCATTTGGTCTATTTTGTTATAATTTTATGAAAATTAATAATTCTAAATTCTTTAAGAATAAAATAAAAATTTGATAAATATATTTTGTAAATATTTTTCGGCATATATCTTGCATCTAATAATTTAAATGATTATACATATTAATAAAATAACATATATTATTGACTCACTAGTTGAGCCAGTAACCTGCCGATTAAAACCACAACCTATTGATTCTTGGTACCTCCCAGTCGGGCCTTTCCGTGCTAGGTTTAATAACTATGGTCATAGATTTAACCATCGGGTAAATTGATTGAACTAGTGAATCATTAGAACTATAACTCAGGAGCACAACCGTTTATAGATATTGAGAAAATATTTGATAAATTTGGGTTGTAATATAAAACCAATCTCAAATTATAAAATCAAAATATATATATATAATATAATAAAAATATATATATATATATATATATATATATATCATCATGTATATATAGAATAGCAAACGAGTTCTTTAGTGGGAAGTTACTACATGATGACAAATGGAACTATCTATTAGTCATTTTCTACTATTAGTAACTAAGTAAAAAACTAAGTATGATTTGAAATATTCAAAATTTTAACTTTATCTTCAAATCTACATCTATCTATATATATAATATAAGAGAATAGGTATTTCTAAGAAGGCATAAAAATATAATATATGACTATTCTTTCTTCAAGATCAAGGCAATCTTCACTATACATTGATCAAAATCCTGGATTTAAATTAATTTAACTAAATCTTATTTTTAACTACTTTTATTTATTCAAAATCCTCATTTTATGCATATATATTTCTTATAATTAATTATTCCAAAAGAGTTATAAAAATATATTATGTAATACTTTAAAAAACTATTTTATTACACAAACATGATTTTTAAAAGATTTTCATATAAATGAAACAACATCCCTGATTAAGTAATATACATAGCAATTAAAATTAATAATCAATTTCCGTTCAAAAATAATTGAATAATATTAGACCAATAATTTTGATACTCTAATAAAAGCTTTAAACCCTCTACATCTAATATTTTTTAACTAATTTGACAAAATTACTCAAGGATTAAATCCTCTTAAACCTTTTATATAGAGAAAACATCTAGATGTTGGAAGCTTCGTTTATAACTTCCATTTTTTATTAATTAATAGTAAATGTTCTATTTGTTATTATAAACATAGAAAGGAACTTATCTAGATGTGTATAAGAGACAGTTTTTATTAAGTATAGATTTTTTTACACTATTTAGTAATTAAAAAAATGAATAATTAAGTAATAGTTGGTTTTCATTTCTCGGTTACTGTCTCTTATACACATCTAGATGTGTATAAGAGACATGTTATTGTCAGAGAAATTTATGTTAAACTTCTTAGTTCTTATTGGAACTTAAAATGGACTATAAATAGTAAATTTTGGAGGTAATAATTTTCTTTTACTTTTAAGTTTTTGCTGCTATAAAATTTATTAATTAATACTTAATTTTTATTTACTTAAGTTAGGTAAAAATTAACTACTTAACAATGAAATTCACATAGTTACCAAATCTTATCTTTAGCTACCCTTATTTTTTTTTAAATTATAATCTATGTGCATGGCTCTTGAGGAGATCCTGGTTATGCTGCAGTCTCTTATAAACATTATACCTGTATCCTATAAACATGATAGATGTGTATAAGAGACAGAAATCGGTCTGTCTCTTATACACATCTAGATGTGTATAAGAGACAGATATATATATATTAAATAATAACTTTCATAAAAGTAGGAAGATAATTTAGCTTAACTATGTCTAAATGATATCATTCTGCAACCTAATTACTTTCAGTAATATTTATCAAAAAGAACAACAATTTATTATATCACAAAATATTATAAAAAAAGATTGTAAGATCCTAATTTCTTTGCATCTTCTACACAACTTTATATTTATTGGTAATTAATTATTCAATATTAATAGACATTATTCTAGATGTGTATAAGAGACAGTAATGAAAAATAGTTTTAATAGTATGTCTTATTATTGGCGTTACCATTGGTTGTATTACTTTTTGTTTGTTGACTTAGATATATAACTAATATACTGAAAGAAAAAGAGTAAAAATTAGTATGACTTTTATATGTAAGATCAATATATACAGTTGTTTGTATTTTAAGAGTGTACCAAGTATTTCAAAAAATATTTTGATTTAACTTTTCTTTTGACGGAAAAAATATTTATTGGTAAGTCTAAAATGTCTCTTAAGAAACAACTATATGTTATAAGAGACAGTCCCACCATTAGCAAACATTTTAGAAATAAACTTCCTCTAAATATTTACTATTTTTTTAAATGTGAAATGTTAATTGATATATGTCAAAATTGTTAAATTATTATAATATCAACTTAGCTTATAAAATTACCATTGTGCTTTTAAGTTCAATAATCACTTTTTATAAAGTGTTACAATTCGCTAAAATAAATATTAAAAAAAATTGTATACATTTTATATAAAAAATAATTACAAAACTTAAATCTTGGTTGTATTACTTTTTGTTTGTTGACTTAGAGATATAACTAATATATTGGAAGGAAAAAAGAGTAAATATTAGTGTGATTTTTATAGTATAAGATCAAAATCTATATTTGTTTTGTATTTTTTAGTGTATCAAGTTTTTTAAATTTTGATTTTATACTATTTTCTAATAATTGACAGAGAAATATTTTATGCAACTAAAAAATATTCATAAAAAATAACTATATCATTATTTTTAGAATCAACATCATTAACAACCCTTCAAACTAAGGATTTCTATCAAACCCATATCATTATTTTTAGAACTATCACCACTAGCAAACCTTCTAACTATAGATTTCTAACTAACCCTGACACTATTATTTTAAAACTATAAAATATTAATTGATATATGTCAAAGTTGTGCCAAAAAAAAAAGTATGATAATGTCAACTTAGTTTTTTTAAAAAAAATACCAATATGCTTTTAAGCTCAAGGTAATCAAACTGAATTAAGTCCTATATTTTATGTGTCCTAAGTAAAAATTGTATATTTTTTATGGAAAAATAGTTAAAAATCTTAAATCTTGGTCCAAATAATTTAGTAAGATTAGATGATTATACAAATTTTATAAAAAACAATTACAAAACTTAAATTTTTGTCCAAATAATTCAGTTTGATTAGATGATTACACTAATTATCAGTAAGTACATAGTAAACTTATTAATCTGCTGAATAGTTTATCAATTTTTTAATTAATACATCAATTCAAGCATTTTGATCAGAATTTAATAAAATGATAAGAAAAACTCATTTATACTTCACACAAATGAATACGTGAAATGAGAAATAATACGTAACTTTTATTTATATTATTTATATACAAAAAAATAAATCAATATAAACAAATAATGTTGTCAACAATTATAAATATAATGAAAACCAACTATTACTTATATTATTCATATAAATAAAAATCCTAATAGTGTAATTTATCACACTATCTAAAACTATTACAAATATTGTCACTTAATTTGTTTATTTTTTATTTTATTTAATTATTAAAAATTACATGCCATCATCATAATTTCACTGACATTATTTTAATTACAAATTAAATATATTTATCTATCTGTGCATAGCATGAGTTTTCTTGCTAATGTGTGTGTGTCTATATATATACATGATGACAAGTGGCACCATCTATTAGTCAAAAAAATAAAATGAGTTTACAGTCATAAAAATTTTAAATATATATTAATAAAATGAATTTATAGTCATAAAAATTTTAAATACATATTTAACACATATCAAGTAGGTTTTTATAAGGAAAAATTGATACAAACTAAATAAATTTTGAATATTCAAAATTTGGTTATATTTTCATAATTATCAAGTAGATTTTGAGATAATGAATGAATATAAGCTAATTAATAGACAGTAATAAATATTTATTAATTGATTTATTTCACTATTTATATCCACAAAATAAGTTCCAATAAGAACTAAAAGTTTAATCCTCTAATTTTGTATGAATATAACAGACGCTGGATTTTGTTTTATTTTATTTTATCTATTCTCTTTGTCCCCTTATGTCACCGATTAATCAGTATAGTGTTCAAGTATCTTCTTCAAAATTGTATTAAATTAATATGATTATAATATCATTTAGTATTCCTTCTATCATATTTATTTTTGTCACAATTTGACTTTTGTGGTCAAATAGATCAATTTTGTAATCAAGAATTTATATATATTTATTTGATTTTTATGAAATAATTTCATTAAAAGTTAAATTTATATCAAATATTACCATATAAAAAGTTAAAAACTTTAAAAAAGGATACAAAATCTATAAAAGATTAGTATTAAAAACTTAAATTGTTGACCACAAAAGTCCAATGTGAAAAATTATTTGGGATCACTCAATATAATTTTGATAAGATATTTTAATATATTTTGTCATTTTCATTTGATAGGTTTCATTACTTTCTTATGGAGAGTTTTTGTTATTTTTTATAAAAAGTGACAAGAGAGATATAATCATTTTTGTTGTGATCAATATTTTTTCATCACATGATAATTACTTTTTATTTTGCTTGATTTTCTTATCTTATCATTCTGTTTTTCTATTTTCTTTAGGAAGTAAAATATTTAGAGGAAGTATATTTCTAAATGGCTACATTTGTTACCCATATTTCTAAGGTATATGTTTATGTGAATCTTTATTTAAAATAACTGATAATTAATTCAAATGTTTTGGCCTAGAGTTTTGTTAAAAATTTCTTAATTGTATTTTTTGTTCTTTTAGGTTTACAAATTAAAACTCTACACTCTATGTACATCGATAAAACACTACTTACATACACTTATTATTATTATTATTATTATTATATTATTATTAATTTGGTAACTTTATGAGTGTCAATGTCTAAACTGGGATAATGATGCATGTAAGTGCAAGACACTAATCCCACATTTGATATGTAGGAATGGCTTGGTATGGATAGGCCATTCCCACTTATCTTTTCTCTTCTCCGTTTGGTATGACACTTTCAAGTTGAAAAGTTCATTCCACAAGGAAAAGTTATTCTCACTAAATTCTGGAAAGCTCATTCTTCAAAAAAAAAAAAAAAAAAAAAGACCTTGAGGAAAGCTCATCTCACGCACATAGAAATGTTAATTAAATGAATAAATATAAATCATGCCTTACTTATATTTGGTAAAAAATAAAGATACTATAAAGTCAAATTAATATAAAATACTTTCTTATACACATTTAGATGTGATTATACTAAACATTGAAAAAAGAATACTCATTCTATTCTGCTTGAGTCACCAGACATGTAATGGGAATAAATATTCTTGACTATTGTGGGTTAACACACATTTTACTTGGCATGACCTTTCTATTCTAAGTCATTCCCACATACCAAGAGTGGGGCAAGTGTTTGCTAAGGCCTGAAGCCCCGGGGATGGGGAAACTCTATCTACCAAATATAAGTAAGGAAAGATTTGAACTATTAACAAAATAACTGTGAGCAATGATCAAATTTTTTCAATAACCTGCAAGGATAAAAATTTTTAATGAGCTGTGCATGATGTTAACTTATATTAAAATTTCTATAGTATGGATGAAGACTTACTCAATACAAAAATAGGAGTAAAAGATTTTATTTACTGGTCAGACTGATAGTAATAGATTATATAAAGCCAAACTTTTCATTGTAATCTTATGACAAATACAACTTGTGTAAAATACAATGCTTGCCGCATAATTTCTACTTCTCTTTGAAGAATGAGATAGGCGTCTGTGTGCCAACCCAATATATATATAATATATTTAAATGTTTGTTACATATATTTTTTCCCTTGTTTAATGAATATTTACTTTTTTGTACAGCCATTTTCCGGGTGAGGATTTTTTCGTGAGTTATTATTCTATTTTCTGTCATGTGCACGGTCTTGTTTCAAACCTCCACTACATCATTTGTAGTTAATGGAACATTAGAATTTAATACGCAGATGAGAAAGTTAATAGCTTATGTGGGAGGATTCATTAGACCATCACTCCACTATTTATGGCTTTTTCAAGAATTACACTAAAAAGGAAAATTACATCAAAAGGCTAAGGAGTTACTAATGTAGTAATATTATATTTAAATTAAATTCACCTTTTATGTTTACTGTATTATTTAGCTGTACATGATATATTAAATATGTATAATAATGCCAGGAAATTATAAACTTTTAGAATTTTTAAAAGTTAATTGATTGTTGAATTATAACATAAATAATTGTGACTACTAATTAGTATAAAGTACTTATAGATAGTTTTATTTTAAGTAAATTTACACGTACATCATTTTTTCATATTATACGTAATGACGTAAATCTATGCATTATATTATTTTTTGGGAAAACTATTCTATTAGTCCTTCACATTACCCATTTATATTTATTTAGTCTCTCACTTTTAAAATGATGATTTTAGTCCCTTACATTATCCATTTGTATTTATTTAGTCCCTCACTTTTAAAATGATGAATTTTTAGTCCCTCACAAATGTAAAATGTTAAATTTCGGTACCTAGACTAAATCCCGAGCACTTTTTGGTCTGAATTAATCTTGTATTGTTCACATGACATATTTTTTGAGTAAAATTTAGGAACTCGTTTTCCTTTCCAACACAAAACTCTGTATCTTATTGGATTATAAATTTTGTAAAAAAACACCACAAGTCAGATATTGAAATAATCTTAAATACAAACAAATTGCTAATCAATCACTTACTTCATATCTTTCGCACTCATAAAACATTCTACTATGAATTTATAAATTTGTCCTCGAAAAATTAACTCATTGAATTTTACATGACAAATTTAGGCAAAAATACTTATTGTATTTTATTTTCAGAAACCAAAATTTAATGTTTATATATATGTGAGAGACATGACAAATTTAAGCCAAAATGCTTGGGATTTGATTCAAGGACCAAAATTCAACATTTTACATTTAAAAATCATCATTTTAAAAGTGAAGGACTAAATTCAAATACAAATGTGTAATGTAAGGGACTAAAAATTATCATTTTAAAGGTGAGGGACTAAATAAATACAAATGCATAATGTGATGGACTAACATAGTGGTTTTCCCTTCTTCTTTTTTTTCAAATTTATGAAAAGTAGTTAACCTAATTTCATTTGTTTATACTTTACCAACTTCGATTTTACTAGAAGAGAAAAGAATTATTCTAGTTTTGATAACGCCTTACAAAAACTTTCTAAAGAAACAATATTAGTTTTTTTTTTTAGGTAGAAACAATATTAGTTTTTTTTCTTAAAGGTATTGTTTAAATTACATCTATTGATGTGTTTTTAAAAAAATAAAATAGAATAAAATTTTTTATTCTAAAAGGTAAACTTAAAAGTAGGTGTGCAATTTTAAAAATGGAAAGTATAGGTGTTGATTAATATTAAAAAAGAAATAAAAATATAAGTAGTTGAGAGAGAATAGTGGGAAGGAAGTTATAAAAGCTACACTATGAGGATGAGGGCACATAGTTGGGATATCAAAAGATGATAGACATCAATCTCTCCCTCCCCTTTATATATAAATAGTGGAAAGGATACACTCAATGTGTGTGAAAAATAAAAGAAAAAATGTTATAAAAAAATGTGGAAGTTATACTTTTAAAAAAAAAAAAAAAATTAAATCTCTTTAAAATTAGGAGGAATCCAAAGGAAGATACCACCATACCAAGTTGGCTCTCCTTTTATATATAGTATAGATAATAGTGAGTAAATCTTTCATGCACCATTGGTGTAAAATTTTTATACCATCAAGTTTAAATGCATGCCACAGATGCAAAAATAATTTTTGAAATTTAAACAATGCGCATATGGCACATATCTAAACTCGATGGTGTAAAAATTTTTGTACACTGATGGTACATAAAAGATTTACTCATAGCATATATCTATTGATGTTTTAAAAATATAAGATCAGGACGCTTTAAATTTTTCATATTAGTAGATTTTTATTTCACATTAGGATTAGTGAAGTCTGTTTAGAATTTGGAAAGTAAATAATTACTTTCAGTTAGGGGTGAGCAAGTATTTGGTTAATCGTATTTTAAACCAATTTTGAATTCAATTCAGTTATTTAACAAAAAATTATTTTGGTCAAAAATTGGTTAAGCGAATTTGTGAATTAGGTTAATGAATTTGAAAATGAAATTGAGAGTTTCTGAATTTGGTTAACCGATTACCAAATTCAATTATTGAAAATAGATTATTATTATTATTATATATATGTGTGTACATATATATATATATATATATATATATATATAGTTTTACATTTCACAATTAAATAGCTTTACATGTATTTTATTGATAAAATATTTTAATTTGCTTTAACTTTTTAACTTTCATATATTATTATACTTTTGTATATTAGATCATGTAGTTTCATACATAATTATATTGGTAGTCTTATAAAAATGTTGGAAGTCTTACGTGTGCTTATATTATTAGTTATTGAATTATTAACGATAAATCATATGTTATGTAGCTTTATTATATGTAAAATATTAACACTTGTAATTTACCTAATATCATAATTTTAAACGTAATTATATTATTATTTATTGAATTAAGTTATATGGTATAATGTTTTACACATTTTTTATTAAATTAATCAATAAAATTCACACACACACAAATATATATATATATATATATAGTGAAAATTTAAAAAAAAATTAGAAAAATTTTATTTGACAAATATATTTTTGTATACAGGAATTTAATTAATTGTCAAAGGCCCAACTAGCCCAAGTTCAATTTTGTTAATCAATTTCAAAACTGATTACCGAATTTGGATTTGATTAATCGAAATTCTTTATCGAATTGAATTTGAAATCGAAATTGATTAAAAATTTTTAGTATTTATTTTGAATTTTAATCAATTTTATTGATGGATTGGTAAATTAATTCTCACCCCTACTTTCAATGAGGAATTTGAACAAGAGGCGTATATTTTGTCTAGTAGAAAAAGTGACACCGTCCTCAAACCACGGCCGATATCCGAATTTGGACAGTTCAACGGGTTGACCACGTTAATGGGCCCAATTTGAAGCCCAACCTGGTCTTGTGATTGGACCACTTGTTGACCAATTGAAGTATTGGGACGAGGTTAATAATTAACCATGCTCCAACTAAGATGTGCCTTTGCTATTCTTCTGTTCTACTATTTGTTAGATTTGCGTGAAAAATTAGATTGAGAGAGAGAGAAAGTAATTCCTTTGTCTTCTAATCTTATCATTTACAAGCTAAAACTATTGTGATTTCATAAGGTTTCTTTTCCACTTTGTTTTTGATGCCCAACTATGAAACTAGTTTTGTGATATTTTTAGTATAGTAATTTCTTTCTTGTTTTTGTATTTATTGACAGGTTGGGTTGAATATATTTTTGAAAAATATTTTTCAAAAAATATCTGAAATCTAAACATGAGAAAATAGAAGAATGTAAAATCATCATTTTAATTTTCCTCTATTTGGCTAAAAATAGACTTAGAAAATTTTTGAGTGTAAATTATTTTTCGAATAGTTTAAGAATGATATTAAATTTCAAATTTATTTTCATTTTCAATTGTTGTCCATTCGTTTTATCTCTTCATTATGGGTTCCATAATAATATAATTATAATTATGTTTATTTTACCATTAAATTATATTATGATTTAATTTTGGAAAAAAAATCAAGTTGTTATTTACCATAATCACTTGTAAAGTATTCATTACAGTTATTACAATTTTTTTTAACTCATATTCATAAAATTAAGGATGAAAAATTTTAAAAAATTATATTTCAAAATTTTTTATTTTGTCAATCAAATATCGAAAACTTGTATAAAAACTGAACTTTTTCATGTAGAAAAATATTTTATTTAGGAAAACATTCTACGTCCAATCATTCACAGAGGGTGAATATTTTTCTTAGGGAAATACTTATGTACACTCGGTCTTTGCTCCCATCTGTAGAACCTGTGATCAGAATTAAATCGTAAAGAATCTTACTAAACAGGTTACATCAGCTAATGTCATATATTCTTTAAAATTTAATCTACACTACAAGATTTACAAGTAGAATAAAAAATCGGATCTACCTAAATATTTGCCTTTTCCTTATATTACGATTAATCAAACTGTATCATGAGTAACAGTGAAAAATCATATCAAACAAGAATGAACACCAAGTTGGGCATGAATTCTGGAAATCATAACATACGTACCGTGCTGATTTGACGATGATTTAAGGTGTTTACTGTAATTAAAAAAAAAAGTAATTTTTTGGGTACTATTTAGAGCCTTGAAAGATAGAAATTAACACTTAATCACCAAGAAATTTATTCCACAAAAAACAAAAAAAAAAATAAAAATAATTGTTTGATAATCCCCATTCAAGAGCTATAGTCCAGTTCTTCTGCCTTGTTTGCACGTAATCCATGCTTCATTAAGCAGCAAACTTGGGTCTCTTTAATTTCATGATGGGATTCTTCATGCTATATTAATTGTCTCGAGGGGCTTCCCATAGTCTCACAAGAAAGTGCAATGGCAAGCTTAAGCATGTAAATTTTTTTATAGATCAAGATGTATGTATCTTATGGTCTTCAATATATTATATAGTCCAGATAAAAAATATAGTTTAAAATTTTTTAAAAAGATGAATTATATAGATAAATGAGAATTATAAAGTGTATGACAAGATCATGAACCTTATTTTAATCAAGAATTTGCCTAGCAACAAGGCATGTGATAGTGATAGAGATACTACTGACTATGCGGGGGAAACAGTAGTAGTAGCACCATACCGAACACGTGGTGCGATACGGAAGATTAACTAATAAATCTGATAATTATGAATAGTATTCGTTATTTCCTCTTCAAAGAAGCAAGAAGGTATAATATATTAGTACTATGTCTACATGATTAGGGGTGTTGACAGTTTGGTTTAATTGAATAAACCGATCGAATCAAATTAGTTTGGTATTTAATTTTTGAATAATTAGTATTTAGATAAATTGAATAAAAAAGATTGGTTATATTGGTATTTTGATTTGGCTATTGAAAATTAGTAATCGGATAATCGAATTTTTAGTTTTATTAATTTTATTTTTAGTTTTTGAGTAATCCAAATTATTCAATTCTATTTTCTATTCATATATTCAACATTTGAACCATCTTTTGTATTTTAAAAATTTGTTTAATACTAACTTATAGTATACAAATTCTTAAAATTAGTGTACGAGGATGGTTACGTAGAATTTCCCCATCTGTTTTTCTCTTTTGATTACAAGGCCCAATTTCTTCAATGCATTTCCTCTCGAACCAAGTGCTGAGCTAGTGTGAGTACATTGAATTTAGAATTCCATGCATTAGTCAGAACTCAGCGGGAAATCTCACCTTGTCAACCTTAAGTCTTGAGGTTATTCTTGACGTTGAAGTCTGATTGGTTATTCTTGACGTTGAAGTCGAAATCAGAGTGACAATAAACCCAATCAAGCTTGTGACCGTAACAATGACTGTAGTCCACTCTGGGGAAGATGAAGTAGACGCTGATAATGAGAATTTAGAATGCTGTTTATTTTATAATAATAATGAGAATTATAACCCATATAATAAATAAATATTTATAACCAAAATATATAATTACATAGAATTTATAATAGAATTCAAAACCATCATTATTATCTTAAAAATATCAAAAGGTGTAACTCTTAATAATAATTTATTATTAAATGCTAAGAATTTATTTATTCTATTAAAATATTTCAACAATCCTCACTTATTTTAATATAATACAAATATTATATATTTATGGATAAAGTGAGAACACCATGTATAATGAAAATGGCAATGTCTTGAAACCTTCACCTAGCGTTTTCATAATCTCCATTCTAGAGTCAAAGTGGCTAAATTTTGAAACTAAAACTACTTTAGGATGTGTAGAACTACTTCACACACATGATATTCAAAATGTTACTATAAGTTTTTTAAACCAACACATTACGGTATTGTGCTTTATCCCAGATTCAAGAGTCCTCTAGAAAATTAGCCACAAATTCTCATACAAACGACCCCACTTCCACACTCATTAGGAGAGTCTATCAAGGATACTCCTACGACTAAGACATCCCACCCATAAGAATTATAAAACTCATTAAGAGATTAAGTATCAATCCTCCCCTCATGGGCTCTCTCATACATGCTATATGATAATACATACATATGACCCCACAAATGATACTTGTTGTACAAAAAAAGCTTTTTAAGGATATTAATGTAAATTTTGTACATGAATGGCTCAAGACTTAAGTTATGTTGGTCAAAATTCATATGACACGCATAAATGAATACCACCCTACTAGTTGACAACTGATGCTACATAATACTATTCAATACAATTCTCTCATTTTTCTGTTTTCTTACTGTCTCTTTATCATTTTTACTCTCATCAATTGGTACCATATATGAAAATGGTTACAAAAAGTCATATGTTTTGTACGATTCTCATTTTATCTTTTTGAAAAAATTCATCCAAAAAGAATTTCCAAAATCGAGCAAGTTTCCTTTTTATTACAAGCTCGGCTCCAATCCAAAGTGATCAGCCCAAGCCTCGGGAGTAAACCTAAAAGACATGGTGATTAATTGTAGCTTCGTGAACTACAGTGAAAAATGGCCGACTACATCTTTTGGAGCTGCAATTATGTTGCGACAATTTCTTGGCCTTGATAGATTTGGTTTTGGATGGTTGTATCACTCTCAAATCATTAACTATTTTTTTGTACTTTACTTTTTGACTTAAAACATATCTTTGACTCATGTTATATTTTTTAGTATGCATTAAGTGCATTTAGGTGCGTTTATATACGTATTACTAAATGTAAATGTTGTTTGGCTGGATACATGCATTAAATTAATCAATTTTACAAAAATTATAATGGCTGACCTATTATACTTTATGCATGATTATTTCGTATTTCAGTACAGTAATTGCAACCATAATGGTTTTCAACCTTGAAATTTAAATCCATTTACTTTACTTACGAGTACAAATTGTTCACAGAACTCAAAAGTACTCTTAATTTAATGCATTGTTCTTTTTGTTTTTTATATTAAGAAACAGTCATCGAGCTAAATTTGAAGATAAAGCCAATCAACAATTTGAAAAAAAAAAAACAAAAAAATTTGTCAGGACAAACTGTCCAACCAGAGAAAGATTCTGCTCCCCACTAAAATGTTACCATATAAAGGTAGCCCAAGCAAAGAGAGTCCGCTTGATCCCAGATGAGGTTCTTAAAAAGCCAATTCAGTTCGCTCTTTTAGTAGTTGAAGATCGGCAAAAAATTAAGATACAAAGTGCAGAACTCAAAAAAAAAATTAAGATGAGTTATTTCTCCTTCTCACAAAGCTAACTATGAATCCTAGCTATCTTAGAGGCATTCCAAACCTGCTGGCTTAGTAAACAAATGGAGAGCTCTATGTTCTCGGCCTACAAATCAGAAAAAATAGGTCCGAGCAGCTACACTGGTCAAAGAAGCCCTTGGCGAGCCCAAATGCAAAAAGATAGAGCCAACTTCTTGATATCAAGATCTCGTCGGGGTCTGGTGAAGATGAACTCCAAATTCCTGTGAAGCCGTGAGTTCAGATAGAGGCCAAAACAATTTGATCTTGAAAGATTGACCGAGAAATTGGTAAACAAAATAAAATTCAATCAGTTCGAGATTCTAAAAAGATAAATTTCGATCTCGTCTCTCTGAAGCCGATCTACAACCCGGGGGGCTTACTTCATAAGGCCAAACTTAAAAGTTGAATTGCAGCATAGCAGTGTCGAGCTCAAACCACAAATATTGAATAAGCTTAATCCTTAGTCTGCTCATGCTGAGCTCTACTCATGGTGGTCAAGAAACTCTTGATGAGCTCAAAAGAAAAAGGCATGATCAAACTTCTTGACTCAAATTTTGGAGGTCAGAGAAAGTGAACTCCTATCTGCATGAGCTTTGTGAATGGGTAATATGAAGCCCATAAGTTTCGGTTAAGCTGAATCCGAGAGAAACGAAGTTGCAACAATACAATTTATAGTATTATTTTTGGGGATATTAGAGACTAGCATTCCAAACAATTTGCACATAAGAACTACAAATAAGACAAAATAGTTGTTTGCTTAGCCACCCTTAAGTCAAAGGAGGCTTTACTGAGCTGCATGATTGAGCTAATTATGGCTCAAGAAATGGTCCAGCCTAGGATATGTTCAGCTCGTGAAAGCCGAACTTTAATTTGAACTATCTAGAGGAAGTCGAACTTCAATCTGTTTGGAAAGCAATTGAGGAAGCAAACAAAGCTGCCACTCATGGCCGATCAACAAATCACTGATGGCCAATCTACAAATCAAAATTGGCTGATCACTGATGGCTGATCTACAAATTAAAGTTAGCTGATCATCGAAGTCGATTACCAATGGCTGAAGAACACCAGTCAAAGAAAAAAGAAAAAGAAAAAGAAAAAGAGCCCAAGAGGTCGATAATGATGAAATGAAATTAGGCCATTAAGCCCAAGAGACCAAGAGGTAATTAATTTTTTTTTTAAAAATGATCATATGAGGCACAAAGCCACACAACACGCGATGCATTTGGTTACCCGAAAAAATTTGTGACCCGTCGCTATGCTCAAGTGATTTGGCTCAAGAAGAAAATAAAGGAATGATGATATTAAGGGAAAAAAAAAAAAAAGAAGCTGATAAGCCCAAGAGGCGGAGAGACAATAAGTAAAAAAAAAAATGAATTGAAAAAGATATGATAAAAAAATGATGATCATCTGAGGCAAAAGACCATAGGTGATACATTCGGTTGCCCGAAAGGATCCACAACCTACTGATGCGCTCAAGTGGTTCAATCCAAGAAGAAGCCTAATAAGCCCAAGAGTCTGAGAGGCAATTAAAAAAAAAAAGGGGCCAGATAAGCCCAAGAGGCAACTAAAAAAAAAGAAAAAAAAATGACTTGAAAAATATACGATGAAAAAGTAATGATCATCTGAGGCAAAAAACCTTACGCGATCCATTTAGCTCTTGAAGCGATCCATCACCTATCGAAGTGAGCAAGTGGTTCGGTCCAAGAAAGAAAATGTCATTTACTAGTAAAAATAATGATATTACAAAAAAAAAAAAAGGAAAAAAAAGCCCAAAAGGCCTAGAGGCAATACGGAAAAAAATTAAATTGAAAAGGATTTTGATCAAAAAGTGATGAACATTTGAGGCAAAAGACCTTACGCGATGCATTCGGTTGCCCAAAGGGATCTACAACCTGCGATACGCTCAAGTGGTTTTGTCCAAGAAGAAGCCTGATAAGCCTAAGAAGCTGAAGGCAATCAAAAAAAAAAGAAAAAAAGAAAAAAAAGAGAAGGCCGATAAGCCCAAGAGGCCAATAAGCCTAAGATACTGGGAGGCAATTAAAAAAGAAGGAAAAAAAATGAATTGAAAAGATATGATGAAAAAGTAATGATCATCTGAAGCGACCTTATGCGATACGTTCAGTTACCCGAAGGGATCCATGACCTGCTAATGTGCTCAAGTGATTCAATCTAAAATAGAAGAACAATATATATTATTTGAGGCTCTTATACCACCCGCGATGCGTTGCTAAAGGGAGTTAGGCATTTACATGGGAGAAGTGTTAAACTATTAACTTGAATGAGAGGTCGACCTCTTTAGGCAGGGTGCATCGGCTCATGGCTGGGACTGACCTTCATTATCGGTTCATTGTTGGGGCTATTGCATCTTCACCAAGGCAAACTTGAGTTCAGCTCAGCCATTGGCCAACATCCGAAGGATTAATCGAAGGGGTTACCGAGAATATATAGATAAGATACCACATATGATACCTGTTGTATAAGAAATCTCATTAAGGTCATCAATGTAAATTATGCATATGAATAGCTTAAGACTTAAGCTATGTTAGCCAAGACCCATGTAACATGTATAAGTAGGGTAAAACCCTACCAATTGACAACTTATGTCACATAATACTATTCAACACAATTCTGCCATTCTCTCTATTTTCCTACTTTTTTCTCTTTACTATTTTTACTCTCATCTCTATAAACCATAGGAAGGGGCTTATTTAATTGATTACTAATTGCATGCTTTTATTCCAAACTATTCTATGATTTATTTTTTATAATATTAGATCTCCAACCTAGTTCTTGAGATCTCCAATCCCTATATAGAAGTATCCTCATAGATGGTTCTAATTTAACAAATTTTAGGCGCTAGTCTCAATCCCCTCGATTTTCCTCATATCTTTACCCCAAGTTTAGCATTTATATTTTCACAAATTATTAGAATAACAAACATATTAGATTTTGACCTTCAAGTCAACATATTCAAAATTTCTCAAGATATTATAGCCACACGATATCATTATTTTAGTGAGAATATCATATGACCACTAAATAGATGTATATATGTTCTCATCAAGTGAAGTTATGTTTTCTCAATATTTTATTCACTAATAGCCAGTAAACTATCTACTAGAAATCATCATTGTACATGACGAATAGTCAAATGTTAGGAACTACTTTATTTTCTCACATATCTCATTCACTTCTTGGATGACCAGTAGTTCAATAACCAACTAGGAGCCAATTTATTAAATTTCCATAATTTTCTTTTTGCAAGAAAATATCAAAGAATCAAATTTAGCTGCTTTCACAATTTTAAATAATTTTATTACTTTTAGTTATACATTAATTACAAGCTCTAATTTTCTGTGTCAAGATAATTTAAATTATAAAATAAATATACTTTATATTACAATCAACATATTTTTACTTCAATGCATAGTTTGTGATAATGTATTAATAATATACTTTACGAACAAACCAATTGAAACAAAATAAAGTATTGCGTACAAAAAATATAAAAAAATTACTCTCATCGTATACATAAATTATAAAATGAGAACTCATGCAGAATTTTTATTTGTATACTTAGAATAAACTTTTTAATTTTTTATAATTATTTTTTATACATTGTTTATTTGTTACTTTTAGTAGTAATAGTTCATTACAAATTTTTTTATTACAATAAAATATATGTTGTTTTATTATAATGTATTTTAATTTAAAAATTAAATTATAAGATGTATGTAAAGTTAAATCGTATAGTTAATAAAATATTAAGAGATAGTATAAAATATTAAAAGTTAAAGTTAAACAATGGAAAAAAGGACAAGAAAAAATAAAATGAGAAAGAAGGAAGAGAAAATAAATAAAAGGGAACAAATATAGTTGAAATAGAATGGGTAATTTTGTCCCAACACATATACGAGTGAGTTAATTGTTTATTAAACAACTTATGGGAATTAACTGCAATTTCTACCAAAAATGACATTTCACTTAACTAATTTACTGGGGGTACAATGTTCAATTTTCACCAAATACAACATTTTAATTAATTGACCAAATGTCAAGGGTACAAAATATCTGAAATTATTTAGGGGCCATTTTGCAACTAGAGCAATAGTTGGAGGGAACATTTTACTGTTAACCATTTGAAATAATATTCTAGTTACTCTTTGAGATGTAATATGTGTGAAATAAAACTATGATTGAAAAATATATCCAAATATTAATTATAAAATATTATTAAGAAAATAATGAATAATGAGGGATAAAAACAGAGAGATTGAGATTCTTCTCAACTTGGAAAAAATTAAAGAGATCAAAGTTGATGGATTGGCAAAGTTGCAGATATTCCATGTTTTGCTTGGTACTCAACATGGTTCCTAACCACAGAAGTTTGTGCCAAATTATGAATTTATCATCAAACCTTTTACAGGGCACAATCTGCAAGATTAGTATATGATGCAAACCAACTTTTGCTTCTTGATATAGGAAAAGGATGAATTTGATCTTTTATCTTTAAGGTATTTATTAATTTAATCTCTTATTTATCATAATATTCAATTTAGTTTTTCATTCTTAAAAAAAGTTAATTAATTTCAAGATTGTAATAGAAATTATGAGCAAACTCACAGAATAGTTACATTGATTGCATTTTAACACTAACGTAATTATCACATGTTTTGCTTTATTAATTTGCCTGTAATTTTCATCACAATCTTTAGACTAGTTATTTGTTTTTTTTTTTTTAAATGAAAGAGCAAGTTGATCTATTTTAAAAGATAAAAAATCAAATTGGTCGTATATCTCAAAAATAAAGAATTAAATTGATCCCCGGCTATATGTACCTCATTCAAACCATAGCCATCACCTAACAAAACTGGTAGTAATTTTTTTCCATCTTAAAGTAGTACTTAATTTAATATATTACTGCATATTCGCCCCATCTCGTATAAGATTCATCATAATAACATTAAACGTAATATTTATGAACTACTAACATTAAACTGCTAATAATTGTTTGATAATAATGATCTACAAACACATGTCAACCATGTTCTATCGTAAACAAATGCATAAAACTGTACTTCAAAATTAAACTTTGTTGCACTTATAAGTTCTAAACTTGAATTATTAACTATTCACGTATTATGTAATATCATTGCGTGCATAGGGTTGGGACTGTCTCCATTACCTTTCTCTCCAATTCCACTCAATGATAATTTAATTTAACTGACCAAAATACCTAAAAATGATAAATTAATATCAATAAATTTATTTTGATTAGTAGATCAACATACTCCACTAAAACCAAATATATTCAAAATTATTTTATCACTAAATATCCATGAAACATTTGTATTGTGAAAAATGGATCAAAATTAAGATAAAAAATTTAAACATTTAATCCAACAGAAAAAATTAATCTAGTTATTTTTGAATTTATATATAGCAAACATATACAATAATTAATATTATGAACGGTTGTGAGTTTTCAAAAAAAAACTAAAATTATATTTTATAAGGTATTTTGAAAAAAATTTCTTCAATTAATGGAGATGAGCCTAGACTAATATGATAGGAACACATCAACAGGATGAGAAAACGCATCAAGAGTCTTGCATCATATATAAACTTGAGCTAAGAACTTAAATACGAAACATGATAAATAGATACGGATATGACACTGAAAACAGAATGTTTAGAATATAATTTTTAGTATACAGTACACATTTTATCATTTAATAAATATATTCATATTTATTACCATCTACCACATAGGACGTTATTAGATAAACCTTGAATTATTTCAACTAGGCTTAGTAAAATTGCAAGAAAATAAGGTTTAATTAAGCACTTGAGCGCGATCACATGAAAAATTTATAAATAAAATGAAGAAGGTAAATAGTAATAAAACAAGAACAAAATACCCTTTATAGTTATACACTTCAGTTCTTCCTCTATCACCTCCTTTTATACCCCCATGTAGCTTTCGCTAATTTATGCCTGCTACTACTGATAAACAGTTGATTTTTTTAATAAGACAGTTTGTTCGGTACTGATAAAGTTATCATTTTGACAAATGGGTTTTTGAATATGGCTGATTTTAATGATGGGTTTGATGTAAAATTTTGATTTTAATAATAAACGTATCATTTTGATAAATCCAGGATCTTTGTACACATGCTATTGTTATTTTCAAGAGAGAAATAGAGATAATGCAAAGGTATATAACTAATTGAACTGACTAGTTTATCAACAATATTGATGTTTTATAGTTACTGTAGTTGTCTCCCCATGTAGAGATTGCCACCTAAAAAGACGAAAAGCTAAAGACAAGCATAATAGGAATTGGGAGAGTATAGTGACAA
This sequence comes from Cinchona pubescens, assembly GCA_025175665.1. NCBI lineage: Eukaryota > Viridiplantae > Streptophyta > Magnoliopsida > Gentianales > Rubiaceae > Cinchona > Cinchona pubescens. The sequence goes on along the minus strand of JANKKI010000209.1, from coordinate 850,259 downwards.
AAAATAGGAATATCACTGATATTCTATACACTCAAAGTATATAATTCTCCCAATTTAAAAGTTTCTTTTCTCTCTTCCGTGGATATGCGTTTCCATTATTCTCATATCCTGCAATTAGATCACTCTTTCTTTCTCTTACATCAACCGATGGCGGATGCACTCAAAGCATATAACTCTTGCACTCAAAGCATATAATTTTCACACTTTAAAAGCTTTTTTTTTTTTTTCTTTCCTAGCCATTTCAATTGTTCTCATATCCTGCTCCTAGCCATTTCAATTGTTCTCATATCCTGCAATCAGAGTACTCTTTCTTAATCCTACATCAACCTTATATCTGTCATTGAAAAAGAAAAAGACCTAATGGCGGATGCACTGCTTGGTTCCACTGTACAAGTCCTACTAGAGAAGACAATATCATTAGCTTCTGAACAAATTGGCCTTTTTGTTGGCTTCAAGAAAGATTTGGAGAAACTCAAGAAATCAAGTACTGTGATCCAGGCGTTCCTTGAAGATGCAGAGAAAAAGCAAGTCACCAAAGAGTCTGTGAAGCTTTGGCTGAAAGAGCTTGAACATGTGGCTTTTGATGCTGGAAATTTGTTGGATGATTTCAACTATGAAATTCTCAGCCACAAAGTTGAGATTCAAAATCAAATGAAAAGGAAGATATGCTTCTTTTTCTCACCCTCCAATCCTGTTTTATTTCGTTGCAGAATGGTGAACAAAATTAAAAAAATCAATTCAGACTAAAGAATTAATGAAGAAGCAATCAAACTTAGCCTCCTGTCACAAATTGGAGCTAATGGTGCAACTGTTCTTCCTCTTCCTAATGGATTTGGAAAGGCTAGACAGACTGATTCTGTTACTATTGATGCAAGTTTTGTTGGAAGAGAGAATGATGTCTCACAAATAGTAGCACAGTTGACTAACAAGAGTAACAATGAAAGTGTCTCCGTACTTCCTATTGAGGCGTGGGGATGGGAGGGATCGGGAAGACCACCTTGGCTCGGAAAGTTTTCAATGATCTGAAGATTGAAAATCATTTTGACAAGAGAATATGGGTGTGCGTATCGGATGATTTCTATGTGGATAGGCTTTTTGGATTGATTCTAGAATCAGATCAACTCCGAAAACCAGAAGCTGAGAGTAGGGAAGCCAGAGTCAAGCAGCTCAAGGAATTATTGGATGGTAAAACGTATCTACTGATCCTTGATGATGTCTGGAATGAGAAAGCTAGATTGTGGAATGACTTTCTTGGATCATTGAGAGGTATTAGCTCAACCAAGGGAAACTACATCCTTGTGACAACTCGTAACCAACTAGTAGCTACCATCACAGGAACTTGTTCTTCCAGTTATTCATTGAAACATTTATCAGATGATAAATGTTGGCTCATCCTAAAAGAAAATGCATTTGGTAGCAAGGAAGTGCCAGAAGGATTTCAAGATATTGGATTCCAGATAGCACAGAAATGCCAAGGCTTACCATCTATAGCTGCAAGTATACTTGGCAGCATGTTGCGCAATAAAGGAAGAGATGAATGGCTCACAACACTAGAGATTGGGCTTCAAAATTTAGATGGAGATGTAGATATTAATGTCAATCAAATTTTAAAGTTGAGCTTTGATCATCTTCCATATCCATCTCTTAAAAATTGTTTTTCCTATTGTTCAATTTTTCCGAAGGATTTTGAGATAGAAAAGGATCAACTAATCCAACTTTGGATGGCGGAAGGATTTCTTCATTCAAATACAGTAAACAACATGGCATGGAAAAAGTTGGTGACATCTTCTTTTCCATTTTGTTGGATAGCAACTTGTTGCAAGATGTGGAGATAGACGAGCATGGAAACGTCAGGTATTGCAAAATGCATGATCTCGTGCATGATTTGGTGCAATCTATCTACAAATCAAAAACCACAAGTTTGAAAGATTCTACAAGAGTTGGTGATCATGAGATTTTTCCTATTCGGTATCTTACGCTTGAAAGAAAAGTGGTGGAGAAGAATTATCATTTCCATTTAATGATATTTTCAGGTACATAACAACATTATTTTTGTTTGACAACACATTAATCGACGATAGAGTGATATCATTTTTGAAGTGTTTGCGGGTTTTAAATTTAAGGTCACGGGATGTCAAAATGCTTCCTAAATCATTTGGCAAGTTGTCTCGCCTAAGGTACCTTGATGTATCATACACTAGAAATGAAATATTGCCAAACTCTTTTTGTGAGCTCTACAATTTAGAGACATTAAGAGTTAGAAATTGCATATTATTGAGAAAGATCCTGTCTCTTATCAAGAATCTAGTGAACTTAAGGCACTTCGATTTTTACACTATGGATAATTCAAGTGATGTGATGCCTGTGCTTGAATACCTGAAATTGTATTCGAACAGGAACCTCTCAAATTCATCAAGACTCGGTATAAGAGACAGGTTTCATGTAATTCAAGGTGGATGTCTGTGGAGTTGGGATTATTATTGGGGAAATGATGGGAGTGAAAACGAGAAGAAAGAAAATCAAGTGTTGGAAGGCTTGCAACCCCACAGAAATGTAAAAGGTTTGATTATTGGAAATTTTTCGGGTGATCAGTTTTCAACATGGATTGGACTACTTGTTAAATTGGTGAAATTAGAATTGAGAAATTGTAAAAAATGTAAAGAATTACCAACTCTTGGAGATATGCCTTTCCTCAAAACTCTTGAATTGGTAGGACTAAATGGCATAACAAGCATAGGGTCTTCAAGGATACGGTGAGTCAATCGGGCATCCTTGCAGCAGTAGTCAAGAATCTAAAAAGTTGTTCCCGACACTTGAATTTCTCATTATTGAAGATATGCAGAATCTCATAGATTGGACGGAAGTATCATCTCAAACTTGGGTATTTCCTGTTCTTGAGGAGATACAGATTGGGAATTGTCCCCAATTAGCCACTGCTCCAAGTCATTTTCTGAGTCTCAAGAAATTGTCAGTCAATAACATCAATAATAGTTTTGGGGTGGTAACAAAGATTTGTAGTGGATTGTGCACCCTCACATATCTCAACATTCAGTATGTTAAGGAGCTCACAGAGTTGCCGAATGGGTTGTTCCAGAACAACCCAAATCTTGGGGAATTGGAAATACAAAATTGTCCTGATTTGACGAGGTTTTTGGATTTCAAATCTGGTGGTGTTCAACATTTAGATGCCCAAAATAACCACTCACATAATAACAGTAATAATAAGGACGATTATCTTGTAGGGCTTGTGTCACTTGAGATGTTAATTATACATAACTGTAATGGACTGAAGTCAGTTTCAATACCCAGGGGACACCAATACCTTAGTGGCCTTCGACATTTACAGATCTTCAGTTGCAATGGGTTGACCCATATCTCCATCCCGCAAATATTTGAGTCAGAGGTAGATTATACTTTTGGCTGTAAATCTTAAAGAAGCCTCTCTTCTTGAGGAATTGAATGTTTATGAATGCCCCAACCTCACCTCCTTTCCATTGAATTTAAACCGAATACCTTCTCTGTCTTCCCTAAACTTGGCCCAGTGTGGGAAATTAACCACTCTGCCCAAGGGGAGGCTTAGTTCACTCACATTTTTGGGGATTGGGTCATTCTCAAATACAACAGAGCTGCATTCCTTCCAAAGCCTCTTCGGTGACGACTGTGTGCAACAGCAGAAAAACGTATCATCATCATCATCATTGCCCTCTTCCCTTTGTTATTTAAGATTGTACGGATGGCCTCATTGGGAATCTTTGCCCGATCAAATTCAGCACCTCTCTGCCCTAAAAGATCTTGCTATAAAAGATTTTGGAATAAAATCATTGCCCGATTGGTTTGGGAATCTTTCTTCACTTGAATATCTCCGTATCTTCAATTGTGAGAAGTTAGAGTGTTTACCCTCCCACCAATTAATGGCAAGCCTCACCAAACTAGAATGCCTGACGATTGAGATGCTTGTCCCCTTTTAGAGAGAAGATGCAGTCCAGAGAATGGCAGCGGCACCCATTCTGATTGGTCCAAACTATCCCATATTCGCTACCTTGTCATTAATGGGCAGAGGGTCTCAATAGTTGTTTCAAAAGAGTTCTTCTGGATTTCACCATTACGGGTACACTCTCCTCTTTTTTTGGCTTTGGATTATTATTTCTCAAGGAAATCAGGACTATTCCTATTGAACAAGATCTACTCCAAATATGTTGTTTAGATAGTTTGATCCTCTTAGATAAAAAGTATGATTTGATTTTCAGCAATTGTACGGATTTATTTGATTTTTTCTCAAATTTGCATAATTTGTAGAATCATTAAGTAGCAATGTTCAGTCTAAACTTGTAAACCTTTCACGAATTACCATTGGTACTCTCTATTTGTTCATTTTGTTTTTATATTGCTTTTAAGTGCTTCATTCTCTATTGTCTACTTAAATTAGTAAAGAAAAAAACTATCTTAGACAATGCATTGCTTGATAATGTCTTGAATTGAGATTCTACTTAATGGTCAGAAGAACAAATTTGACCAATAAATGTTGCAAGACATTTGCCCATATGGAATAAAACATGTTACAATCTAGAATAAGCGCTAGCATGGCTTAGTGAAGCCAGATGTGTTTCTTTGACTTTTAATCTGCTGTATTTGTTAATGCAGTAAAACTTGATGTATCTATGTTTTCATGCAATAATTTTACAGGCTACCTGATTACCAAGGCGTATGCCATGCTGCTTTTGCCCAAGAAGGTCATTGCAGACTAAGAGAGGTTCATATTTTGCTAACCTCATTTAAATAGGTTCTGAAAAGATTCAAATATTTATGCATAGTCACCAAGGTGTGTTATGGTGTTCCTCTGCAAGCCTTCAGGTCTGATTTACTGCTGGAAAGCTGGAGCATTTGGGCACTTTGCTACTGGAATTGCAGATGCTGATTTGTGGCAGTCACAGGAAAGCTTTTGCTATGGTGCTTTCAACATCTGTTTTTTGTCAGTTTTTTTTTCCCCTTTTTTTCAGTCTGATGGTGAAGACTCCTGTTGCACTCAACTTAATCTCTCTGTCTGTCACTTGTAGCTTGGTCTGTTGTTGTAATTTTCATTGTTAGGATGTTACCATGTGTCTTTCCTGTGAGGCTTGAGTTTTGTTGTCTGAGCTTCCTGCTTCTTCCTGAGCACTTGATTGTATGGTTTTTTCCATTTTTAAGGATTTTATACATTTTCACATGTCCATATGATTTTTGAGATACATATGTTGCACAGAAAATTATGTAGCAGTGTGCATTCAGGGCTTCACATGTCTCTGTGTGTATTTCGGTAGTTGGAAATAGCTGACGGCCTCAAACCTGGTGCTTGATTTTCCCTGTTTTGTAGAATTCGATTCTGTTTTTAGATTATTTTAGCTGGAACATACCTGACTGCATGAATCTCTGTGAACTTTCAAAAATCTGATTACAGATGCCTAATACCACCCACTTTGAGATTTGTCATGATATGGAGGGTGAAAATGCTGGATTATTTGCTCTGCAAGTAAGTTTCACTTACTTATGAGCATACAAAGTTGTTACATCAAATTGCTCATTTAAATTAATGCTAAATCTGGATTGCTTCTTTTTAAGATATAAAACTGAATTCTGAGCACTTAATGATCTTTAAACTGCAGATTATTGGTGAGAAATCTGTTGCTGCAAATATATAATTCAATGGAGTTTATTGTACTATAGTGGAGATTTTCACCGTGAGTTTCCCAAACCTTTCATTTTTATTAGATTGTTATACCTATTATGATTTGATGATTGTTCTTGATTAGATATGGTTTTGAGCTGAAAGAATGACATTGTGCAACATGGATGTTGAACCCGGGGGGAGAAAATCATATGTATCTCGAGGTAAAAGGACATGTCAGTTTGTTGACCAACCTCTTTCTGCCCCATTTTTTTTTGTATTTAAGTCCTACTGAGCTTAAATTTTCTTCTAGGGGATCTTTACTCAAACAGTGGGAGTTGCATTCGGAGTAGACAGGTGCTTGTCGAATTCAATATCTAGGGTTGTCATCTGTTCATAATCTCATTGCATGAGTATTAATTGCTATAAGTGCAAGCTCGTGTCAGTCTCTAACTCGCATTGTTGGACATGACAATTAGGATTTTGTAATTGCAGCGCTGTGTATCAACAACAAACATGAACTTTCCTGGACGAATGGGTCACAAAGAAGGCTAAATAACTGGCTTCTCCGTATACTGCTGCAGCATCAGCTTTAACTGGCAATGCCACTGATCCAAGAAACATTTGCATTAAGTTTTATTGATCATAGTATACCACCGTACCCTGTATGCACATGAACTTAAGTACTGATGGTGATGACTCCTGATTGCACTCAACTAACATCTGTTTTTCGTCTGTGTTTTTTTTTTTTTTTTTTTTCTTCCAGTCTGATGGTGAAGACTCCTGATTGCACTCAACTAAAGAGACATCTGTCACTTGTAGCTTGGTGTGTTCAGTTGTAATTTTCATTGTTAGGATGTTACCATGTGTCTTTCCTGTGAGGCTTGAGTTTCGTTGTTTTAACTTCCTACTTCTTCCTGTGCACTTGGTTGTATGGTTTTATCCATTTTAAAGCATTTTATACATAAGCATATGTACTTATAAGTGAGATGTTGGCGTAACCGTATGGTTGATCTTTACATCTTTGATACTTGTGGAACTGCATGAGATAATTGATCACATACACTTGAGCTCATTCAATTCTGGATGATCATTTACATCTTTGATGGTGATAGTTGATGTCCAGTTTATTTTTCGTCATTTGCAATTTTCAAGTGTAACTGCTATCTGTGATCTTGTAAAAGTGAGCTTAAGATTTTTGTTTGGTGGTGATTGTGTTTAACTTATTATTTTGTTCATTTTAGTCCATATGATTTTTTAGATGCGCATGTAGCAGAGAAATATTACGTACCAGTGTGCATTTAGGACATCATGTGTTTCTAGAACTGTATGTTTCGGTAGCTGGAAATAGCTCACCACTTCAAACCTGGTGCTTGGTTTTCCCTGTTTTGCAGAATTTGATTCTGTTTTTAGATTATTTCAGTCCGAAGTTATTTTCTGCATGCTACATTAACAGATTGTTATTTACACCTGACTGCATAGATATCTCTGAACTTTCAAAAATCTGTTTGCAGATGAGATTTGTTATGGAGGGTGAAATGCCTGATTATTTGCTAGCAGAAGATTTAATTTTGCAACTAAGTTTACTAATTTATGAGCATAGAAAGTTGTTACATCGAGTTGCTTGTTTTGATTAAGCTGAATCTCAATTGCCCCTCTTTTTAAGATATAAAAATGAACTCTGAGCACTTGTTGATCTTCATATTGCAGATTATTGGTGAGAAATTTGTTGCTGCAGTAGATGAATCCAAGGAGTTTATTGGTACTATTGTGGAGAGTTTGGCTGTGAGTTTCCAAAACTTCATTTTTTATATAGGTTGTTATACCTTTGCATGTGGACCTATTTGATGATTGTTCATGACTAAATTTCTTTTGTATAATAGATGGAAGAAAGAATGATATTGTGCAATATGGTTGTTGAACACGGGAGCAAAAATGTTGTTCCTCCAACTGATAGTACCACATACATGTACCTTGAGGTAAAAGGTCCAGTCAGTTTGTTGACCAACCTCTTGCTGCCCCTATTTTTCTTATATTTTTATCCTACTGAATTTAAAAGTATAATTTTCTTCTAGGGGATCTTTATTCAAGTGGGAGTTGCATTTTGGAGTAGACCGGTGCATACTAATTCAATATCCATAGTTGTCATATATTCAGAAATAAAATGTGGCTCACTGCATGAGTATTAATTGATGTAAGTTGCAAGCTTTGTGTCAGTCTCAAACTCGCATTGTTAGACATGACAATTACAATTTTGTAATTGCAGCTGTCTGTATCAACAACAAATAGGAACTTCCCTGGACGAATGGATCACAAAGAAGGCCAAATATCTGTCTTCTTCATTATCATATACTGGCTTGGGTTAACTGTACTTGAATATGAGCAACTTACCATTTTGTTTGGGCTTTTTCATGTTGTACTTCTTGGTTTTTAGTTGTTGAGAGAGGAATTTCAACCATTACAAGAAAAGAGCCTAGAGATTTATGGACTCCACAGGCAGTGATGAATATTAATCTAGTGAATTTGTAGCAGTTTGGGAGTTCCATAATTTTTCTGTGGTTTCAAGTCAATGCCCAGCTGCGGCTGAAATTCCACCCAGTGGGGCACTTGCCACCCCGAGAATGCATTGGTTGGTTAATGTCATGGATTAAGATTCTACTTAATGGTAAGCAGAAGAAATTTGGATTCTTGTTGAAATTATGAATCTGTTTTACATGCTTCTATTGCGAATGCTACTTGTGTGTTGTTCATGGGTATCTATTTCATTATGTAAGATTTAAGTTATAGAGTTCTCTTATTCTTTACTTTCATTTCTTTGTTTGAAGAGAGATGGGAGATCTCAAATAGATTAGATGTGAATTATAACAAGTTAAGCTCTCTCAGTAAGCGGCAAGTCTGCTTGAAAAAATCGATATTGTCTGCTTTAAAATCAGGTCCAAGTGTATTAGTTTTATCTTACTCTTTTTTCTCCTTAAAAAATAAAATAAATTCCTGTTTGAGCCTACTTTGTTTTTCACAATTCCGTTCACCTTCTTTTTCACACCATCAAACCAAACACTAAAACTACACACAAAAGTAATTGTCTACTCACCATTTGAAAGCTTAATCTCATAAAATGAGATATGCCCATATATGTAAACTAAACATATATTTATTTAATAGAAAATAAAAAATACAATTTAAATTTATTCTAGTATGAAAGGTTAAACCTGTCTCTTATACACATCTAGATGTGTATAAGAGACAGGTCCGAACTATGGAAAGAAAAGTATAAATTTTAAATTATATTTTTTGTTTTGTTCGACTAAACCTAGATTAATCATATCGCTTAAACGTGAGGCTTGCCCATAGTTCAAACTCTCCAATCTAGGTTTGATTCCGAATCTTATCTACCATTTTAAACTGTATAAGAGACAGCTATAGTTATTCAACTAAGGTTTGGAAGTCCAAACCTATATTTTCTTTTTTTTCTTTGCTAGAAAAAATTTTCAGACCAGTGAATAGGAATAAATAGTGCAATAAATTAATGCTTATCATGTGAATAGTAAAATATATGTATAGGTGAATATTTACAATATTTATTTGAACAGTGTAACTAATGATCTAGTGTGTATAATTCACATAAATATTTACAATAACAGACCTATACATCTGTCTCTTATACACATCTAGATGTGTATAAGAGACAGTAGTAATTCAATTTGACAAGAAATTAATTAATGACTGCTAATTGATGGGCTCTTTTGATACTTAGCGCTCATGGTCCACAAATACATTGGCACTCATAACCACAAATATTACCAATGCTACTATCTGTGCCTTCTTTTGTGTTGAATAGTTGATCTAACACTACTCGAAGCATATCCGCGATCATAGAGTGGTGGAAGCTCCATTTGCCACCTCTCGAGCTTCGACCTAAGGCCTTGTCAATGCTTTCATCCAAGCTCCATCCATCTAACATTGAGCTCCAGTCCTTCTCCAACGGGTGCTTTCTTTCAGCTATGGCTACAGCCATCTCATACGGTGAAGCACCTACTTCAGAGTCTAACAAATAGAATTATCTTTCTTCAATGGGACCCAAACACATACTTCCCATTTTCTCTCGGCCTATTATAGTCATTACCCACTCAATAATTTCAAATTAGGAATGGGCTTTCCAATAGCCATTTTAGGTGGCTCTTTCAGTGGAGGTAGTATTTTTGAGATTGTAACATATTTGATCAATAGCCTTAATTGTTAGTGGATCGAAATAATTATCAGACACACCTGACTTTTCATTGGCCACCTTCTTTTTATCCACATTCTTTGGATCACTGGTCTTTTCATTTTTTGGGCCTAATAAAAAATGATTCTTTGCTAACAATTGAATCACTGCATACTGAACGAGACTTCCCACTTTTCTTCTTGTACTTTTGGGCTTCTCCCTTAAACAAGGATTCCGCACCACTTATAACTAAACTTCTCTTTCCTTTCTTAGTAACCACTTTAAATGGTTCATTAGGAATAATAATTATAGAATTGTCCTTCTCCAGACCTCCCTTCATCTTGAGTGGAATTGCCACAATGAAACCATTTACTGAAGAAATATAAAATGTCACACGTTTTCTACATTCATTTTTAGTACGTCTGTAAAATAAACTTCACATTTGATGCATTTGTAGTTGTAGTATTTTTGCCGAAATTTGGACTCTAATTTTTCAATTTTGTTATTAATGTTTTGAAGATAAGAATCATCTTTCCCCGTTAGATAACATATCCAACTGCTAAAGCACTGACTTTCCTATACAAATGCATGCTACGCATGGAGCTATCAAGTAATGTCACAGCAATATTTAATATTCTATGTGGGCATCCTGATGAATAGCGTACCTAATCCATATATTCATATTCAAACATCACAAAATGTTTTCTAGTAGTATTCATTTCTCAATAACAACAAATGTGTCTTATGACTAACAATAATCCTTCCAATCTACATCCTTTTAAATAATCCCAACAAAATTAGAGCAACTAGACCAATACCAAAAGGTACAATAATTGATGTCAATGGATAGTTGAGTCTACATGGTCTATCACCCAAAACAGATAGTTAGCTAATGAAAGCCCATCACCTTGGATATGTCAAGATAAAACCAATGTGGTTAAGATAACAGTTAAAAGCTTTCATGAATACATAAAAAATAAGAAGATTACTAAATGACTTCAGAAACTAGCCAACATCATTTGACCAATACAATATCATTAGGCAAAACCTCAGCAAGATAATCTAGTGCTTGCAAGACCAATGATTATAGCTTACCAAATGAGCAGCCGAGCAAAGTGAAATTCTTTCAGCCTTCTAGTAAAGGAAAAGGGGACTTACCACATTGAGGGTATTATTTGTTAAACAAAAAGAAAATAAAGATTCGAGGCAAAAGTTTATCAGAATGGGGTTCAGAACTTAAGATTGTAAATTTGAAAATCGTGCTTTGTCTTTAAACAACATCTACGGCAGTAAAGATACTTCTTTTATATGCAATGTGTAGCATGTTTCAGCAGGAAAAAAAAATCATATGAGACGAAAATAAACTTTTTATTGCAACTTAATACAAATGAGAGAGAACACAAAAAGCTTCAATGACAATCACTACCATATAGAATGCTGGAAAGGTCTTAAAAGGCTTTCGTCTGAGAACATAGATACTTGTATAAAATAGAAATTCTAAATTCTTCTACTTGATTTGTTCTCAGTGATTGGTTTCCAAACAAGAAGTAGACAAAAATAGAAAAGTTGAGGTAGCATGTTGTGTCATGGTACTCGTAATAGTTACTAGATTCACCATACTTTTTGATACGTGGTACGAATATAGGTACACGGTACATTTCATAGCTAAAATGTGGTATATTGGAAGTAGGTTTAGTTGAAAAGTTCTTTTAGTATGCGGTACGCTTGATTAATTTAGTTGGTACGCTCCAATATCATAATAAGCTTTTAAGAAAGTTAGAATCCCATACAGATTTACACAAATTTATTAAGATTTGTTAGAATATTATTGTTATTAGTATCAACAAAAATATTAGTCTAATTAATTAATTTCTTGTCAAATTGAATTACTATGAAGTAATTTGTAATTGGTATGTTTGACATTGATTGTATTAGTTTGCAAGAGAGATACTTGTTCCGTGATAATAAGAATAATTTTGGAAGAAAAACCGAAAATAAGTAGTTTTTATATGTAAGTAAAATCAACTTTTAAAACACTTAATTTTTAAATTTATAAGCTTGTTAAACGATAATATTTAAATAAAAGGAATCAAGCTAGTATTAGAAATGACAAAACTACAAAAAGTTTAAATTTAATTAGTCAACCTTTTACAAATTGAGCTAAAAAATAGTTTGCCAGATTTAGTGAATCGGTACATATACCATAGTGTTTCAAATTACAAAAGCACTGCGAATCAAAATGCGTGAATTGGTACATAATATGTATAGTTACCCACCTAATGACTTCGATAAAATATTGCATCAACTCCCTAAATTCTATTGCATCAACTCCCTCCAACAAAAATATTGCCAATCACATGGAACAAAATTTTGTCACAAGAATCAGGAAATGACGATAAAATAAACACACTAAACGATCCTTTCCTACTCTTTATCTTACTATTAGAGGCCACCAAAAGACACAGAGTTCCTCGGTTCCAATAATATTGTTCCGCTAATGACAAAGGAAAAAGGTTTAAACTAATTAAAAAAGGTAAATTTCTCTTAAAGCAAAAGATAGAGAAGCATAATGGTCTTGAAACAGAAAAGGAAGTGGAGACAGAAAGAGAAGACAAAAAAGTCAAATAAAAATGAACAGAAGATAACTAAGGACTCGCATCCCATTTTTCAAGTTGCTATCCATACCCAGCAAATAATTATATGCAAGTCTCTTGACAAGTGAAACAGAAGAAGGCTTTGTGCACATCTGCATTTTCTGAAAGACAGCAGAAACAAATTTCCATGCAATCAATGACCATAACAAATCTTGAGCACTCAAACACAAAAACACTTGCATACACACAAATAAAGTTCACTCTTCGTCCCTCGCTAACTCACTCACAAATACACACAGACTTGGACAAACACACATACATAAAAATACCCACACTCAAAAACACAGATTCGAATGCAATCACACGCAGTCACTACTAACTAACTCACAAACACAACATCACACACTTACGGACACATTCCCTCACGCACTCCCTCTCCTTCAAAAATACATACAAAAACACACTCAAATGAGCAAAAATAATTACTAGTAAAATAGAAACCAACCCAGATAATATTTCAAAATTCTAAAACAAACCTAGAAATTAAAAAAAAAAAAGAAGTTAAAAAACTATTCTGGGACACTGAAAAGTTTGAAACTTGAGCACATTCCAAATCAGACAGATAATAAAAATCCAATCTTTATAGCAAAAAACCATCAAAGAAACATCTTATTGAAGTAAAGAAACTGTCTCGTGTCATAGATTTTTACAGTGGGGGAGAAGACCAAGTGAAGAAGTGGCAGGAATGGCGGTGAAGATGGTGAAGTGAAGGAGAAAGGAGAGCACCAACGAGGGACGGAAATTGAAACGACGACGTTCCTTGCCATTATCTAATTAAGAATACATGGAAGGAAAAGGAATACGTTACAAATCTAATTGCAAGGATTTTGATCCCGCATTCGAAGTATGAGAGTTAGTATTAGTTCAAATTCTTCTACTTCAACAGGTACAACTTGTTTTTTTAAATATCATTTTATGCAAACCTTCACTTTTTATATTTTTCTACTTCAAAGATCTTAGAATTTTAGTCACAATATTACAAAATTAGGCTTTGGACGTCTAAAATATTATGTAATTATAAATTATCCTAAGATATATGTCTATATAATGTTATGGCAAAACTATTTTAACTAATATCTACACAAACTTAATTAAAATAATTATAATACTATGATTTAACCAAATTTCAAAATATTTTTTATATGTATTGTATATATTATTTCTGTCTATTTTACACATCTAATTTTGTAATAGAGTATATCCTCAATTATTGTAGAAATTAGGTTCTTTTTACATTATTATCACTTTTCATATAAATTGTTTATTAACTTATTTATGTTGAACTATTATTTTATTTTTGAAAAAATCATTATTTTAATAGTAATTTTTTTGTACTTATGGCCCCACTTTAAATTAAAATAAGTTAACATGTTGTTTCTTGATATGTTATTTTATTTATAAGATATTTAAGATTTAACATCTTAATTTGACTCATTTAATAATTACAAGGTCTTAATTTGACTCATTGTTTGTAGTCTAAATTATCTAATTAATTTTCTTTGTTAATAATTTAAAATTTAATTTTTACTTTTTGATTGTTATTAGAATATGATTAAAAACTTATATCATTAACTATTAGATTATTTATAAATTATTCAATTAAATTAACAGTGTCCCAAAATAATTTGCATTCTTTCTTTAAAAAAAAAAGTTATTAATAATTAATAATAAAAAAATTTGATATTACTATTTAAATATTATTTCGTAGAGTGACATTTTGATAAAATATTTTTCGATCGTGTGACATGAAGGTCAAGGATTCAAGTATGCGTCTCATAAAAAAAAAATTGCAAGATAAATTATGTATTGTAAATCAAATACTCTGACATTGCAAATATAACACATAACTTTATACAGTAGACGATATGTTCTTATATACTTTTTCCCCCCAAACCATCATTTTCGTATCCGGCTGATAAAGACATTCTGCGTCGGTGACGGACGAGTCTGTAGAATATGGTGGATTTTTACAAGACAAATTGAAATGTATGAGATTGGCATATTAGTGTTAAAAAGTCAAACTAATGCAAAGACATCTTGTGTGGGTGCCGAATCTAAAGAATATCTAGATTATGTACTATGTTCCTCTCCATTAATTTAAAAGAATTTTCTTTAATACACTTTATAAAAATAGATAATTTTTATTATTTTTTGAAAATAACAACCGTTCATAATATAATTTACTATATATGTTTGTTATATATAAATTTGAAAAATAAATAGATTTAATTTTTAAATTTTTATCTTGATTTTGACTAATTTTACACCATCCAAATATTTCGGACAAATTGAGTGGCAAAACATTTTTTTATATATTTAATTTTAAAATATGTTAATTTACTCATCAAAACAAAATTATTGATATAATATAATAATTTTTAAGAATTTTGGTTTTTAAATATAAATGATCATTGGGAACAATTAGAGAAAAAAATTAATAAAAAGAATCCTAACCCCTTTTTTTGAGAAACGGTTGCTTATCGTGTCGTGTAAGATTAATATTTGGGTTAAATGCATAAGACCCCCTGAACGTATATCCCAGTTGCAATTTTCCCCCATTAACTTATTTAATAAGCATTTTATCCCTTGTTTAAGGCTTCTTCATAATTTATGACAAAATTACCCTTATTATTTTAATAATTTTTTCCTTATTTTTTTTCTTTTCTTACCAATTTATTTATTTTCTTTCTCATATTTTTCCTTTTATCTTCTAACCCATTCTTTCTTGCTACCACTAAACTATTATACATCTAGCAATTGGTTAATTAAAAGGCCTTTTTTTTTTTTACATGTGTATAAATAATTTATAGAATAAATAAATTTTTTAATGCAAGCATCAAATATTTTAATAGTATAATGTGGATTTTGTGACTTTTGCTAATGGTATAAGTAAAAAATAAACAAAATATAAAAAGATAAAATAATTTGTCAAAAACTTAAAATATATATTCTAAGTATGTAATTTGTTTTAGCTATATCATTCGTTTGTCATATTTTAGTTGAGTTTAACATAAATCCAAAATCCCTTATATTAGGCAGTTGTAATATTTTCTTAATATATTTTTCTGATTTTACACCATAAATAAAAGGTTGTACACATTTTTTTTCATTCTATAATTTTATTTGTATACTAAAATATATATTTTTTAGTATATTATTTCCTCTAACTCAAAATTTTCATTTTTTATTTGTTAATTTTGTTATTAATAGTTAATCACAAACATTATATTATGACGAGATATATTTATTGTATTAAAGTGTGATTGCATGTGAAAAGTTAAAATTTTAATTAATTAATTATTAAAAGTAATATAATTTTTTAATAGTAACAAGAGAGAATAGTGAAAAAAAGAAAAAGAAAAAAATACGGCGAAAATAAATAAAAGGAAAAAATAAGAAAAAAAATTAAAACAATAATAATCAAAATAATAAGGGTAATTTTGTCCCAAAACATGAAAGAAATGATAAAGTGCTTATTAAATAATTTGAAGGGAACAAACTGTAACTAAGTGTAAATTCAAATCTATTTTCTGCATTGAATCCTTAATATTACAACCTATCTACGTAGACTCATTATTAGACCTTCTGAATGACACAATCTGAGATGTTAGTTAAAGAACACATATTTATGTTTCAAAATCAATCAGCAATGAATTAATTGAGTCAGTCATAAAATTTATTAATTAGTTCAGAATTTTCTTAAAAATTCATAATGTGGCATACTTTGTATTTTGACATTCGCTCATACACTCGCACATAATTTGAGTTAGTTGAGGTCCGTGATGTTAGTTGATTGTCTTAGAACATGCCATAAAACAAGTATTCATAAAATATATGGAGGATAGAATCTACATAAGATAGGGGGGTATTCTACCCCCTTTTTAATAGGGTTTTCTCACGCCTTGCTTTCCCTTGCTAGCTAGTTTTCCTCGCTTGCTTGTGTCCACCGAGGGACCCGAAGGTAACCGAAGGCAGAGCCTGAAGCTGAAAAGAGCCTTCGTATGAAATACGAGGTTCTCTAAGGGCCCCGGAAAGCCACAGGCTTGAAGGGGACAGCCCGCAGGGTTTGCTTTTCTGCTTGCTAGCTAGCTAGCAAGGGAAAGCTAGGCGTGAGACAGGCGGAAAGTGTTAAAGTTAATACAATATATTATGTGCATTTGTTTGTGATTTTATGAATTTATACCTGACATTAAAAATCTATATTTTAACAAGCTATCAAAGCTCTGTCTCTTATACACATCTAGATGTGTATAAGAGACAGTCCCATGACATTCATTTATTTGTGTATATTTATATATCGTTTTTATAGGCTCTTTTCAGCTTCAGGCTCTGAGTTGGTTCAGACGTTAAATAGGGTAGTTATACCATCAAAAGGTCCGAAATATGATTCTTGTGGCTAGCAATTTCCCATTCAGTAGACATCTATAATTACCATAATAAATTAGTGAAACATATGTAAGTTACTTGTCTTGATCTTGAAGAAAGAGAATAATCTATCACAATACCAAATTTTTACATTGTATTATTAAATGAGTCAAAAAGATGTTATATCTTAAATATCTTATATATATATATATATATTTTGTAATTTATTTATTGTCTAAAAATGTTTGTTACGTTGAAAAGGGCAAAGTATAATCATTACACAATTTTTACTTTTATCCTTTATTTTTTTGTGGAGACAAATACATTAATACTACACCATTCAAAATTTGAATTTGGAGGGTAAAATGGGAAATATTTAAATAACTATCACTTCAACACACTATTCTTAATAAGTTGGATTCTCAAAAAATGATAAAAATTATGGGACAGAAGGAGTAAAAAAAAATTGAAAGAAGTTCTGAAGTTATAAATGAAGCTTCCAAGTTGTATGAAACAAGAGCACAATGTTCTATAGGATTATGATTCTGATATTCATTCCACTCATTACCTTATTTTATTGGGTAAATTACAAGAAACTCTTTTGCGGTTTGACTAATGTTTATGTTACTGCCTTCTAGTTTTTAAATGTACAATCTACTCTTTGTAGTTTATGTTAAAGTGAACAAAGGTTATGGGGAACAAAACACCCCTTACATTATCAGATAAAATAGACCTAATAGAGTCAGGAAGTTCAAGAAACAAAAGGAACTCTCCTTAAGTGGTTGCACCTTGCTTTGCCAAAAAGTCAGCAATCTATTGCATTCTACCATGCACTATATGCGTAGAAGCCTAGCATCCGGTAGTTGATCAAGCAATAGTCTGCAAGCATTAATAATAGGAGAGAGCAAGTGACAGAGTCGCAACAATTTGAAAACAATTTGAGATCAATCTCAATGCTCAGATTATTAAAGTTATTCTGAACAGCAAGTTTAGAATTCCCTAGAAAATAAGAACTCAGCTGCATTAGTGACGCAGAAATAAGAACGTCAATGAGTTTCAAAGATAGATTATGTGTGCGGCTAGATGCTCCTCCTTTAACTTGTTAAAAGAGTTTTTGGCTTAAAACAAGGCAGAAATGTAACAGAACGGAGTTGGTTTAAAACTTGCGAACGGATGAAAAATATTTTTTTTTTATTCTTTTCTTAGCTATTTAGAAAATTCTCATATGAAGAAATATGTTTAGAAGGGTGGATTTGGAATTGAAATTCAAATCCATCGTAGATCATCCAAAAAAGTAAGATGTAGTGTCTGGATGGAGGGATTTTGGTGGATTTGGATTAGTTCAAATCTATCATAAGTTATCCAAACAAATTAATTGATTTAGTTAAGAATTTTAAATCCACCAACTAGTTTGAGTGTAATTTTAATGTTTAAATGAGCAAATTTCAAATTCATTCTAAAGTTCATCTCATATTAAATAACCAGATTCAAATCTATTAATTTCAAATCCTTCATAATATTCAAATTCACCCATTCAAACACAACGAGAGTAAATTTAAAATTCATTCGTAAATAAGAGTGAAATTTAAATAATTAAAATGAATGAATGTTAAATTCATCCATAAATTTTGTATCATTTCAAATCCTTTCGAAAATCAAATCCACGCATCCAAATGTAACCTGAAACTTACTAACTTTTTGTATGAACCTGAGCTATGTCAGTTTGACATTCCTTTATTTATGTTATCTTTCTAAATTTCATCTTTACTCTTCTATTGTATCTTTCAAATAAAATATAACATAGATACAAAGTGTACAAAACTTTTACAAATTTATTTTCAAAATTTAATAAAACTTAAAAATTTTCAAAATAATAAAAGAATATGTATTTTAAAACATTTTTTGTCATAACTAGAAGTTAAGAGATAAAAATAGATTTTAACATATTGGTAAATATCACAATACGTAGACATATATAAAAAGACTATTATGACAAAATAATCATTTAATGAATAATGAAAACATTATTTTTATGCGTTTGTTATTCATCATTATATTATAAAAACTTAAACATATCTCATTTAGTCTATTTTGTAGTAGTTTTATGGAAATTAATAATTCTAAATTCTTTAAGATTAAAATAAAAATTTGATAAATATGTTTTATAAATGTTTTTCGGCATATATGTTGCATCTAATAATTTAAATGGTTATGCATATTAATAAAATAATATATTTTATTAACTCACCAGTTGAGCCAATAACCTACCTATTAAAACCACAACCAATTGATCCACATTTCCAGTCGAGCTTCTCCATGCGAGGTTTAATAATTGTGGTCATAGATTTAACTGTTGGGGCTCCTGAGTTAGTAAACTGATTGAACTAGTGAGTCATTAGAACTAACTCAGGAGCATAATCGTTGTGTAGACATTGAGAAAATATTTGATAAATTTGGTTTGTAATACAAAACCAATCTCAAATTATAAAAACGATATATAAATATACACACACATAGAGTATAGCAAAGGAGTTCTTTAGTGGGAAGTTACTACATGATAACAAATGGCATCATTTATTAGTCATTTTCTACTATTAGTAACTAAGTATGATTTGAAATATTCAAAATTTTAACTTTATCTTCAAATCTACATCTATCTATATATCTAATATAAGAGAATGGGTTTTTCTTAGAAGCCATAAAAATATGATATATGGCATATTTTATATATAGGAAATCTGCATTATAAATAGTGACAGTAAAAATGAAATATTTAACCTTACTGGATTCAAATTAATTTAACTAAATCTTATTTTTAACTACTTTTATTTATTCAAAATCCTCATTTTATGCATATATATTTCTTATAATTAATTGTATTCCAAAAGAGTTATAAAAATATATTATGTAATATTTTAAAAAACCATTTTATTAAACAAACATGATTTTTAAAAGATTGTCATATAGATGAAATAACATCTCTGATTAAGTAAATACATAGTAACTAAAATTAACAATCAATTTCTATTCGAAAATAATAGAATAATATTAGACCAATAATTTTGATACTCTAATAAAAACTTTAAACCCTCTACATCTAATACTTTTTAACTAATTTGACAAAATTACTCATGGATTAAATCCTCTTAAACCTTTTATATAGAGAAAAACATTTTTCCTTAGATTTTGTCTTTTAATTTTCTTTTCTTGATTTCTTAGTTCCATCTATACTTTCATCATCCAGTAGAGTAATTATTATAAAAACTGGAACTTATTTATAACAAGATAGTTATTTCTGATATTTACAAGTTGATTTTTTTTTTGGCAATTAAAAAAAAAAAAAGAGAAAAATTAAAAAACAAGCCCTTTGTGACTTCTCGGTTATATTTTTAATATTCTAAGATCAATTTTTAATATTCAAAAAGTCGGTTATATTTTCAGAAATATCAATTATATTTTTACCTAAATAAGAAATAAAAATAACTAATGGTCTCTAACAATTATAAGTTCCTTATTTTTATTATTGCTTTTACTTTTAAGTTTTTGCTGCTGTAAAATTTATTAATTAATACTTAATTTTTTACTTAAGTGAGGTAAAAATGAACTACTTAACAATGAAAGTCAAATAGTTACCTAATCTTATCTTTAGCTACCCTTATTTTTTTAAATCCTCAATTTATATGCACACCTTTTATAATTAATTTTTTTCCATAAGTATTATAAAATCAAACGTGTATTATAAATCATATAAATATAACTTAAGAAAATATTCAACACTTTTATCTATATATTGGTGTCAATAAATTAATTTTAGATATATATAATTAAATATTAACTTTCATAAAAATAGGAAGATAATTTAGCTTAACTATGTCTAAATGATATCATTCTGCAACCTAATATTATGCATCACAAAAAGATAAAAAAAGGTTGTAAGATAAATTTTTTCTTTGCATCTTCTTTCAACTTTATATTTATTGGTAATTAATTATTCAATGTTAATAGACATTATTCTTATGTGATTATGCAGTCATAGTATACTAAAAAATAGTTTTAATAGTATGTCTTATTATTGGCGTTACCATTGGTTGTATTACTTTTTGTTTGTTGATTTAGATATATAACTAATATACCCAAAGAAAAAAGAGCAAAAATCAGTGTGACTTTTATCATGTAAGATCAATATATATATATATTTGCTTGTATTTTTTAGTGTACCAAGTTTTTCAAATTTTGATTAATGCTATTTTCTAATTGACGGAAAAAATATTTTATGGAAGTGAAAATTATCCATAAAAAATAACTATACCATTATTTTTAGAAGCAATATCATTAGAAAACCTTTTAATTCTGAGTTTTCAACTAACCCTGATACTATTTTTTAAAATGTAAAATGTTAATTGAAATATGTCAAACATTGTTTTAAAAAAAAAGAGTATGATAATATCAACTTAGCTTATAAAAATACCATTGTGCTTTTAAGTTCAATAATCACTTTTTATAAAGTGCTACAATTTGCTAAAATAAAAAAAAATTGTACACATTTTTATAAAAAAACAATTACAAAACTTAAATCTTGATGGTATTACTTTTTGTTTGTTGACTTAGAGATATATCTAATGTATTGGAAGGAAAAAAAAGTAAAATATTAGTGTGATTTTTATCGTATAAGATCAAAATCTATATTTGTTTTTTATTTTTTAGTGTATCAAGTTTTTTAAAATTTGATTTTATACTATTTTCTAATTGACAGAGAAATATTTTATGCAAGTAAAAAATATTCATAAAAAATAACTATATCTTTATTTTTAGAACCAACATCATTAACAACCCTTCAAACTATAGATTTCTATCTAACCCATATCATTATTTTTAGAACTAGCACCACTAGCAAACCTTTTAACTATAGATTTCTAACTAACTCTGACTGACTCACTATTATTTTAAAACTATAAAATATTAATTGATATATGTCAAAGTTGTACCAAAAAAAAGTATGACAATGTAAACTTAGTTTAAAAAAATACCAACATGCTTTTAAACTCAACAATCACTTTTTATAAAAGTGCTACATTTTATTAAAATAAATAAATAAAATGTATACATTTTATGGAAAAACAATTACAAATCTTAAATCTTGGTCCAAATTATTCAGTATGATTAGATGATTATACGAATTTTATAAAAAAATAATTACAAAACAAATTTTTGTCCAGATAATTCAGTATGATTAGCTGATTACACTAATTATTAGACATAATAAACTTATTAATCAACTGAATAGCTTACCAATTTTTTAATTAATACTTCAATTCAAGCATTTTGACCGAAATTCTATAAAATGATAAGAAAAACTCATTTATACTTAACACAAATGAATACGTGAAATGAGAAATAATACGCAACTTTTATTTCTATTATTTATGTACAAAAAAAATACATTCCTAAAGAAACAATATAAACAAAGAATGTTGTCAACAATTATAAATATAATGAAAGCCAACTATTACTTATATTATTCATATAAATAAAAACTAAATAGTGTAAAAACTCATACTATCTAAAACTATTACAAATATTGTCACTTAATTTTGTTTATTTTTATTTTATTTAATTATTAAAAATTGCATGCCATCATCATAATTTCACTAACATAATTTTATTTTAAAAATTAAATATATTTATCTACCCGTGCATAGCATGAGTTTTCTTGCTAATGTGTGTGTGTGTCTATACATATATAGGGGTCCTTTAGTAGGAAGCTACTACATGATGACAAGTGGTACCATCTATTAGTCATTTTTTACCATTAGTAACTAAGTAAAAAAAAAACTAATTATAATTTGAAATATCCAAAATTTTAACTTGAGCTTAAAATAGTTTTTTATTAGGAAAATGAATACAAACTGATTATTTGTTGTAATAAATAATTTTAAATTCTATATTTTCGGGCCATACATGTTATATGCGCAAAAAAATTTTAGTCTATTTTAGAAAAAATAAAATGAGTTTTAAGTCATAAAAATTTTAAATGCATATTTAACACATATCAAGTAGTTTTTTATAAGGAAAAATTAATACAAACTAAATTAATTTTGAATATTCAAAATTTGGTTATATTTTCATAATTATCAAGTAGATTTTGATATAATGAATGAATATAAGCTAATTAATAGACAGTAATAAATAGTTATTAAGTGCTTTATTTAACTATTTATATCCACAAAAAAAGTTCATAAAAGAACAAAAAGTTTAATCCTTATATGAAAAAATAATTTTGTAGGAATATAACAGACATTGGATTTTGTTTTATTTTATTTCATCTATACTCTCTGTCCCCTTACGTCACCGATTAATCAGTATAGTGTTCATGTATCTTCTTCAAAAATGTATTAAATTAATATGATTATAATATCATTTAGTATTCCTTCTATCATATTTATTTTTGTCACAATTTGACTTTTGTGGTCAAATAGATTAACAATTTTGTAATCAAGAATTTATATATATTTATTTGATTTTTTATGAAATAATTTCATTAAAAGTTAAATTTATATCAAATATTACCATATAAAAAGTTAAATCTTTAAAAAAGGTACAAAATCTATAATTAGTATTAAAAACTTAAATTGTTGACCACAAAAGTCCAATGTGAAAAATTATTTGGGACAACTCAATATAATTTCGATAAGATATTTTAATATATTTTGTCATTTTCATTAGATAGATTTCATTACTTTCTTATGGAGAGTTTTTGTTATTTTTTTATAAAAATTGAAAGAGCGATATACTCATTTTTGTTGTGATCAATATTTTTTCATCACACGATAACTACTTTTTATTTTGCTTGATTTTCTTATCTTATCATTCTATTTTTCTATTTTCTTTAGGAAGTAAAATATTTAGAGGAAGTATATGTCTAAATAGCTACATCTGTTTCCCATATTGCTAAGGTATGTGTTTATGTGAATCTTTATTTAAAATAGCCATTGATAATTAATTCAAATGTTTTAGCCTAGAATTTTGATAAAAATTTCTTAATTGTATTTTTCGTTCTTTTAGGTTTGCAAATTAAAACTCTCCACTCTATGTACATCGATAAAACACTACTTACATACATGTATTATTATTATTGTTGTTGTTGTTATTATTATTATTATTATTATTATTATTATTATTTTGGTAACTTTATGGGTGTCAATGTCTAAACTGGGATAGTAATGCATGTAAGTGCAAGACCCAAATCCCACGTTTGGTATGTAGGAATGGCTTGGTATGGATAGGCCATTCCCAGTTATATTTTCTCTTCTCCGTTTGGTACGACACTTTCAAGTTGAAAAGCTCATTCCACAAGGAAAAGCCATTTTCACTAAATCCTGGAAAGCTCAATTTTCAAAAAAAAAAAAAAAAAAAAATTGAGGAATGCTCATGTCACACACATAGAAATGTTAATTAATTGAATAAATATAAAAAAATAAAAAATTGTTATACTTCTTCAAAGAAAAACCAAGAGTGTCAAGTCAAATTAATATAAAATTCTTTCTATTCTGACATTTAAAAATAATTATACTAAACATTGAAAAAAGAATACTCATTCTATTATGCTTGAGTCACCAGACATGTAATGAGAATAAACATTCTTGGCTATTGTGGGTTGAAACATATTTTACGTAGAATGACCTTTCCATTCCAAGTCATTCCCATGTACCAAATGTGGGGTAAGTCTTTGGTAGGGGCCTGAAGCCCCGGGGATGGGGAAACTTTATCTACTAAATATAAGTAAGGAAAGATTTGAACTATCAATAAGATGTGAGCAACGATCAAATTTTTTCAATGATCTGCAAGGATAAAATTTTTCAATGAGCTGTGCATGATGTTAACTTATGTGGAAATTTCTATAGTATGGACGAAGACTTACTCAATATAAAAATAGGAGTAAAAGATTTTATTTACTGGTCAGGCAAACAGTAATTTTCACAACGATTGTCTGCAAGGTGAGATTTAAGGTTTCATAACCGAATAAAAATATTTTGCTTAAGAGGTGCATGAGTTGTACCAATTTTCCTGAATGGTATTATCAATTTCGAATTTCATAATCGAATAAAAATATTTTGCTTAAGAGGTGCATGAGTCGTACCAATTTTCCTGAACGGTATTATCAATTTCGAAAGTAATTTCGAAATTGATTTATTAATCTTTTTCTTTTAATTTTTTTTAACTTGATACTATGTGTTCATGATCCCAATTCTTCTTTTATCTTACTAAATCAAAATTTTAAAAAACACCTTTTTGGCACTTTTGATAACAACATATTTTTTAAAATTTCAAACCTTTTATTATATATTTTTATATATATCTATCTATATTTATATTATATAGCATAGCAAAATCCCGATTATTGAAAGGTCCCTTAAAAAGATACCACGTATAAGTATATATTTAGTTTTTATTTATGGATCACTAATTAATTAAAATGTAATACCTTTTAACACCAAACAAACTAGATAAGTCTATAAATTATTTTGATAACTACCAAGTTGTATTTGATTAAAAATAAATACACGCAGATTACCAATTTAGACAAAATACTTGTTAATTACTCCGTTATACTTAACATGTCATATATGATATTTTTGAACAATATATATATATATATATCCAAACTAGGGATAATATCGTTTTTTATTGTACAAATATCACAAATCTTTGAAGAATGAGAGAGCAGTGGTTCTTTGATTCCAATGAAGAACAAAAATATTACCGTCTGTGGGCCAACCCAATATATGTTTGATATTTAATGTTTGTTACATGTGGTTTTTCCCCTTGTTTAATGAATATTTACTTTCTTGTACAGCCTTTTTTCGGGTGAGATTTTTTCGTGAGTTATTATTCTATTTTCTGTCATGTGCACGGTCTTGTTTCAAACCTCCACTACATCATTTGTAGTTAATGGAACATTAGAATTTAATAGGCAGATGAGAATGTTGTTAATAGTTATGCTTTTTTCAAGAATTACACTAAGAAAGGAAAATTACATCAAAAGGCTAAGGAGTTACTAATGTAGTAATATTATATTTAAATTAAATTCACCTTTTATGTTTACTGTATTATTTAGCTGTACATGATATATTAAATATGTATAATAATGCCAGGAAAAAATGTTTTAAAAATTCTAAAAGTTAATTGATTGTTGAATTATAACATAAATAATTGTGACTACTAATTAGTATAAAGTACTTATAGATAGTTTTATTTTAAGTAAATTTACACGTACATCATTTTTTCATATTATACGTAATGACGTAAATCTATGCATTATATTATTTTTTGGGAAAACTATTCTATTAGTCCTTCACGTTACCCATTTGTATTTATTTAGTCTCTCACTTTTAAAATGATGATTTTTAGTCCCTTACATTACCCATTTGTATTTATTTAGTCCCTCACTTTTAAAATGATGATTTTTAGTCCCTCACAAATGTAAAATGTTAAATTTCGGTACCTAGACTAAATTCCGAGCACTTTTCTTTGGTCTGAATTAATCATGTATTGTTCACATGACATATTTTTTGAGTAAAATTTAGGAACTCGTTTTTCCTTTCCAACACAAAACTCGAGTATCGGATTGGATTATAAATTTTGGAAAAAAAAAAATACCACGAGCCAGATATTGAAATAATCTTAAATACAAACAAATTGCTAATCAATCACTTACTTCATATCTTTCGCACTCATAAAACATTCTACTCAGGTGAATTTATAAATTTTTCCTCAAAAAATATGTCATGTGAACAATACATGACAAATTTAGGCAAAAAATACTCGAGATTTGATTCAGAAACCAAAATTCAACGTTTTATATATATGTGAGAGACATGATAAATTTAGGCCAAAATGCTTGGGATTTGATTCAAGGACCAAAATTCAACATTTTACATTTAAAAATCATCATTTTAAAAGTGAAGGAGTAAATAAATACAAATGTGTAATGTAAGGGACTAAAAATTATCATTTTAAAGTTGAGGGATTAAATAAATATATACAAATGCATAATGTGAGAGACTAATATAGTGGTTTTCCCTTCTTTTTTTTTCTTCAAATTTTGAAAAGTAGTTAACCTAATTTCATTTGTTTATACTTTACCAACTTCGATTTTACTAGAAGAGAAAAGAATTATTCTAGTTTTGATAACGCCTTAAACAATATTAGTTTTTTTTTTTAGGTAGAAACAATATTAGTTATTTTTCTTACAGGTATTGTTTAAATTATATCTATTGATGTGTTTTTAAAAAAATAAAATAAAATAAAATAAAACTAGCAAAAAAGGCACAACTTATATATAGGTGTGCAATTTTAAAAAATAATAAAAAATATAGGTGTTGATTTTTATTAAAATAAGAATAATAAAAATATAAGTAGTTAAGAGAGAATAGTGGGAAGGAAGTTATAAAAGCTATACTATGAGGATGAGGGCATAGTTGGGATATCAAAAGATGATAGACATCAATCTCTCCCTCCCTTTTATATATAAATAGTGGAAAGGATACACTATTTAGCAATGTGTGTGAAAAATAAAAGAAAAAATATTATAAAAAAATGTGGAAGTTATACTTTTTTAAAAAAAAAAAAAAAAATTAAATCTCTTTAAAATTAGGAGGAATCCAAAGGGAGACACCACCATACCAAGTTGGCTCTCCTTTTATATATAGTATAGCTAATAGTGAGTAAATCTTTCATGCACCATTGGTGTACAAAAAATTTTATACCATCAAGTTTAAACGCATGCCACAGATGCAAAAATAATTTTTGAAATTTAAACAATGCGCATATAGCACATATCTAAACTCGATGGTATAAAAATTTTTGTACACTGATGGTACATAAAAGATTTACTCATAGCATATATCTATTGATGTTTTAAAAATATAAGATCAGGACGCTTTAAATTTTTCATATTAGTAGATTTTTATTTCACATTAGGATTTGTGAAGTTGTTTAGAATTCGGAAAGTAAATAATTACTTTCAGTTAGGGGTGAGCAAGTATTTGGTTAATTGTATTTTAAACCTTGAATTTTGAATTCAATTCAGTTATTTAAAAAAAAAATTATTTTGGTCAAAAATTGGTTAAGCGAATTTGTGGTTAGGTTAATGAATTTGAAAAAGAAATTGAGAGTTTCTGAATTTGGTTAACCGATTACCAAATTCAATTGTTGAAAATAGATTATTATTATTATTATATATATGTGTGTACACACACACACACAGACACACATATATATATATATATATATATATATATATATAGTTTTACATTTCACAATTAAATAGCTTTACATGTATTTTATTGATAAAATATTTTAATTTGCTTTAACTTTTTAACTTCCATATATTATTATACTTTTGTATATTAGATCATGTACTTTCATACATAATTATATTGGTAGTCTTATAAAAATGTTGGAAGTCTTACGTGTGCTTATATTATTAGTTATTGAATTATTAACGATAAATCATATTATGTAGCTTTATTATATGTAAAATATTAACACTTGTAATTTACCTAATATCATAATTTTAAAACGTAATTATATTATTATTTATTGAATTAAGTTATATGGTATAATGTTTTAACATTAATTATTAAATTAATCAATAAAATTCACACACACACAAATATATATATATATATAATTAATGAAATATTTATAAGTATTATACACATCTAGATGTGTATAAGAGACAGGGGCAGAATTTAATTAATTGTCAAAGGCCCAACTAGCCCAAGTTCAATTTTGTTAATCAATTTCAAAACTGATTACCGAATTTGGATTTGATTAATCGAAATTCTTTATCGAATTGAATTTGAAATCGAAATTGATTAAAAAATTTTAGTATTTATTTTGAATTTTAATCAATTTTATTGATGGATTGGTAAATTAATTCTCACCCCTACTTTCAATGAGGAATTTGAACAAGAGGCGTATATTTTGTCTGGTAGAAAAAGTGACACCGTCCTCAAACCACGGCCGATATCCGAATTTGGACAGTTCAACGGGTTGACCACGTTAATGGGCCCATCTGTCAATTTGAAGCTCAACCTGGTCTTGTAATTGGACCACTTGTTGACCCATTGAAGTATTGGGACGAGGTTAATAATTAACCATGCTCGAACCATGATGTGCCTTTGCTATTCTTCTGTTCTACTATTTGTTAGATTTGCGTGAAAAATTAGATTGAGAGAGAGAAAGTAATTCCTTTGTCTTCTAATCTTATCATTTACAAGCTAAAACTATGGTGATTTCATAAGGTTTCTTTTCCACTTTTTTTTTGATGCCCAACTATGAAACTAGTTTTGTGATATTTTTAGTATAGTAATTTCTTTCTTGTTTTTGTATTTATTGTTTGGTTGGGTTGAATATATTTTTTGAAAAATATTTTTCAAAAAATATCTTGATTCTAAACATCATAAAATATTTTTCAATGTAAAATATTTTTTAATTTTCCTCTATTTGGCTAAAAATCGCTTAGAAAATTTTCGAGTGTAAATTATTTTTCGAATAGTTTAAGAATGATATTAAATTTCAAAATTTATTTTCATTTTCAATTGTTGTCCATTCGTTTTATCTCTTCATTATGGGTCCCATAATAATATAATTATAATTATGTTTATTTTACCATTAAATTATATTATGATTTAATTTTGGAAAAAAATCAATTTTTTATTTACCATAATCACTTTTAAAGTATTCATTATAATTATTACAATTTTTTAAACTCATATTCATAAAATTAACGATGAAAAATTTTAAAAAGTTATATTTCAAAATTTTTTATTTTGTCAATCAAATACCGAAAACTTGTATAAAAATTGAACTTTTTCATGTAGAAAAATATTTTATTTAGGAAAACATTCTACGTCCAATCATTCACACAGGGTGAATATTTTTCTTAGGAAATACTTATGTAGATTCGGTCTTTAGCCCCACCTGTAGAACCTGTGGTCAGGATTAAATTTTAAAAAATCTTACTTACATCAGCTAATGTGATAGATTTTTTAAAATTTAATCTACACTACAAGATTTACAAGTAAAATAAAATAGCAAATCGGATCTACCTAAATATTTACCTTTTTCTTATATTACCATTAATCAAACTGTATCATGAGTAACAGTGAAAAAATCATATCAAACAAGAATGAACACCAAGTTGGGCATGAATTCTGGAGATCATAACATACGTACCGTGCTGATTTGACGATGATTTAAGGTGTTTACTGTAATTAAAAATAAAAATAAAACTAATTTTTTGGGGACTATTTAGAGCCTTGAAAGATAGAAATTAACACTTAATCACCAAGAAATTTATTCCACAAAAAAAAAAAAAATCTTGTTTGATGATCCCCATTCAAGAGCTATAGTCCAGTTCTTCTGCCTTGTTTGAACGTAATCCATGCTTCATTAAGCAGCAAACTTGGGTCTCTTTAATTTCATGATGGGATTCTTCATGCCATATTAATTGTCTCGAGGGGCTTCCCATAGTCAAGAAAGCTTAAGCATGTAAATTCTTTAATAGATCAAGATGTATGTATCTTATGGTCCTCAATATAGATGTCCATTATATAGTCCAGATAAAAAATATAGTTTAAAATTTTAAAAGAAGATGAATTATGTAGATAAATGAGAATTATAAAGTGTATGACAAGATCATGAATCTGATTTTAGTCAAGAATTTGCCTAGCAACAAGGCCTGTGATAGTGATAGAGATACTACTGATTATGCGGGGGAAACAGTAGTAGTACCATACCGAACACATGGTGCGATACGGAGGGTTACCTAATAAATCTGATAATTATAAATAGTATTCGTTATTTCATCTTCAAAGAAGCAAGAAGATATAATATACTGGTACTATGTCTACGTGATTAGGGGTGTTGACAGTTTGATTTAATTGAATAAATCGATAGAATCAAATTAGTTTGGTATTTAATTTTTGATAATTAGTATTTAGATAAATTAAATAAAAAAGATTGGTTATATTGATTTTGATTTGGTTATTAAAAATTAGTAATCGGATAACCAAATTTTTAGTTTTATTAATTTTATTTTTAATTTTTGAGTTGAGTAACCAAAATTATTTAATTCTATTTTCTATTCTTACATTCAACATTTGAACCATCTTTTGTATTTTAAAAATTTGTTTAATACTATAAGTTAATAACTTATAGTATACAAATTCTTAAAATTAGTGTACGAGGATGGTTAAGTAGAATTTCCCTGTCTTGTTTTCTCTTTTGATTACCAGGCCCAATTTCTTCAATGCATTTCCTCTCGAACCAAGTGCTGAGCGAGTGTGTGTGAGTACATTGAATTTAGAATTCCATGCATTAGTCAGAACTCAGCGGGAAATCTCACCTTGTCAACCTTAAGTCTTAATGTTATTCTTGACGTTGAGGTCAAAATCAGAGTGACAATAAACCCAATCAAGCTTGTGACAGTAACAATGACTGTAGTCCACTCTGGGGAACATGAAGGTGACCACGACTGTCTGTTAATTTAGAATGGTGTTTATTTTATAATAATGAGAATTATAACCCATGTAATAAATAAATATTTATAACCAAAATATTTATAATTACATAGTATTTATAATAAAATGCAAAATCATCATTATTATTTTGAAGATATCAAAGGTGTAACTCCTAGTAATAATTTATTATTAAATGCTAAGAATTTATTTATTCTATTAAAATATTTGAACAATCCTCACTTATTTTAATATAATATAAATATTATATATTTATGGACAAAGTGGGAACACCATGTATAATGAAAATGACAATGTCTTGAAACCTTCACCTAGCGTTTTCATAATCTCTATTCTAGAATCAAAGTGGCTAAATTTTGAAACCAAGGTTGCTTTAGGATACGTAGGATTATTTCACACATATGATATTCAAGGTGTTAATGCAAATTTCTTAAATCAGCATATTACAGCACTGTACTTTATCTCAGATTTAGGAGTCCTCTGGAAAATTAGCCAAATTCTCATACGAAGCGGCCCCACTTTCACACTCATTAAGAGAGTCTATTAAGGATGCACCTACGACTAAAATATCGCACCCATAAGATGTGTTATAGAACTCATTAAGAGATTAACCATTAACCTTCCCATCATCGCATCGTATGCATGCTATTTGATGATACATATATAGGATCCCACAAATGATACATATTGACAGTCCAACGTATTACTAAATGTAAATGTTGTTTGGCTGGATACATGCATTAAATTAATCAATTTTACAAAAATTATAATGGCTGACCTATTATACTTTATGCATGATTATTTCGTATTTCAGTACAGTAATTGCGACCATAATGGTTTTCAACCTGGAAATTTAAATCCATTTACTTTACTTACGAGCACAAATTGTTCACAGAACTCAAAAGTACTCAATTTAATGCATTGTTCTTTTTGTTTTTTATATTAAGAAACAAGCAAAATTTGAAGATAAAGCCAATCAACAATCAGGCTTTAAAAAAATTAATAATTGTCAAGGCAAACTGTCCAACCATATATATATATATATATATATATATATATTTATATGTATATATATATTTTGAATTGAATAAATTATGGTGCTAAAGAATTATTGAAAATTATCATCCTAAATTGTGAGATTTTTTTGTTTGTAGGTTATCCTTGCAAATGGAGAAAAACGGTCAAGAGTGAAGCAAATTCGGCTAAGTGTAAAAAATTTCACTTTGCAGAAGTTTGGTTGGATACCGCGATCTCAAAATTTTGAGATAGCGGTCTCAACCATAAACTTCTGCAAAGGCAATTTTTGGGCCAAGTTGATACCGCGATCTCAAAATTTTGAGATCGCGGTCTCAACCGTGAACTTCTGCAATGATCATTGAACTAATTTGACGAATGATGATGTTTATTTCCCTATTTTCATTAGACACCATAGTTTTTATTTGCTTTAGATATGTTTGTTTTATTTTCAATTTCTAGAATTGAAGTATTTTAGTATTTTTCTTAAGTAGTTTGGCTAATGGCCCTAAGCTGATGCCAAGTGATACATTTTGATGTCTTATGGATCAGATTTCTTTTGGATTCGTAAATTGACACTTGGTGAGGTTTGGTTATTGCCAAATAAGAGTAATATGGCTAAGGGCCCTAAGTTGATGCCATCTTTGCATTCATTGATGAGTTGAATGGAATATTGATTTTGTTTGAAGCTAACTTGGTGAGATGCATGGCATGATTGCTCTTGACATTTTTACTCAATTTTAATTCTAGGCTTAAAAGTAGGGCATAGTTTAAGTAGTTTTCGTTAATTTTGGATTTGGGTTGATTTTTGATTTTGGGTGAGTGGACGGGTGATTTATTCATCAACTTGAATAAAAGAGACAATTTGGGGGGTGTTTATCTTTTTGTGCTAGAAATGGTCATTTTATATATTTTTTTTGTTGCCACTTGATGATTAATGGATGGAAAGTTGATCAATTAGGTACTCAATAATAATAATTTTGATGTTCAATACCTTGTGAGTGAAGTATATGATTGATTCTTTTCAAGAATTTTTGTGTGAGTGAGTAGTTCATTTGCAATATAAAGAATTCATAAACTTAGCATTGCTATTCTATTTCAAAAAGAAGTGCTGAAATTTTAAGAAAATTTATTCGAAATGCTATTTCTTATCAAATAATTTATATTATGTTGTTGATGAATTATCTTTTGGAAAGAAATGAGTTAATTGAAATAGAAGGAATTTTTTGACATTTTGTGTGTTTACATAGGGAATGTTCTTCTAACT
Source organism: Cinchona pubescens (assembly GCA_025175665.1). Classification (NCBI taxonomy): domain Eukaryota; kingdom Viridiplantae; phylum Streptophyta; class Magnoliopsida; order Gentianales; family Rubiaceae; genus Cinchona; species Cinchona pubescens. Next base: position 816,568 of record JANKKI010000209.1, on the reverse strand, counting down.
TGTGAATAATTGATATGCGAGATTAACGATAAGTATTACAAATATTTACTCCTTAACTTATTGGTATACGAAAAACGCAATTTCTAATGGCTTAATTCGGGAAACAACATGAGTACATGTCGGAATCCCGTACTCGCCTTATTCCTATTCTAATGGCTTATTTAGGAAAACCAACATGGGTACTTGTCAGAATCCCCATTAAAATGCTACCATATAAAGGTAGCCTAAGCAAAGAGAGTCAGCTTGATCCCAGATGAGGTTCTTACATTTTCAGAGCTTGGGCCGAGCAACTTAATATCGTAACCCCAGTGAACTGAATTGCTAATTGGGCTGTCTCTTATATCACATCTAGATGTGTATAAGAGACAGCATATATACATCTATTTAGTGAGTTATTTCTCCTTCTCACAAAGCTGACTATGAATCCTAGCCATCTTACACGCATTCCAAACTTGCTAGCTTAGTAAACAATGGAGAGCTCTATGTTCTCGGCCTACAAATCAGAAAAAATAGGTCCGAGCAGCTACACTGGTCAAAGAAGCCCTTGGCGAGTCCAAATGCAAAAGATAGAGCCAACTTCTTAGTATCAACGTCGGGGTCTAGTGAAGATGAACTCCAAATTCCTGTGAAGCCGTGAGTTCAGATAGAGGCCAAAACAATTTGATCCTGAAAGATTGACCGAGAAATTGGTAAACAAAATAAAATTCAATCAATTCGGGATTCGAAAAAGATAAATTTTGATCTCGTCTCTCTGAAGCCGATCTACAATCCAGGGGGCTTATTTCATAAGGCCAAACTTAAAAGTTGAATTGCAGTATAGTAGTATCGAGCTCATACAGACTACAAACATTGAATAAGCTTAGTCCTTAGTTTGCCCATGCTGAGCTCTACTCATGGTGGTCAAGAAACTCTTGATGAGCTCAAAAGAAAGAGACATGATCAAACTTCTTGACTCAAATTTTGGAGGTCAGAGAATGTGAACTCCTATCTGCATGAGCTTTGTGAATGGGCAATATGAAGCCCATAAGTTTCGGTTAAGCTGAATCCGAGAGAAATGAAGTTGCAACAATACAATTTATAGTATTATTTTTGGGGAAGAGACTAGCATTCCAAATAATTTGCACATAAGAACTACAAATAAGACAAAATAGTTGTTTGCTTAGCCAAGCTTAAGTCAAAGGAGGCTTTACTGAACTGCATGATTGAGCTAGGCTCGAGAAATGGTCCAGCCTAGGATATGTTAAGCTCGTGAAAGCCGAACTTCAATTTGAACTATCTAGAGGAAGTCGAACTTCAATCTGTTTGGAAAGCAATTGAGGAAGCAAACAAAGCTGCCGCACTAATGGCCTATCAACAAATCACTGATGGCCAATCTACAAATTAAAATTGGCTGATCACTGATGGCTGATCTATAAATTAAAGTTGGCTGATCATCGAAGTAACATTACCAATACTTGCTCTTACACACATCTAGTCTCGTAAAAAAAAAAAAAAGAGCCCAAGAGGTCGACAATGATGAAATGAAATTAGGCCATTAAGCCCAAGAGACCAAGAGGTAATTAATTTTTTTTTAAAAAATGATCATAAGAGGCACAAAGCCACACGCGATGCATTTGGTTGCCTGAAAAAATTTGTGACCTGCCGCTATGCTCAATGATTTGGTTCAAGAAGAAAATAAAGGAATGATGATATTAAGGGAAAAAAAAAAAAAGAGAAGCTGACAAGCCCAAGAGGCTGAGAGACAATAAGTAAAAAAAAAATGAATTGAAAAAGATATGATAAAAAAATGATGATCATCCTTTGCAAAAGACCATAGGTTATACATTCAGTTGCCCGAAAGGATCCACGACCTCAACCGATGTGCTCAAATGGTTCAATCCAAGAAGAAGCCTGATAAGCCCAAGAGTCTGAGAGGCAATTAAAAAAAAAAAAAAAAGGGCCAAATAAGCCCAAGAGGCAACTAAAAAAGAAGAAAAAAAAATGAGTTGAAAAGGATACGATGAAAAAGTGATGATCATCTGAGGCAAAAAACCTTACGCGATGCATTTAGTTCTTGAAGCGATCCTTCACCTATTAAGATGTGAGCAAGTGGTTCGGTATTAATTGTAATCTCAGAGACTTGGGCTTATCAGGCTTCTTCTTGGATTGAACCATTTGAGCACATCGGTAGGTCTGTCTCTTATACACATCTTAACTAATCTAAAAAAAAAAGAGAAGGCCGATAAGCCCAAGAGGCCAATAAGCCTAAGATACTTGGGAAGCAATTAAAAAGAAGGAAAAAAATGAATTGAAAAGATATGATGAAAATGTAATGATCATCCGAAGTGACCTTATGCGATATGTTCGGTTACGAAAGGATCCATGACTCGATGTGCTCAAGTGATTCAATCAAATAGAAAAAGTAATTATATTATTTGTATAAGAGAATAATCAACCAATTTGCGTTTTTCATAGGGAGTTAGGCATTGAAGTATTAAACTATTAACTTGAATGAGAGGTCGACCTCTTTAGGCATCTAGATGTGTATGGTGGACTGACCTTCATTATAGGTTCATTGTTGGGGCTATTGCATATTCACCAAGGCAAACGTGAGTTCAGCTCAGCCATTGGCCTACATCCGAAGGATTAATTGAAGGGGCTACTGATAATATATGGATAAGATACCACATATGATACCTGTTGTATAAGAAATCTCATTAAGGGCAAATTAGATAGGGATGCATATGAATAGCTTAAGACTTAAGGTATATTGGCCAAGACCCATGTAACATGTATAAATAGGGCAAAACCCTACCAATTGGCAACTTATGTCACATAATACTATTCAACACAATTCTGCCATTCTCTCTATTTTCCGACTTTTTTCTCTCTACTATTTTTACTCTCATCACTATAAACTGTAGGAAGAAACTTATTTAATTGATTACTAATTGCATGCTTTTATTCCAAACTATTCTATGATTTATTTTTCTCCAACCTAGTTCTTGGGATCTCCAATCCCTATATACGTATGACCACTAAATAGATGTATATATGTTCACATCAAGTGAAGTTATGTTTTCTCAATATTTTATTCACTAATAGCCAGTAAACATGTACATGATGAATAGTCAACTATTAGGAACTACTTTATTTTCTCACATATCTCATTCACTTCTTGGATGACCAGTAGTTCAATAACCAACTAGCAGCCAATTTATTAAATTTCCATAATTTTTTTTTTGCAAGAAAATATCAAGAATCAAATTTAGCTGCTTTCACAATTTTAAATAATTTTATTATTTTAGTTTATTATTAAGCTCTAATTTTCGTGTCAAGATAATTGGCTGCTAGTTGGTTATTGAATTTACTGTCTCATATTACAATCAACATATTTTTATTTCAATGTATAGTTTGTGATAATATATTAATAATATACTGGACGATTTAATAAATTGGCTGTATAATTGGGCAGGATTGCGTACAAAAAACATCTAGATGTGCTACTCTCATCATATACATAAATTATAAAATGAGAACTAACATGCATAATTTTTATTTGTATACTTAGAATAAACTTTTTAATTTCTTATAATTATTTTTTATACATTTTTTATTTGTTAACTTTAGTAGTAATAGTTCATTACAAATTTTTTTATTACAATAAAATATACGTTGTTTTATTATAATGTATTTTAATTTAAAAATTAAATTATAAGACGTATGTAAAGTTAAATCTTATAGTTAATAAAATATTAAGAGATAGTATAATATTAAAAGTTAAAGTTAAACAATGGAAAAAAGGACAAGAAAAAATAACATGAGAAAGAAGGAAGAGAAAATAAATAAAAGGGAACAAATATAGTTGAAATAGAATGGGTAATTTTGTCCCAACACATATACGAGTGAGTTAATTGTTTATTAAACAACTTATGGGAATTAACTGCAATTTCTACCAAAAATGACATTTCACTTAACTAATTTATTGGGGGTACAATGTTCAATTTTCACCAAAAATAACATTTTAATTAATTGATCAAATGTCAAATGGGTACAAAATATCTAAAATTATTTAGGGGCCATTTTGCAACTAGAACAATAATCGCTTTTTCCATTTTACTGTCTCCATTTGAAATAATATTCTAGTTACTCTTTGAGATGTAATATGTGTGAGATAAAAATATGATTGAAAAATATATCCAAATATTAATTACAAAATATTATTCAGAAAATAATGAATAATGAGGGATAAAAACAAAGTGATTGAAATTCTTAACTTGGAAAAAATTAAAGAGATCAAAGTTGATGGATTGGCAAAGTTGTAGATATTCCATGTTTTGCTTGGTACTCAACATGGTTCTAACAACAAAAGTTTGTGCCAAATTATGAATTTATCATCAAACCTTTCACAGGACACAATCTAAAAGATTAGTATATGATGCAAACCAACTTTTGCTTCTTGATATAGGAAAAGGATGAATTTGATCTTTATTCTTTAAGGTATTTATTAATCTAATCTCTTATTTATCATAAAAATCAATTTAGTTTTTTCATTCTTAAAAAAAGTTAATTGATTTAAAGATTGTAACAGAAATTATGAGCAAGCTCACAGAATAGTTAATAATACATTGATTGCATTTTAACACTAACATGATTATCACGTGTTTTGCTTTATTAATTTGCCTGTAATTTCCATCACAATCTTTAGATTAGTTATTTGTTTTTTAAAAAAAAAAAATGAAAGACCAAGTTGATCTATTATAAAAAATCAAATTGGTTGATATCTCAAAAATAAAGAATTAAATTGATCCCCGTCGATACATACTTCATTCAAACCATAGCCATCACCTAACAAAACCGGTAGTAATTTTTTTCCATCTTAAAGTAGTACTTAATTTAATATATTACTGCATATATTACTGCATATTCATCCATCTCGTATAAGATTCATCATAATAACATTAAACGTAATATTGATGAACTACTAATATTAAACTGTTAATAATTCGTTGAAAATGATGATCTACAAACACATGTCAACCATGTTCTACCGTAAACAATTTCTCTTAAATGCATAAAACTGTACTTCAAAGTTAAACTTTGTTGCACTTATAAGTTCTAAACTCGAATTATTGACTATTAACGTATTAAGTAATATCATTGCATGCATAGGGTCGGGACTGTCTCCATTACCTTTCTCTCCAATTCTACTACATGATAATTTAATTTAAATGACCAAAATTCCTAAAAATGATAAATTAATATCAATAAATTTATTTTGATTAGGTGATCAACATATATCTAAAACCAAATATATTCAAAATTATTTTATCACTAAATATCCATGAAACATTTGTATTGTGAAAAATGGATCAAAATTAAGATAAAAAATTTAAACATTTGATCCAACAGAAAAAATTAATCTATTTATTTTTGAATTTATATATAGCAAACATATACAATAAATAATATTATGAACAGTTGCGTGTTTTAAAAAAAAAACTAAAATTATATTTTATAAGGTATTTTGAAATGTTTTCTTCAATTAATGGAGATGAGCCTAGTCTAATCTAGCATGATAGGAACACGTCAATAGGACGAGATAACGCATCAAGAGTCCTGCATCATATATAAACTTGAGCTAAAAACTTAAATACGGAACATGATAAATAGATACGGACATGACACTGAAAACAGAATGATTAGAATATAATTTTTAGTATGCAGTACACATGTTATCATTTAATGGATATATTCATATTTATTACTGTCTACCACATAGGACAATATTAGATAAACCTTGAATTATTTTAGGCTTAGTAAAATTGGAAGAAAATAAGGTTTAGTTGAGCACTTGAGCGCGATCACATGAAAAAATTATAAATAAAATGAAGAAGGTAAATAGTAATAAAACAAGAACAAAATACCCTTTATAGTTATACACTTCAGTTCTTCCTCTATCACCTCCTTTTATACCCCCATGTAGCTTTCGCTAATTTATGCCTGCTACTACTGACTCAGTTGATTTTTTTTAATAATTTTTTTGTTCGGTACTAATAAAGTAATCATTTTGACAAAACTGATACCTGGATTTTTGAATATGGTTGATTTTAATGATGGGTTTGTTGTAAAATTTTGATTTTAATAATAAACGTATCATTTTGATAAATCCAGGATATTTGTGGACCTGGTGCTATTGTTATTTTCAAGAGAGAAATAGAGATAATGCAAAGGTATATAACTAATTGAATTGACTAGTTTATCAAAATATTGATGTTTTATACTTACTGTAGTTGTCTCCCCATGTAGAGATTGCCACCTAAAAAGCGAAAAGTTAAAGACAAGCATAATAGGAATTGGGAGAGTATAGTGAGAGAAATAGGAATATCACTGATATTCTATACACTCAAAGTATATAATTCTCCCACTTTAAAAGTTTCTTTTCTCTCTTTCATGGATATGCGTTTCCATTATTCTCATATCCCGCAATTAGATCACTCTTTCTTTCTCCTACATCAACCGATGGCGGATGCACTCATGGCATATAACTCTGGCAAGTCAAAGCATATAATTCTCTCTTATACAAATCTTCTTTTTTTTTTTCTTTCCTAGCCATTATAAGATCAATTTGGTCTCATATCCTGCTCCTAGCCATTTCAATTGTTCTCATATCCTGCAATCAGAGTACTTATTGAAATTAATCTAATTATAAAAATTATAAAGTCATTGCAAAAGAAAAATACCTAATGGAGGATGCACTGCTTGGTTCCACTGTACAAGTCCTACTGGAGAAGACAATATCATTAGCTTCTGAACAAATTGGCCTTTTTGTTAGCTTCAAGAATGATTTGGAGAAACTCAAGAAATCAAGTACCGTGATCCAGGCGTTCCTTGAAGATGCAGAGAAAAAGCAAGTCAGCAAAGAGTCTGTGAAGCTTTGGTTGAAAGAGCTTGAACTTGTGGCTTTTGATGCTAGAAATTTGTTGGATGATTTCAATGTATCAAATTCTTCGATTGATGTTATTGATTCAAAATCAAAATTCAAGCTGGCACAGCTTTTGTTGTTAGAACCTGTTGCTGTCTCTTATACACATCTAAAAAAATCAATTCAGACTTGGAAACAATTAATGAAGAAGCAATCAAACTTAGCCTCCTGTCACAAATTGGAGCTAATGGTGCAACTGTTCTTCCTCTTCCTAATGGATTTAGAAAGACTAGACAGACTGACTCTGTTACTATTGATGCAAGTTTTGTTGGAAGAGAGAATGATGTCTCACAAATAGTAGTACAGTTGACTAACAAGAGTAACAATGAAAGTGTCTCCGTACTTCCTATTGTGGGGATGGGAGGGATCGGGAAGACCACCTTGGCTCGAAAAGTTTTCAATGATTTGAAGATTGAAAATCATTTTGACAAGAGAATAAGGGTGTGCGTATCGGATGATTTCTCATACACATGATAGGCATGTATAAGTGATTGCTACAATGCAATTAATTCCGAAAGCCATTAGCTGAGAGTTAGGGAAGCCAGAGTCAAGCAACTCAAGGAATTATTGGATGGTAAAACGTATCTGCTGATCCTTGATGATGTCTGGAATGAGAAAGCTAGATTTGTGGAATGATTTTCTTGGATCCTTGAGAGGTATTAGCTCAACAAAGGGAAACTACATCCTTGTGACAACTCGTAACCAACTAGTAGCTACCATCACAGGAACTTCTTCTTCTAGTTATTCATTGAAACATTTATCAGATGATAAATGTTGGCTCATCCTAAAAGAAAATGCATTTGGTAGCAAGGAAGTGCCAGAAGGGTTTCAAGATATTGGATTCCAGATAGCACAGAAATGCCAAGGCTTACCATTAGCTGCAAGTATACTTGGCGGCATGTTGCGCAATAAAGGAAGAGATGAATGGCTTACAACATTAGAGATTGGGCTTCAAAATTTAGATGGAGATGAAGATATTAATGTCAATCAAATTTTAAAATTGAGCTTTGATCATCTTCCATATCCATCTCTTAAAAATTGTTTTTCCTATTGTTCAATTTTTCCGAAGGATTTTAAGATAGAAAAGGATCAACTAATCCAACTTTGGATGGCGGAAGGATTTCTTCATTCAAATACAGTAAACAGCATGGCCATGGAAAAAGTTGGTGACATCTTCTTTTCCATTTTGTTGGATAGCAACTTGTTGCAAGATATGGAGACAGACGAGCATGGAAACGTCAGGTATTGCAAAATGCATGATCTTGTGCATGATTTGGTTCAATCTATCTCCAAATCGAAAACCACAAGTTTGAAAGATTCTACAAGAGTTGGTGATCATGAGATTTTTCCTATTCGGTATCTTACGCTTGAAAGAAGTGGTGGAGCAGAAATATCATTTCCATTTAATGAGAGTTTCAGGTACATAACAACATTATTATTTGTTTGAGAACACATTAATCGACGATAGAGTGATATCATTTTTGAAGTGTTTGCGGGTTTTAAATTTATGGTTATCGGAGCTCAAAATGCTTCCTAAATCATTTGGCAAGTTGTCTCGCCTAAGGTACTTTGATATATCATACTCTAGAATTGAAATATTGCCAAACTCTTTTTGTGAGCTCTACAATTTGGAGACATTAAGTTTTGCAAGAGTTAGAAATTGCCTATCATTGAGAAAGTTCCCAAAAAATTTCAAGAATCTAGTGAACTTAAGGCATTTCGATTTTTACATTGAGGATAATTCAAGTGATGTGATGCCTCTTGAGATCGGACGATTAAATTGTCTTCGAACATTACCATTTCTAGATGGTAAGGAGAAGGGTCACGATTGAGTCAGTTGAAAAGTTTAGAACATCTTAGCGGAAGCTTTGAAATAAGAAACCTTGAATTAGTGAAAGGAAAGGAAGAAGCCGAGTTTGCGAATTTGATCAATAAGTCAAACATTGAGGAGTTGGGATTATTTTGGGGAAATGATGGGAGTGAAAACGAGAAGAAAGAAAATCAAGTGTTGGAAGGCTTGCAACCCCACAGAAATGTAAAAGGTTTGATTATTGGAAATTTTTCGGGTGATCAGTTTTCAACATGGATTGGACTACTTGTTACATTGGTGAAATTAGAATTGAGAAATTGTAAAAAATGTAAAGAATTAATTCCAACTCTTGGAGATATGCCTTTCCTCAAAACTCTTGAATTGGTAGGACTAAATGGCATAACAAGCATAGGGTGCAGACCCTAACTTCCGACTGACCGGCATCCTTGCAGCAGTAGTCAAGAATCTAAAAAGTTGTTCCCGACACTTGAATTTCTCATTATTGAAGATATGCAGAATCTCATAGATTGGACGGAAGTATCATCTCAAACTTGGGTATTTCCTGTTCTTGAGGAGATACAGATTAGGAATTGTCCCCAATTAGTCACTACTCCAAGTCATTTTCTGAGTCTCAAGAAATTGTCAGTCAATAACATCAATCATGGTTTTGGGGTGGTAACAAAGATTTGTAGTGGATTGTGCACCCTCACATATCTCAACATTAAGGATGTGAAGGAGCTCACAGAGTTGCCGAATGGGTTGTTCCAGAACAACCCAAATCTTGGAGAATTGGTAATACAAAATTGTCCTGATTTGACGAGGTTTTTGGATTTCAAATCTAGTGGTGTTCTTGCAACATTCAGATGCCCAAAATAACCACTCACATAATAACAGTAATAATAAGGACGATCATCTTGTAGCGCTTGTATCACTTAAGATGTTAGTTATAACTAGTTGCCATGGACTGACGTCAATTTCAATACCCAGGAGACACCAATACCTTATTGCCCTTCGACGTTTAGAGATCTCCTATTGTAATGGGTTAACCCATATCTCCATCCCTCAAATATTTGAGTCAGAGGGAGATTATACTTCTCTTCTTGAGATATTGGCTGTTTATAAATGCCCCAATCTCACCTCCTTTCCATTAGATTTAAACCGAATACCTTCTCTAGATTCCCTAGACTTGACCGAATGTAAACAATTAACGCCTCTGCCCAGGGGAAGGCTTAGTTCACTCACGAGGTTAACATATTTGGAGATTGGGCCGTTCTCAAATACAACAGAGCTGCATTCCTTCCAAAACCTCTTCGGTGACGACTGTGTGCAACAGCAGAAGAATGTATCATCATCATCATCATCATCATTGACCTCTTCCCTTCGTGATTTAACATTGTACGGATGGCCTCATTGGGAATCTTTGCCCGATCAAATTCAGCACCTCTCTGCCCTCAAAAGATCTTGCTATAAAAGATTTTGGAATCCAATAATTCCCCGATTGGTTTGGGAATCTGTCTCTTATACTCCGTATCTACATTGTGAGAAGTTAGAGTGTTTACCCTCCCACCAATTAATGGCAAGCCTCACCAAACTAGAATGCCTGACGATTGAAGCTTGTCCCCTTTTAGAGAATGGCAGCGGCACCAATTCTGAGTGGTCCAAAATGTCCCATATTCCCCACATTCTCATTAATGGGCGGAGGGTCAAAATGTTTGGATCATGAATTCAAAATTGCTCAAGAGTTGTTTCAAAAGAGTTCTTCTGGATTTCACCATTGCGGGTATACTCTCCTCTTTTTTTGGCATTGGATTATTATTTCTCAAGGAAATCAGGACTATTCCTATTGAACAAGATCTACTCCTCAAATATGTTTTTTAGATACTTTGATCCTCTTAGATAAAAAGTATGATTTGATTTTCAGCAATTTTACGGATTTATTTGATTTTTTCTCAAATTTGCATAATTTGTAGAATCATTAAGTTGCAATGTTCAGTCTAAACTTGTAAACCTTTCACGAATTACCATTGGTACTCTCTATTTGTTCATTTTGTTTTTATATTGCTTTTAGGTGCTTCATTCTCTATTGTCTACTTAAATTAGTAAAGAAAACTATCTCAGACAATGCATTGCTTGATAATGTCTTGAATTGAGATTCCACTTAATGGTCAGAAGAACAAATTTGACCAATAAATGTTGCAAGACATTTGCCCATATGCACTTAGTGTGGAATAAAACATGTTACAATCTAGAATAAGCGCTAGCATGTCTTAGTGAAGCTATATGTGTTTCTTTGCTTTTTAATTTGCTGTAAATGTTAATGCAGTCAAACTGATAGAAGTTCATATTTTGCCGACCTCATTCAAATAGGTTGCTGAAAAGATTCAAATATTTATGCATGGTCGCCAAGATGTGTTATTGTGTTCCTCTGCTTGCCTTCAGGTATTGCTGGGCACAGACATCCACAGGCCACACATGTACTGCTGGTGCTGGAGCATTTGGGCACTTTGCTACGGGAATTGCAGGTGCTGATTTGTGGCAGAAGACTCCTGATTGTACTCAACTAACTCTCTCTGTCTGTCACTTGTAGCTTGGTCTGTTGTTGTAATTTTCATTGTTAGTATGTTACCATGTGCCTTTCTTGTGAGGCTTGAGTTTTGTTGTCTTAGCATGTTACTTCTTCCTGAGCACTTTGTTGTATGGCTTTATCAATTTTTAAGGAATTTATACGTATGCACATGTCCTTATAAATGAGATGTTGGCCCTACCATATGATTGATCTTTCAATACTAGTGGAACTGCATGAGACAATTCACCTCATACTCCCAAGCTCATTCAATTCGAGATGATCATTTACATCTTTGACAGTGATAGTTGATTTTACCAGTTTATTTTTGGTCATTGCAATTTTGAAGTGTAACTGTTACCCGTGATCATGTAAAAGTCAGCTTAAGAATTTATTTATTTGTTTATTTTTTGGTGGTGATTTCATTTAACTTATTATTTTATCCTTCTTAGTCCCTATGATTTTTGAGATACACATGTTGCAGAGAAATATTACGTACCTGTGTGCATGTTTCTGTGTATATTTCAAGAGTGGAAATAGCTCACTACTTCAAACCCGGTGCTTGGTTTTCTCTTTTGCAATTCGATTCTGTTTTTAGATTATTTCAGTCGGAAGTTATTTTCTGCATGCTACATTAACTGATTGTTTTTACACCTGGCTGCATGATTCTTTCTGTACTTTCAAAAATATGATTGCAGATGCCTATTGCCACGCACTTTGAGATTTGTTACAGAGGGTGAAATGCGTGATTATTTGCTAGCGGAAGATTTAATTTTGTAAGTTTCACTAACTTAAGAGCATAGAAAGTTGTTACACCGAGTAGCTGGTTTAAATTAAGTGATTCTCGATTGCTCTTTTTAAGATATAAAACTGGATTCGAGCACTTATTGATCTTCAAATTGCAGATTATTGGTGAGAAATGAGAAATTTGTTGCTGCAATACATAAATCCATTGAGTTTATTGGTACTATTTGGAAAGTTTGTGAGTTTCCAGACAAATCATTTGATATTGATTGTTATACCTTTGCATGAATTGATGCTTGTTCTTGATTAGATCTAGTTTTGAGCTGTTATTGCTTTTTATATAATAGTTGGAAGAAGGAATGACGTTGTGCAAGATGATTGTTGAAGCCTTAAGCAAAATGATGTCGTTCCTGTTATATAAAAGATATACATGTAGATGTGTAAAAGGTCCAGTCGAGGTTGTTGAACAAACCTCTTGCTGCCCCTATTTTTCTTATATTTTTGTCCTACTGAATTTAAAAGTATAATTTTCTTCTAGACACACTAGCCTTTTCACAAAATTTACTTGCTAAGCTAGTCGAGACTTATCTATCTGTAAATTCTTCTTGTAAATTCATTTGAGTGTAGTAGCAACGGCCGTGATAGAATTGATTACTTAATAGAAGTATCTTTTAAAAGTGAAAAGTTAAGTAAGAGTAATGATAAAGGAGTATCTATTGAAATCATATTAAATATATAGTAAAGTACAAGTTGAAACAATTTATTTTGTATTAATCTTTGATATTGGTGTAAGAAATTTTTTATACTATTAGAAATAAATTTATGTCACATTTGTAAAAATAACTCTTAAAATTCAAACAATATATATGTGCATGTATCTAGACTTAATTGTGTAATAAAATAAAATAAAATAAAAATCTACACCACCGATTTAGGATAGATTTACTCATTTATTTTAAAAAGATATAGGGTTTTAATAATTCAATAGATTTATTTTATGAATTTGTTTATACGGAAACAGCGTTATTTTGTATATTTTGCATTTCAAAATTGTTTTTGAAAAGTGATCATGTGCGTGACACGTGAGGCTAAGCTAGGCTTTTTCAAACTACCGAAATTTAGCAGAAGTATCTGTCAGACACAAATTAAAAAGTTGAGGTACGAAATTAATACAATTAAAAGATTAGGTACTAATGTTTAATTTTCCGCTTGGATCAAATAAAAAAGAAATCAATCTGTATCTTGCAATTTTTAAGTGGAAACATTTTTTAGGGAACCTAACATCACTTCAAATGGGTTACGAGAATCCACACAACTGCCAAATTAAGCAGTCCACAAAGAGCATGGAGACGATGCCTGCAAGGATGGTATCATTTAAAATATTATTTTGACGTGCTCGAGAGTTTTTTTGAATTATTTGAAAAATTAGAAAAAATTTGAATAATTTAAATAAGTGTTTGGATTTTGAAAAATACAAATAATTTTTAGAAATAAGTATTTGAATAGGTTTTTTTTTTTTTTGCTCTAAAAGACAAAAAAAACTTACACAAAAATTGAACAAAATTACTAATATCAAAATTTACAAATCCGTTCACTTTCTTTTTTCCTGTATCACACCATCAATCCAAGCACTAAAATCACACACAAAGGTAATTGTCTTCTCATCATTTGAAATCTTCATTTCATAAAATGAGATATGCACGTATACGTAAACTAGACATATTTATTTAATATAAAATAAAAATATAATTTAAATTTACTCCAATATTTTTTATATTAAAAGACAAAATACGTATACGAAAGTCAAATAAAATTATTAATACGCCCTCCGTACTATTAACAGTGTCATACTTTCTATTTTGGGACATCCCAAAATTGTTGTCACCTTCACAAAGTCAAAACTAACTATTTTTGTTTTACTTCCCATTAGTGCGACCTTTCTTTAATTATTATTCTTATCATACACAAATTCAAATTTCGAATTTTGGAGCGTAAGAAAGGAAAGAGAAGCATAAACTTCACAATCAAAACACTATTTTTAAAAAGTTACATTCCTAAAAAGCGGCAAAAAAAAGGGGACAGAGGGAGTATCAAAATACATAATCTCATTTTTTTTTGTTACCATCAAACCATGTACTAAAAATTACACGCACATTCTCATTGTTTGAAATCTCAATCTCGAAAAACAAGATATGCTAGTATGTATATGTTAAACATGTATTTATTTAATACAACATAAAAAATATAATTTAAAATTTATACTTTTCTTTCCATAGTTTGGACTCTCCAACTTAAGTTCAGAAATATGAACCTTATATATCGTTTTATACTCTACTTTTCTGCCCATAGTTCAAACTCTCCAATCTAGATTCGGAAATCCGAATCTTATATATCGTTTTATACTATACTTTTTTGTCTATAGTTCGGACTTCCCAACTAAGGTTTGGAAGTCCGAATCTACATTTCCTTTTTTTCTTTGCCAAAAAAAAATTTCAGACCAGAATAGTAATAAATAGTACAAAAAATTAATGCTAATACATGTGAATACTAAAATATATGTATAGGTAAATATTATAAATAATTATTTGAACAATGTAACTAATCAATAGTGTTGAATTTTGAAAATATTGAAACCAGTAGTGTTTTGAAAAAAAAAACAAAAAAAACTGACCAAAAAATATTTGTATTGACCAAACAAGTATTTCAGTACTGTAGCAAAAAATAAACAATAAAGTAAAACGTACAAAAAATAGGGAAAAAAAATCAATCCATACGGACCAATGATTTGAAAGCAATATGATATCTTCATTTAATAAATGGTTAACATCTAACTAATAGTCATGATAAAATTAAACGTATATTCAATAATATATATAAACCGACTTGAACTTTGAAATCCACAATGAAGCAAGAAGGAAATGCTGATAAATATTTTTGATACACATCAAATTTTTAATACAATCCAAAGAATTTAAAAAAAAAAATAGAAAAAGAACAAGTAGAAAAAAAAAATGAAGAAGAGAAGAATGGTCTAGTAGCAACAACATTCTTACCAGTCCATCACCTGCCTCAACAAACTTGGTTACATAGTCATAAAGTCAAAAACTTCTTAGATTTTCTTTAGGCTCTGGCTCGGGCTCATGCTAGAAAAACTTTTGGATACCCCATTTTTATTTTTATTTTCCAATAGCTCGATCACAATCGGCCCATAAAAAGATTAACAAAAAAAACATGTTTCTTTTTTGGGATTTAGTGTTAGGCTTTTCAAAAGAATGATCGACTGCCAATTGATGGGCTCTTTTGATATTTAGCGCCCATCGTTTTTCTGCCAGGTGGCTTACCACAAACACATTGGCACTCATAACCACAAATATTACCAAAGCATGAGAACAGCCCAATGTTTCCGTCTGTGTGCCTTCTTTTGTGTTGACCAGTTGATCTAAAACTACTCGAGGCATATGTTCGATCATAGAGTGGTGGAAGCTCTGTTCGCCACCTCTCGAGTTTCGACCTAAGTCCTTCAACGCTTTCATCCAAGCTCCATCCATCCAACACCGAACTCCGGTCCTCCTCCAATGGGTACTTCCTTTCAGCCATGGCCGCAGCCACCTCAGACGGTGAGGGGCCCACTTCAGAGTCTGACCAAACAGAATTAGGAGGTATCCTTTTTCAATGGCCCCCCAAACGCATACTTCCCATTTACTCTTGGTCCACTGTAGTCATATCCATTCAATTTAGTAATGGGCTTTCCAATAGCCATTTTAGGTGGCTCTTTAAGTGGAGCTAGTGTTTTTGAGATTGTAACATATTTGTCATCAAGAACCTTAGTTGTTGGTGGATCAAGACCATTATCAAACCCACCTAACTTTTCCTTGGCCCCTTTCTTTTTGTTCACATTCTTTAGATCACTTGGCTTTTCATTTTTGGGCCTAATGAAGGATGATTCTTTGCTGATAATTGAATCACTAAGTATTGAACCAGACTTCCCACTTTTTCTTCCTTTACTTTTGGGCTTCCCCCTTAATTCTGCGCCACTTATAACTGAATTTGCCTTTCCTTTTTTAGTAACCACGTTAAATGGTTCGTTAGAAATACTAATTATAGAATTGTCCTTTTCCAGAGCTGCCTTCGTCTTGAGTGGAATTGCCACAATGGAACCATCTGCCGAAGCATTATCAAATGTCACATGTTCGCTGCGTTCGCTTTTAGTACGGCGCAAAATAGGCTTCACATTTGATGCATTTGTAGTAG
Organism: Cinchona pubescens; assembly: GCA_025175665.1. NCBI lineage: Eukaryota > Viridiplantae > Streptophyta > Magnoliopsida > Gentianales > Rubiaceae > Cinchona > Cinchona pubescens. The sequence goes on along the minus strand of JANKKI010000209.1, from coordinate 800,236 downwards.
TATTTTTGGCAAAATTTGGATTCTGATTTTCAATTTTATTATGATTGTTTTGAAGATAAGAATCATCTTCCCCCATTAAATCTCGATATCCAACTGCTGAAGTGCTGAGTTGCCTGTATAAAGGCATGCTACGCATGGAACTATCAAGTAATGTCACACCAATATTTAGTATTCCCTGTGGACGTCCTGATGGACGACGTACCTGATCCATAAAAGCATGCAAACAATTTCAATCAAAATCAAATATTTCCTAGTATTAGTATTAATTTCTGAATAAAACAAAATTAACAACAGTATGTCATAGTAATAATATTTCATGTTAGGAAAATATAATATGAGCTTCTCGTGATGCATATGAGCACGTAAATTGTAAAGTAGTATTACACAACATTAATTCAAGAAAGAAATTGACAAGAATGCGAAAACAAAAATATAAGGGAATGTAAGTAAGGTTTTGTTCTCAACCGTTTATGAGAAACTATAAACTGTTTTTTTTTTTTTTTTTTAAAATGACAAAAATACTTTTGTAAAGAGAGGTACAAAATTACTTATCCTAAATCGACTACAAAAAGAAAATTGTACCTGAAGGGCGACGAATCGCATGCCAATATGATTTTGGTGGCGGGATCGGAGAATAGGAGGAATGAGATTGCCAACGAGAACGCGAACAGTGCCAACAAGGGTGTCTTTGAACCAATGCACAGCATAGATTTCAATTTGGACAGCAGAGGTATCTTGGCGAAGAAATTCTTCATCAACCCTGAAAACAAATTTGTCATTCCACGTAGGGTTAACATGGCCACCCGAATCCACACGGCTTGAGAGTTTCCGGGTAGTATGCACCCATGCAGTTCCGTAGGTTTTCATTTTCTTCGAGACGGGCTCCAAATCTTGGGCCGAAATGACATTTATTTCCAAAAGTTGGAACGGTTTTAAAATAGGTGACATTATCGATTATCAAAAAATATTCAATTAGGACAATGTATAATTTAATGTATTATGGTACGAGAAATTTTTGTTGTATAATGAAGACGAGAAAGGAAGGAAAATAGGTCCCACTCGCCGTCCGAGAATGGGACGACGAGGGAAAGGCAGGCATCAAGGCAAAGGAGACACCGGAAGGAAAGGATAGGATGGCTTCTCTAGAGAACATTAAACCAGCGAATACGAAGGAGGAAAGTACTCAAATCTCTATTTTTGACCAATATTATTCTTCTCATTATCAACTGCATGCGATATTTTTGTCGTCCCCTTAAATAAATAATGTATGTCTAGCTAATTTCTGGGATTTTCATACAGTAATTATAAAAAATTAAAAAAGGATAATGGTAGTTGCCTATGTGCCGACACATAGCTGAGCCCATTTTTTTAGCTTTTTTCTAAGATTAGTTGTAATTTTATTTTATTTATTTGTACTTGTGAGATTTTTATCATTCACACAATTAAATATTGGCATTTATCTTATACAAGGGTTTCAATTTGACTAAATTCTTAATGGACAAATTAATTTCGTAACAATGTCTCTCAAATTTAAGTTTTCTCACTAACATATGATCTAGAGTCTAACTTCAAGCTGTTTGATTGGTGGTGCAGTTTCTGTATTCTCCAAAATCCAAACTCCAAATCCCAAAATAATCTATACTATTTATTATATATATATATATGCAAGTTGTTTCTCCTAATTTTTGTTTCTCTCCTCAAAGTGTTTCTCCCCTTTTTTGTGATGACTAAAATACCCGCCCTTAATGAAATACAGTTACCAATTCACAATAGAAAACATATATAAGTTTTTCTTCTTTCTTTTTTGTAATGTCTAAAATACCTGCCCTTAATGAAATATAATTTCCAATATCTAATAGGAAAACATATTTAAGTGTTTCTCTACTTTTTTTGTAATGCCTAAAATACCCGCCCTTAATGAAATATAATTTCCAATTCCTAATAGGAAAACATAAATAATTAAATTACTCATTATTTATTCTACTTATTTTTTAGGATACAACCACCTATTTTGGCATAAATACATAACAAGATGGAAGATTTTTATTTGTATAAAAATATTTATTATAATTAAAATTTCAAAAAAAAAATGAATCATATAATTTCAAATTTCCAATAAGAAAACATAATTAATTAAATTACTCATAATCTATTCTACCTATTGCTTAGGATACAACCATATATTTTGACATAAATTCATAATAACATGGAAGACTTTTATTTGTATAAAAATATTTATTATAATTAAAATTTCAAAAAAATGAATGATATAAATTCTAATTCCCAATAAGAAAACATAATTAATTAAATTACTCATAATCTATTCTATCTATTGCTTAGGATACAACCATATATTTTGACATAAATTCATAATAACATGGAAGACTTTTATTTGTATAAAAATATTTATTATAATTAAAATTTCAAAAAATAAAAATGAATCTAATTAAAATGTAATAATCTAAATAAATCAAACAAAAATTATGTCTTATGTATAAAAAATTAAACAGATTAAACTAATATATTTTCCATACTATGGATAGGTATAATATAGCATATTAAATTCATTACAAAAAATTGAAATAATAATTTGTTCTTTTTTCTGGCTTTAAAATGTATCGAATGTTCATGAAAACATCATTTATCTTATTCTAAAATACATGAAATGCTAATGAAATAGATTGTTTATTCCTTAACTTATTACGAAATTTTGGCATAAATACATATTATAAGAATGTATATAATTCTAAGAGTAGAAAAATCATTGATATTTCAGTAAAGAATAAAATAAAATATTATATTTTGTAACTGTTATATATGTTCAAATTGCTTCTATTTTTTATTCATAATAAAAAGAATCTTTTATAACTATTATAAATATTACAAATTCACTACAATTATTTTCTTTTCTCTAATTGTTCATTCAAATATGCCCGAAAAACTTAATTAGACCCTTCCCCCTGCGTTACTTTATTTATAAGGTTAATTACACTTAACCTCTTTTTTAGTATCACTAATAGGTTAAAACTTAACATTATTTATTGACCAGTAAAGTGCTTCTATTATATCAACTAAACATGTTGACTATTTTATCCTATTATAATGTAATTTTTTTTGTTTAATTTTGTCTGATGAATAAACTTTTTATACAAAGAATATTTGATTCATATAAAATTTATGAAAAAATGTATTGTAGTTCTTTTGACATTTTTGCTAGATTTGTATTGGGATTAGTTGAAGAAGTGACAAATCTGGCCGATATTATTTTTTAAGCACAAAATTCTTTAACTGACAGTCAACTATAATAGTTTCACAACTTTTGATTATAATGACTTTTTAACTTGAAATTTTAATTAATATGAGAGATATATCCATGGGTATAGAATTTTTGAGTATGTTCCAACTTAAAAATCACAAAATTAATAATCATACAAATAAATAACTAAATTTATATAAAGTGTAAAAATAGGTGGAATATATAACACTATTTTCTTATTTCTTTTAAGTCTGTATTATGATTAATTTAGATTTGTTTTTTCTATCCTACATCAAGAAAAGAAAATTAACCAAGAAATGAAAGTAAAACTCAATAACAAAATAAAAAACTCACAATTTTTAATAATTATAAAAGTATTTGTTAATTTTAAACCTCTTTAATAGTATTTCTATTGCTATATCTTTATTTTTAATAACATCATTTTATATAATATTAGTTTAGATGAACTATTGATGAGTTAGAAAATAAATTCAAACCATGATACAATGCATATACCCAAAATATTCTAAATGATTGTAACAATACTCTAAACAGTTATAGGTATATAATGAGTTTAAAAATAAAAACTATTTTATGCCATTAAAAATGAGTAAAGAGTTTAGAACTTTAATTAAGTATTGAAATGAATGTTATCATAATTTTAAGAGATAACATAACAATATATTCTTTATATTCTTTATATATTCTTTATCATTTTAATTAGATTCATTTTCTTTCTTATTTTTTGAAATTTTTATTAATCATTTTTTTAAATTATTATCTATATATCATTCGATTACCTATTAATATTTTCATTACTAATAAAATTTCAAAATACTTCATCTATTTAATGTTTGATAATTAATAATGATATTATCTTTTCTTGTAATGACAAAGAATATGCACATATATTTAAAAAGTTTAATACTATGAAAAATATCTTAATCTTTAATTGTTTAATTAATTGGTGGTGACGCTATATGAAAATTATAATCTAGGCACCTAGAAGAGAAATATAAAAAAAAATGCAATTATCATATGTTGTTCTCATAAAGAAGAAAATTTGTTTAATTTTTAAGAAAAAATGAAATTTACATATAATTTTATAACAAATAACAAACAACATTGAAAAATAAAAATAAAAAAGTACATGAAAAATAATTACAATGAAAAAGAGCAAAGATATTAAAAATATATAAATTTTGTATAAAAAACTCAGCACAGTTAAAATTTTCATACTTGGTTATCAGTTACTGATTACTCATTTATTTTTTAGAATATGAATTTTTTTAATAAATATAAAGTTATATACGAAGCACGTGCTATTTGAAACATAATTTTTGTTTGATATATTTATTCTTTATATTTGGGTTTATTTTTCTTATTTTTTGAAATTTTATTTAATCATTTTTGTAATTATTACTATATATTATTTAATCTCCTGTAAATATTTTCATTATAAAAGAATTTTGATGTCGCTTCATAGATTAAATGATGTTTGACATTTGATGATGAATTTTATCCTTTACACATGATAAAGAGTATATAGATATATTTCAAAAAAGTTTAATATTATGGAAAAAGACTTTTATCTATAATTGATTAAGTTATTGGTAATGTCGCTATTAGAAATTATAATCCACAAATCTAAAAGAAAAATAAAAACTATTTTAGATCGGAGTTAACTATATTTTATGCTATTAAATATGAATAAAGAGCTTAGATTACGTCAATTAAGTATTGAAGTGAATGTTATCATAACTTTATGAGATAATATCACAGTATATTTTCTATATGTATATATATATATATATATATTTTACATAATATGTTAGCAAAAAAGTAATTGTGATACAAAAAATATATAAAATCTCACTTAAAGTAATAACGTGTAATTTTAGTTATATTTAGAATTAAACTTTTATTAGTATTTTGTGTATTGTAGAGTAAGATAAAGGATTGTTTTATTTAACATTTATTGCATTTTATAGCAAGACAAAAGAACAATTTATTATTTCAATTTTTTATAATAATTTAATAAATTATATAATACCTATTTATAATATGAAGAATATAATAGTCGATTTGTTTAGTTATCCTATACATAAGGCATAATTTTTGTTTGATATATATATTATTTATATTTTAATTAGATTCATTTTCTTTCTTATTTTTTGAAATTTTTATTAATCATTTTTTGTAATTATTATCCATATATCATCCGATTACCTTCATTAATATTTTCGCTACTAATAAAATTTCAAAATATTTCATCTATATAATGTTTGATACTTGATAATGATATTATTATTTTTTTTTGTAATGACAAAGAATATGCACATATATTTAAAAAATTCAATACTATGAAAAATATCTTAATCTTTAAAGATTTAGATTTGTAATAATTAAACAAATTATAAATGATTATAATATTTTTCACCTGTACGAGAATATATATAAAAAAAATACAATTATCATACGTTGTTCTCATAAAAGAGAAAATTTATTTAATTTTTAAGAAAAAAATGAAATTTATATATAATTTTGTAACAAATAACAAATAATATTGAAAAAAAAAAAAAGATAGGTGAAAATAATTACAATGAAACAGTAAATATATTAAAAATATTATTTAAAATATATAAATGTTGTATAAAAAACTCAACACTTAAAATTTTCATACTTGGTTATTATTCACTGATTACTCATTTTTTTTTTTTTTCAAAAGTAAAAATTTTCAATAAATTAGGTAAGTATTACACGTGCAAAGCACGTACTTTTTTCTAGTATTTTGTGATATTTTTGACTTCCATGGTTTCAAAACTGAAAATATAGAAGACGTGGTTCTTTTGCTCTTTTTTTTTTTTTTTTTTGGCACTTGATTAAAATTAGATCTTGTTCCTGTGACGCCACTTATTTTTGAGTAGCTCAAGTTTGAAGATAAAAAATACTACTACTGATGTAGGGCATACCATAATTGCAACAAAACCAAAAACATGTTTCATACTGTTTTCTCTAGCCACAAAAAAACTTGGATATGAAAAATGTTCCCTTTTGTGAGAAAAGATATGAAGAATGTTTGATTGCACACATTGCACGACACCTATGGCATGTAACTAAAAATATACTAAAACTCATATTCACTAGAATTTTAAAGCATTGTATTAGTATGCTTTCATCACGAAAGATATTTAACTAAAGATATTTAACTGATGAGCTGCCCCCACGCCAAAAAAAAAAAAATATCGCGCTCACTATTCTTTTTACTGCATCTATTTTAAAATATACTCGATCTCGAGAGATATGAAGGTGAAATTGCAAATCCAAATAGACCCAAAACTTTTTACCCTATGAAACAAAACCTGTATTCACTATGAATCCTGCCCATTTCTTAATCCTTGTTGACTGCTAGAAAATACTCTTTCTTGCTGGGTACCGTGTCGGTAGAAGAAGCCATTTGCCCTTGGTCTAATGTAATCCCAGTCACTTCCGTCTTGACTGTTTCCCCGACCAGAACCGCGACCACCAAAGCGTCCCTTTGTTCCATCCATCTGGTAGCTAATCCTGCCTCTGCCCCTTCCTCCTAAACATAACAATTTGCACAAGGTATTTTAGTCCATCAAATTCAAGTAAAAGCAATAAAAACTCTGTTGTTCATAAAAGTTGACTGCCAAAACCAGAATAGCATTGATGAAATGCAGAAATTGCCGCCGATATGATTACTAAACAGCCTACATGCACAAATAAATGGACTGTTGGCTGAGGTAGTAGTAAGTAAGCCTTGTGATTACATTAATAACAGGGACCATCACAGATAACATTTGCGAGGGAAAACTGTTGAAGCCTACATCAGTTCCAGAAGATGAAGATGTGTTTCAATGAGCAGGATTGCAAAAAATGAGTTGGATTCATAGGCCTGACAGTTATGAACATCCCAAGGCTTGGAGCAAAATGATGGACAAATGAAATGATGGGAATGCTTATGCTGCAGTTACGAAATCTCAGAGAAAACTGACATTTTTTATTTTGTAGCAAAAAGTAGATACAGGGTACATACTTCCTCGAATAGGGATGCCTCTGTTCAGTCTCCGGCCTTCAATGTGTAGTTGGTGTCCAGCAATCTGCATTGTGTATGCCTGCAAAGAAATCAGCAGATTAAAATGCCTAGAATACATACAAAATCCATGCCCTTGCAATATTCCAAAGAATCCTAATGCAAATTAGAAGCCAAATGAAGAACTTTTGGGAAGAAAAAGTAAATGATCATTCAGAGAGAGAGAGAGACACGCAGAATTTTACCCAACAAAAAAAAAAAAAAAAAAACGATTCATTTGGTACTTGATTGAAAAAACCATACAATTTGCATCGGAGTTCTACACAAAATGCTTATAATTCAAAAATTCTTAAATAGGTACAGACCTTGATCGCATTCTGGACGCCAGCAATATCTTCAAATTCAATAAATGCATAGCACATATCAATATCCTGGACACTATTTATGCATAATTTGGAAGTTAGTTTTGCTTCATTCTACAGGTAATGATGTGAGTAAAGGTAAGTTGAAAGTACAGAAACAAAAAAAATAAAAAAAAAATAAAAAAAGGTTGAAAGTACCGACCTTTCGCGTTCTGATGGCAACACCATCAGGCTTAAGTCTACCAAATTTCTTGAATTCCTTCTCGATTTCAGAAGGACTCATGGTAGTTGGGACATTTTTAACATATACAGATTTCACTTCAACTGCAGACAATAGAGGTGTTATAGAGAGAAAATGACATCTTGTTTATTCTCACACACTTCTGTCAAGAGTACATTAGATCTATATATATACAAGTGTAGAATAATCTAGATCCTAAAATTAAGCTAATCAATTTACATCCTTACATCCTAAAATGAAGTTATCTAAATCCTACAATCAGGTAAATCAATTAGCCTACAATCAAATCATACAATTAAGTAAATATATTTACTTACCATATTTACAACACTTCCCCTCAAGATGGAGCATAGATGTTAATCATGCCCATCTTGTTACAAATATAATCAATCCTCGGTCCACTCAAAGCCTTGGTGAAAAAGTCAGCTAACTGTTCTCCAATTTTTACATGATTATACAGATCTAGATGTTGCTGAGATCTTCTCACGGATAAAGTGACAATCAACTTCAATATGTTTGGTCCTCTCGTGAAGATCCGGATTTGATGCAATATGGATAGCAGCTTGATTGTCACACCATAACTTCATAGGCAATGAACTATCTAGACCAATCTCACTTAATAGATTCCAATTGATGTATCCATATCAGCTCACAAGTTGATTGTGCGATAGCTCTATATTCTGATTCTGCACTAGATCGAGACACTACATTTTGCTTCTTGCTTTTCTATGATACCAAATTACCTCCAACAAAAATACAATACCCTGTGGTGGATCTCTTATCAATTTTAGAACCTGCCCAATCTGCGTCTGAGAAACACTCAATACGAGAATGACCATGATTACGGTATAGCATACCACGTCCTGGAGCTCCCTTGAGATAACACAAGATCTGCTCTAAAGCTGCCCAATGAGTGGTTCTTGGTGAAGACAAACTGGCTCACAATGCTGACAGGATATGCAATGTCAGGACGAGTCACCGTAAGATAATTCAATTTTCTAACTAATCTCCGGTACATTGCAGGATCTGAAAACAACTCCCCATCATCTGCTGTAAGTTGCATATTAGTGATCATTGGTGCACTACAAGGTTTAGCACCCAACTTCCCTGTTGCTGTCAAAAGGTCAAGGATATACTTTTCTTTGAGACAGAAAGATACCCTTTTTACACCTAGTAACCTCAATGCCCAAGAAGTACTTTAACATCCCAAGTCTTTGGTTTGGAAATGAGTTTGAAGAAAAGATTTAAGGGCTGTAATACCTGCACTATTACTACCAGTAATAACAATGTCATCAACATAAACAACCAACAAGATAAGGCCAGGTTTAGATTGTTGATAGAAAACATAATGGTCACAGTTACTCTTCTTCATGCCAAACTCTTGAACAAACTCACTAAACCGCCCAAACCAAGCACGAGAACTCTGTTTTAAACCATATAATGACTTTCGAAATCTACTCTTCTACTTAGATGTGTACTCCCCCTGACAACTTGACCCAGGTGGTTGCTCCATATATACTTCTTCTTGCAAGTCCTGTCTCTTGGAATGGACATTTTTGACATCTAACAAGTGCAAAGGCCAATCATTAGTAGCAGCAAGGGAAATAAACAAACGGATAGAAGCAAGTTTTGCCACGGAGAGAAAGTATCAGAGCATAATCTACCACATATGTCTGAGCATACCCTTTTGCTATAAGACGAGCTTTTAGATGTGCAACAGACCCATCAGGGTTAACTTTAACAACAAACACCCATTTACAACCAATAGCCTGCTTATTAGCTGGTAGATGTACCAAGTCCCAAGTACCATTGTTGTCTAAAGCCATCATCTCTTCTTCCATAGCAGCTTGCCAACCAGGATGAGCCAAAGCCTTAAGAAAATTATTAGGAACCGACACTGAATCTAAAGAAGCAATGAAACACCGCAAAGAAGGAGACAAATGTTCATATGAAGCGAATGAAGAGATTGGATGAGAACATTGTCTTTTACCTTTTCGAAGAGCAATAAGTAGATCAAGACTCAGATCTGTAGACGGAGGAGCTGGTGGAGGATGTGAGTCTTTGTGTTGAGTCCGACGAGTGTATACTTGAGTGATAGGTGGTCTCGTAGGAATAGGACTAACAGGGGTTGTAGTATAAACTAGAATATTATCTGGTCCTCCCCCTCACAACCATAAACATTAGATTCAGGAAAGAATGGAGTGGTCTCAAAAAATGAAACATCAACAGAAATTAAATAACGACCAAAAGTAGAAGAATAGCATCTATATCCTTTTTGAAGACGAGAATATCCTAAAAAGACACACTTGAGACACTTAGGATCCAATTTAGAGATTTGAGGGCGAACATCACGAACAAAACAAGTACTCCCAAAAATACGTGGTTCAATCGGGAATAAGGGTCGAGAAGGAAACAAAGTCGAGCAAGGAATCTCACCAGCAAGTACAGATGATGGCATGCGATTAATTAAGAAACAAGCTGTTGAAATAGCATCCGCCAAAAATTGCTTTGGGACCTTCATTTGAAAAATGAGAGCTCTAGCAACTTCTATTAAGTGTCTATTTTTCCTCTCGGCAACACCATTTTGGGGTGGTGTGTCAACACATGAAGATTGGTGAAGAATTCTATTTTCTGACATGGAATCAAAAGGATGAGAAATGTAGTACTCTTTTGCATTATCATTTCTTAGAGTGCGCACGGAGATATTAAATTGTGTTTTTATTTCAGCACAAAAGGAACAAAAGATGTTGAATAATTCTGATCTATTTTTCATTAAATATAACCAAGTAACACGAGAATAGTCATCCACAAAGGTGACAAAATACCTAAAATCAGACTCAGAAATCACTGGACAAGGACCCCAAACATCAGAATAAACTAATTCAAAAAGGGATGCAACCCGTTTATTGACCCTATGCAAATAAGAGACACGATAATGTTTGGCAAATTGACACGTCTCACAATCTAAATAGTATAAACTTTGAAAATTTGAAAACAACTTCTTCAAAATCGACAAAGGATGATGCCCTAATCGATAGTGAACTTCAAGAGGTGTCAAAGTGCTTGAACATGCAATGGGTTTTGGCACTTTCATTGAAGGAGTTTCGAGTAAATAAAGACCGCCAGACTCGCGTCCTCTACCAATAATCTTCCTCGTCATAAGAGATCCTGAAACACACAATGATCAGTAAAAAATGAGACAAAACAATTGAGAGCACGAGTAATTTTACTGACCGAAAGTAGGTTGAACGAAAAATTAGGCAAAAACAAAACAGATGACAACGAGATAGATGTTGTAGGATTGGCTATTCTAGAACCCACAACAGAAGTCATTGACCCATCAGCCAAAGTAACACTTGAAAGATTTGTGTGAGAACTAAAAGAGGAAAGGATACATGTATCACCTGTCATATAGTCTGTAGCACCTGAATCAATGACCCATTTACTCGAGGATGACACAAGGCATGAAGTAGGTTTACCTGACTCATTAAGAGAAGATGGAATAGTTGACTTTAGTAAGGCTTGGTACTCGGTAAAGCGAGCAAATTCATCAGCAGAAACAAGTATGGATTTATCCACAGATGAAGGCTTTGTAGACTCATGGTTACTCTCTTGAGATGCAAAAGAGACAGGATTGTTGAGGTACTTGTTGAAGTAACCAACATGTATGGCGCTTCGTGTGACCAGGTTTTTGACAATGATAACAGACACGTTGATTTTGGTCATGTTGTCCATGACTAGCATACCTTCCACCTTGAAAACCATGTAGCTGTCTCTTACCATTGCTTTTTCCTCGAAGCCTCATTCAAAGTACTTCGGCTCACGAGTGTTACTAGTAACATCTAGATCCTGCAATGTCTTTGTCTCTCAATTCGATGTCTGAGTTGTGTATAGAGTGCTAATTTGTTGTTTTCATCGTGTTCGAGCAAGATCAAACTCGGATGGCAATCCCTGTCTGTTATACACATCTAGTCTCTTATACAAGAGACAGGTTAATCCATAAGATCTTTAACAAATTCACAGTGATTAATCAAACCGATTACCTCGGTATCGATAGAATTTCGGATCTGCAAAAATATTCTTGCATCTTCTCTTAACCAAGCTTTCTTTGGAGCATCATCTGATGGTGGTTCATCAATAAGATGATCATCTTTATGAATACTACTGTATATGACCCGCACAGTCAGACTGTGTATCCAAATAGTTCCTACCATTGAGATTGTATGTAAGAGATCAGATTTTAAGAGTAAGGATGTAAATTGATTAGTTTAATTTTAGGATCTAGATTATTCATACACTTGTTTGCCATTACAACTCAGTGTATGAATTTTAATGTACCAAACTAGATATTGAAAATTGACTCAACAGGGTCACGAAAAAGATAACAAAGCCTGAAGCTCTGATACCATGTTATAGAGAGAAAAACATCTTGTTTATCTGTCAAGTGTACATAAGATCTACATATATACAAGTGTAGAATAATCTAGATCCTAAAATTAAACTGTCCAATCAATTTACATCCTTACATCCTAAAATCAAGCTATCTAAATCCTACAATCAGGTAAATCAATTAGCTTACAATCAAATCCTACAATTAAGTAAGTATATTTACTTGCCATATTTACAACAGAGGAAATCTTAAAATGAGGTAAGTTTTCCTCTTTTGTTTCCCTTTAAATAAAATGATGTTATTGAAGTAGTCACCTTCATCTTCAACAGCTGACGCTTCTTCCGCATGCTCCATTCCAGACCTTTCAACAATAAATGATTCCGTGGACGCCTGACTAGGGGACTCCATTACATGGTGCCACTCTGTAGAAGCAGGTGCAGTCTTGTTAAAGGACTGAGGGGGAACCACTTGGACAGTTTGTCCTTTTGCAACTTGTAAATTCCAACAAGTTGAAGCAAATAATACAAGTGATTAGAGTAATGAACATGTTAAATAACTTGTAACACTAAATGGTAGAGATAACTGCATACTATAGAAGCATAGGTGTGCTTCTGGGGCTAAGCCGTGATTGGTTCCTCAACAGGAACAGATAAATGGTCTTGCACAGAATTGATTGCACTCTGAAGTGAACCATTTGATTGTACAGCAAAATTATCTTCCAGAATATTGTCAGCTTTGGGGACATTTTGCATCCTTTCTTCTGGAAAATTATAGTTATCAACACGACCATTTTCTTCAATTTTTGAAGCAGCAACAAATTCCCTTCTCTGAATATCTCCACCCAGCACATAGTTGGATACTGCAGAAGCATGATTCAGAAAGGGGGAAAAAAAAAAACACATTGTGCAGCTCTTCTAAATTGTATGTTGAATAACTTATTTTAAACATATTCTGTCAAATTAAGGTGATATTATAACTAGCAAAAGCCTAACTTTATAAATTTATAGACTATATGGAAAATCAGAGCATCTATCTTCCAGATTCTGCTTGAAATATTTACTAGAAAAAGATTCAGCCCAAATGACAATAGGTTGCTCTTGAATTGTAGTTGGCGCAGTTAGCAGATAGCGTCAAGATTGCTCTGTGGTAAATAGGTCACTGAATGCTGATTTAGGTTTTCGTCATCAACAAAATGAAATATATCACTAAGAACAAAGTAACCTTTTTCCTGAGGGGCAAGAAAGAAGGTTTGCACAAACTTCCTCCTCCCAATGAAATCTTTTACATGCACAGAGCCTGAAACCATCGCCAAAAGTCCACCATTCCAAGATTCCAAAGAATGATCTGTCTTAATTTCTATTGCACTGTAATTAAGTGACATAATAAGTGTGTGGATATGCTGCAAAAAAAGATGTAGGACGATGAGAAATGAGATGAAATTAAGGACCAAACAGGAGATTTAAGTCGAGCAACTAAAAAAGGAATCGACAGAGATATGAGCTCATTATAACATCCCTATGCTAAAACAAGCATCTAGGGAGCTCCAAGTCATGGGGAAACATGTGATTACTACAGAAAGGTAGTTGTAGATGTTAATGCTGAAAGGGGAACTTCCTACAACATGTGTAAGGTAGGAACACAATCGAAGATGTATTTATCATAAAGCAACATGCTTTACTATCAACTGCCCTGAACAACTGCTCTGAACATATGCCTCTGAAGATAATGCAACTATAACTCCAGTACAACACCAGCTACTTAAGAATTAATTGGAGATTCATTTCATTGAACTTAGATACATTTGAACAGAACAAAGAATGCAGTTCTCAACTCGACAAGAAATTTTTCCATCTATAACCCATCCTGTATGTACCAAAGATATATTGTATCTACTCATCTATTCTTCACTAGAAAGACAAAAATAGAGCAGAGCATACCAGCATTGACATGGCAGTATCCCTGGTATTGCTATCAATCCGAAGCACAGTGCTAACATCACTGTAGAACTGGTGAACAAATTCTGGCTGTTGCTGTAGTACCTGATAGTACTGTCCAACAAAGTATGTACCAACCTACATACACCAAAAAATTAAGAAAATAAAAAAATCAACAAAAAATATCATCAAATCCGGATTGAACCTTGAACAACAAATTAGCACTCTATACACAACACAGACATCAGACGAGTGCCCAAGCAGCGGGAAAATGTACTAATTGCATGTTACATTGACAAATGTTCATAGAATAAAGAAACCCAAGAAACCAGAGATACAAATAGGCCAATAATCCTCTGGACTCTTGGACACAACTTTGAATCCCAAAAATCAAACCAGTTCAACAAAAAATCACCAAAACATACCAGGCAACAAAACCCTCTTCAAATGCAGAGTAATTCGAACCATTTCTGCTTTAAAGTTTAAACAAACATATAGATAAAAAAAAAATATATCCATACAAATCAGAAAATCAACAAGATGTTGTACCATGCATGATATATTGTACAATACCTATATAAACAAATATACCTACATTTACTTCTAAAAATCCATTCTTTCACAGAGCACCACAAAAAAGCCTCTTCAAGAAACTGCAGACTGATTACAACAAAATTTCAACTTTCTACATAAAACCCACATGTGTCCAAAAAACAAGTGCCCAAGCAACCAGAAGTTGTACTCATTGCATGTTGTATTGTACAATATTAATGGGGAATAAAGTACCCCAAAAACCTATACACACAAAATATCCTATATTTACATCTATAAATTCTCTCTCACACATTCACACATTCACTACTGTGTGAAAATTGATGACACTCTCTTGTTACATGTATATACTTCCATACAAACAGAAACACACACAGTAGCGGTGGAAAAGAGGGGATTTTTTTTCTTTTTTTTTTTTTTACCCTGAGCAGCAGTGACGGGCAAGTTAAAAGGAGTGCCCATTAATATCAGGATTGAAGAAATCCAACCCCCAAAATCGAATTGGGGAAAAAAAACCCTAGATATGCAAAATGGGGAAATATGTTGAGCAAAATCTGGAAAATCCCAATCCAAAAACCTCCTTGCTAATAATAGCAATAAAAATCCAGCATTCTCCCAACTCTCCTAATAGTGTAATAGTTGTGGTGTGTATTTGTTGCGGTGTAAGTTTAGTGTGTGAAACTGAGAGAACCGAGAAGTGTTGCTCTTCACCTAGGAAAATTGTAAAACTCTCTAGTATTTTTCAAGTTATGTATACTTTTCATTTATTGGAATTAATTAGTAGTATGACTAAATTACTCGTTTTAATATCAAATAATTTTCACTTTTTTTTAAATAATATTTTATAATTATTTTACACACGTTTTTTAATTATTTTATTATATCACATATATCACATCAAAAAAATTATTATAATATTTTTACAAAAAAAATTTCAAAAATAAGATTATCCAAACAACAATACTTTTCTTTTTCTCTTAGGTGGTAAAATATTAGTAGAATTTAAATTTATATATGTGTAAATTTTTAGAAATTATCATGTAAATTTATACATATATTTGTAAGTAGTACAATTACAACGTGTATGATGATTTTGTGTCCATTTAATATATATATATTCTGTTCATAAAAATTCCTATTTTAAGTTGAGTTGCCTTTCTGGTTTTAGCTTGTCTACTTTAGTTTGTTTTAAGTTATCTTTGTCGTTCCAACTTTTTAGTTAGATTGTTTTTTTTTACATGTTTTTAAAATTTTGTATATCTCAACTAGCCGATCATAATTTGTTAGAGTTTGTTTTAATGATTTTTATAGACTCGTATTTATAATTTTATGTGCCTGAGCTAGTCATGATTACGATGTGATAGAGTTAATTTTAATGATTTTCGTAGACATGTATTTATAATTTTGTGTGCCTGAACTAGCGTCACAATTTGTTAGAATTAGTTTTAATGATTTTTATAAACACACATTTATAGTTTTGTGTCTAAACTAGCTGCGATCACAATTCATTAAAATTAGTTTTAATGATTTTTATAGACACACATTTATAATTTTGTATGCTTGAACTAGTTGTGATTACGATTCGTTGCAGTTATTTCTAATGATTTTCATAGACACGCATTTATAATTATGAATGTTTGATCTAGCATATCTCGGTTTGTTTGAGTTAGTTTTAATTATAGTTTTCTAAAACCAACTTTTTTATATCGGTTATAAAATCTTAAAATAAAACAAACCTTTAAAATCTTTAAATAAAACAAACCTTTTAGGGGAAAAAAAACCCTGCTAATTTGAGTAGGTTAAATCAATTCATATGGTTTTATATTTTTCAAGCTCCTCTTATGCAAAAATATCATGTATGTTTGGATTTAAATATTTTGCATTTGAATTAGCATAAGCCAAGTAGTTTAATAGCTTCTTTTTTTTTGAAGATGAAAATTTGATGTAAAAGTAAATTTTAACATAACTAGAATCAAAAAGCACGTGACACGGCTTTTGACCCGTGTTTGAGTGCTAGAGCACAAGATTTGTTCTAATTCAGTTGTAACTCCGATATCAAGTTCAAAAAAAAAAAAAAAATTCTTTTTGGCAAATAATTATTTGAACAGTTATTATTTTACATATTATTCAGAATATTATCTGAATTATTATTACAATAAATTTAAATATATAATGTATATAAAATAAAAAAGTAATCTGAAAAATACATTAAAAAATAATTGTAAAATATTATTCAAGAAAAAATGAATAATGTTATTGTCTAAACAGAGGATTAACTTTGGCAACATGCACGTTGTTTTCTTATTAAAATTTAGGATTGGCTATTTAATAGCATAAGGCTCATTTACTTTTTACTTGTGTGTGTCAACTTAATTGGATTAAACAGTATTTCTTAAGATCTTGAATTAGCCCGTTTATCTATACACGACAAAGTGATAAAATTACTCATGTGTCATTAGATTCGGAAACGAAATAACGAAATTGGATTTAGAATATTTAAAATCAGGGGTGGTAATTCAATATAATTTTGTCAAATGATCAAATGATCATGATTTATAAATCATTTTTCTGAATTAACACACGTTTTACTTGTAATACAAGCATGGTTAAACTGCTAATGACCAGTAGTTGAGCAGCTTGAATGTGAAACAAATTGTCATAAACTCAATTGAAAGTTTTGCAATCATTTTAGGTTGACACTGCCCGACAACCTGGAAATCCGCTAAATTCTTGTAAAACACACGCAAAATGTAATTAGGAGGTTTAGAGCTTAAACACTGAATACTCTGCCTGTTGAAGAGTACATCAAATAAAACTACAGTGGTATAAGAAAGATCTTCATTAAAAATTAGGTTTCACAATCTTATAAAAATGTTCCAAAGCCAGGAATTCTGGAAATAGTGATAGGATCAAAAGCTTTTCAGCAAATACTTGTGTGAACATGCACCACGATCTCATAATTTTACATGTATTTGGATGGAAGGATTTGAGTTGATTTAATTTGAAATATTAATTTATAATAAGTTATTCAAATAAGTTATTTGACTTGCTTGTGGATTTGAAATATCATAAATGTGATTTTAATAATTAAATCAATGAATTTGAAATTTACTCAAATTTCATATTATTTCAAATTTATCCAATTCAAATTTATGCATTTTAAATCATTCATTCAATTCAAATCCACCCGTCCAAACACAATCTTAGTGAAACAATATTCTAATCGGATCCTACAAGTGAGGTCCATGTGAGAATTGCATCTTCTCTTATGATACCATAGCGGATGCACTGTGCTTCATAAAAGAATTTGCGTTTTCTCAAACGCTAGATGAAGGAATTGGAAGTCTGAAGATTACCAGTAGAATGTTTTTTATTGTATTCATTTGATAGAAGAAAGTGCATTAAGACTGAATGGAACTACCCAGGAGTTGCAATGAGAAGAAAGGCCACCAGGCAACTAATATATTAGGGTTCAGGAACATGGACTTATTTTCCATGAAGCTAGCATATATTTCAACAAGTTAAAGGTTACATTCAAGAAATTTTTAATGTAACTACTTGCTACAATTGCTCAAAATGTACTGGCTATCCCCTGGAGATTTCTTTTCAGTTGTTGAGGAAAACATGCAATGTCCAACAGAAAACTTCTCATGAACACCAGAGAGTGATTCTTAATAAAGCTCATTTTAAAGCAGCTAAGGATATCCACTTCTATGTTTTGAAGCAGTCCTTCAAAGTCAACAAATCAAGTACATTTCTTCAACCTTTACAAGTTCCTCTTCACCTTACTGTTTCTTTCCTTGTGCTAAGCTGACACGCATCGCTCGCCCTTCCAATTCCTGGAAGAAGCCCCCCCCAAAAAAAGAAAGAAAGAATTTTTAGCTTTCTCTACTAATCCAAAAAATCCAAATTTTGATACAGACTCCTCTGAGAAAGTCTTAATGTATTAAAGGGTCATAACATAAATAGATATGCATCAAAATTTCCAAGAATTTAGCTTAAAAAGAGCGCAAGAAAAGTGTAAAAAATTAGTACCACTTCATTGAGAGAATTAAGGGCTGTATCCATCTCAGCTTTAGTCTCATAGCATATGAAACCATACCCTCTGGACCTTCCTGTGTCTCCATCATATAGTACTCTTGCTCCGACGACATTTCCATATTCTTGAAATGCTTGTGTCAAACTTTCAGATGTGACTGACCAGGCCAGGTTGCCAATAAAGATTTATATGTGTATAAGATAGTTCAGTTTCTGGATATAATGGTTCCTTCGGCTTAGGCTTGTTTGAGAAATTTACCCTCAAGGTTCTACCACCATATTCCTGAGACAATGTAGCATATTTAATTAGCATATAGATAACTGAAGCAACATCTCATGGTGGGAATTTAAAAAGGAAATTGCAGATGATTCTGCATAACTAGGCTCAGACTATGCTTCACTTTATCGTGTTTTCTTCATGAAAAAATCATGCAGCTAAAATGGACTGATAAACCATCATTATCATGCACAAAGGTGTACTCAGAGAGAAACATTACCCTTCCATCCAGATTTTCAATTACTGCGTTGCAGTCTTCAATTGTGCTCATTGTCACAAACGCAAATCCCCTACTTCTTCCTGCTTCCCTGTCATATAAAACCTACAAAATAAAACTAGGACTTATACTTTGTCACAAAAACTCCTCAATTAATGTCATAGTGTATGATATAACCAAATGAAATGTTTCAATTTGTTCATGCTTGTACATCATCATAAGAAAAATTAAACTCCCTATAAAAACACTCAAAAAATAGAAATGCTTCTCCAACAACACTGTCTTTTATATTCAGCAGATGTTGTTAGAAGAAGGAAAAAAATAAAATAAAAAACTCACATGGGTTAAATCTGCTCAAGATGGAATGAAATCTCATGTCCAAGTTGCACTTATGATTTTCATGGGAAAACAGAATGTTGGTGGTGCATTCATTCAATTTCTTTAATTATCTTATTTTGAAGACTTTCGGAAGCCAATTCCCAATTATGTGATCGATTTAGTTTCAATAGAGGAAAAAATTGGATGATCACTGATGTTGTACCAAGTTAACAGGAATTCTTTGCATTTGTGAATTGGATATGGCTGAAATATTGTTAGCCAAGTACAAGAAGTCTGAAATTATGCATGTCTTGGAAGAGAAGTTTAAGCACCAATTATTGTCTTAGATATTAATCTTTCTAAAAACTGTTCGCTGAAGCAAAGTATAAGAAATCAATCCAGTCGTAGTTTGAGGCAAAAAGATCTACATAGGTAAACAAAGACTTTCAAGATACGTTAACCCTTAAACTCGATCAGTTACAACTTACAACATCTTCATTAGGCCTAGGATAAGATAATTGTGAACCTTTATGATTTTATTGATATGCATTTAGTAACATACATCAACAGTCTATTTATAAACTTGATTACAACAGATATGTATCTAGGAAATGTATCTATGACACTTTCATAATCTAGGAAATATTTGAATTTCTATCTATCGAAATAATCTATCGAAATTATCTAAAACTATCAATAATACTAAGCTTGAGATCTCAGGAAATTTGCTTATAAAGGTCAATTTAAGGTTTCGTTTTCAGTCCCTGGAGTTCTAGACTCCTTTTCAATTAGATCGTGCTAAACAGGTAGTCCTGCTATTTTGCATTTTTACTAAAAATTGATGGTATCTGTAACTCCTCCACAGGATTTAATCTTCACTATTAGCTGGAATTTTTGAATACATATGGTCCATTTATGTACCAAATATACTGAATTACGTCTCTAACTATTCACTTAGCTTCCTTCTGATTTTGTTCTTTAGCACTTAAAAATGCATATAATAGCTGAAATGATCAAAATCTTGATGTAAAAATGATGCCTTTTAAAGGATCCTTTCCTTTTCAACTAAGCAGATAGAATTCTAACCTTTTCCAAATTCCTACACCAGTAAACTGGATCATTAACAATGACACCACATTGCGTTAGCGAATGAATATCATCACAAAATATGTCAACTTAAGTCGATAATTCCATTCCATTTCAACGCAGTTCATCAACTAAATGTTCAGTAGTTATTTATTGAATACACGACACTCTCTACTACGTGGTATAAATATGGACATGTAAAACATCACTTTGCTAAAAATATTTTGTATATATGTACACGGAGTAGTGAAATACATGAATTTCTACGCAATTCACATGGTTATATATCGAATTAAGTAAGTTCGTATCCACTGCAAGTACACTAGCAACTAAAATTATTAGCCATCTATGTTTGTAATCTCTAGTAAATAATTGTACAAACCTCAACTAGCTCAGGACTAGCATAGTCCTGAATGATCCCAGCAAGCTGTGCACTATCAACATTGTAAGGCAAATTTCCAAAATAAAGCTTAGTATTCACAGAAGAACTCTGATCAGAAGCCTCCACTTCACTTTCACTTGACACTACATCCTCCTCCTGCTGAGGGGCAGCAGTTGCCACTTCAGGAGCCAACACAGCTGCTTCTTCTTGAGCTACCGCAGCCGCAATCTTCGAGGCTTTCCATTTGTGAGACAAGGGTCCTATCAAGATTGATTCAATTCCAAATGAATGGGAAGACAAAGATGCTACTTGCAACATTCTTGAGGATGATGCAATTTTGATGATTGGATCAGAAGGCCAGTTTTTGGAGCGCATACAGTTGAGACTTTGCGTGGATGTTGTGAAAGAAGAGGCTACAGCTGCAGCAGCTTTGGCAGCCATTACTTTTTTTGCCTGGAAATTTTCTGTGGGAAGTTAGGCTTTTTTTTTTTTTTTTAGTTAAAAAGAGTGTTAAAGTTGTAAGATGAGACCAGGGAAGAGCAGAGATGAGAATGAAGAATTGAAGTGAAAGTATGGGCTCTCAAATTATGACCAATGAGATTGGGAGAGATATATGGGGATAAGATTCCGGCCTCTAGGATCCAGGTGGATTTGAGGCTTTCCCTTTTTGGTGCTTTTTGGCATTGGTGGTGTATTTTGAGCCACATTCTTGTTCATTTCCACTCACTACTTAGTTACCCAAAAAAATCTCCAATCTTCTATCTTATTATCTATATCAACTTCCAATCTCATATTCTGAATATTTATTATTTGTATTTTAATCTTATAAATATTATTATATCAGAATACACGTGACAAGCATACAGAATAAGAGACAAAAGGTTAATACAAAATATAAGATAGAATATCCTGCAACCAAAAAAATAGTAACAAAAATAGTTTGTAAACCAAAAAGGATTAGACTCGATCTTTAAATTCTACCGAATGTAGTGAGCCAATCGCCTCTAAATATGAAAGGTAGTTGGTACAGAAATTTGGTTAATTAATTTAGTGAGTTTTCAAAATAATAACAAAAATAATAATAAAATATATAAATAAAATGAGACACAAAAATTTATATGATTCAGTAAGATAGACATAGTTCATGAGGGAAAGGAAGCAATATCGCCTTGCAAAAAATTCAAAAGGCCCAATAAAGAGATATTTTAAAACACATGAGAACTAATACACAAAAGAGATATCTAAACATTTCTGTGTTCTTTTCCCTCCATTGATGCTCCAAAACCATCCTTCAACTTCCAATTTAGAGAAGAAATTGGTCACACGTTTCGAAAATGAAGGAAATAATTCAAGCATAAAACACGGAACAAACACACGCCAAACAAACACTTCAATTTCGAGAAGAAAAAAAAAATAAAATTTTGAAGTTGTTGTTTTAAGTGTCAGGTGAGAAACTACTTAGACATATCCTCATTCGCCAACAGTTTTGATAGGGAAAAGTTGCACTATGAGAGCTAAAAGTTTGAGGAAAATGGATACAAATGGATAGGATTGATCGAAATTAAAGCAGTTGATTTTATGTGTAAAGTGAAAAATCACCTTACTTTTAACCAAACAAACATCCCATGTTTTATATCACAAATGAAATCGCAAATATTACAATTGTTATAATCTCATCCGAGTTTGTTACAACCATTTTTTTTTTTTTTTTTTGTCGCGCCATAATAAAATCCCCCCACAAATCTTTAGCTTCATTTATTCCCATTTCATATCGAGTGAAGATTAATAACTAAGCAGCGTTGCAAATAGAATACGTCTTTATTTAGAATTTGAACTAGTTTGTTTAAAAAAATTTCTTTTTCTTAAGTAGTTGATAAGTACTTTTTTTTATATATATATATTTAATTTTTGATAGTTGTGTGACAATTACTAAGAAATAAGGAAAATAAACTATAAAATATCCTTATATAATCTATATCAGTTATATATATTTTTTTAATCCAGCTTTGGTGGAGTTCATTTGATCTTATTTTTAATTTGAGCATTTAGGTTGTGTTTGGGAGTTTAGGAGAGAAGAAAAAAGAAGAGAAAATATACGCTAGAAAATCTTGTTGTTTGGGTGTTTGAGAGAAAAAAGATAGGGAAATTCTACAATCTCTTTTAGGAAACCATTCTTCTACCTTAAATGCTTGTACAGTACAACACTATGTGTTTTAAGAGCTTGTACTGTACAAATTTTTAAAACTAAGAAAATAATTTTCTAAAAGATACCGTTAGAATTCTCCAGAAATTAATAATATATAACTTTTATAAATTTATGTTTTTATTTAAATATTTTGATATGTATTCAGTCAAAGATTATCAGGACAAGGCGGGTAAGATAATCAGTTACTCTTCACAGTATGGTTCTTTTCCTCAAAGCAAGGAGTGAACCCTAGGACTATCTATATCAGTTCCTGCCTCATTGAATTGGCTTTTTCATCCTCGGATTTCATAAAATAGACTCCATTTCACTCATATTTGGAAGGAAAATATTTTAAATTTTTTAATTCTCCCATTTTCTTCTAAATCTTTTTTTTTTTTTCACTCAAAACTCCAAAAAAAAAAAAGGAAATATTTCACTTTTCCTTTTTTTCTCTTCTTTTCTCTCTAATCTCAAATCCCAGACTCACCCTTAGGCATAGCGATAGCAGACTTTTCAAGGTAGTTTATTTTCTAGTGAAAATTTTTCTTTAAGATCTCGTGTGACAACAAATTTTTGATTAAAAGTTATGTTTTGATATCCTTTAATATTTTATATTTTTTAAATTTTTGTTAAACATGTGCAAATTGCAATGTCAGGTAAAATTTGATTTAATATTTTTTTACATTTTCACTATCCATAACAAATATACAGATTACTTATTATAGTTTTTTTTTTCTAAATTTTTATAACTATAAAAAAAATAATAAAAATACTTGAAAATATGAAAAATAGTGCTAAGGGGCAGGCCAATAATTTATTTGATCTTTTATTAATAGTGTCAAAGTTGCTAACACAGCAGCATGGAGCAAAGTGTCTATTCTTTAAATTTAAATAGACAAAATATAATTATCCATATAGTTCAAGGGAGAAAATGTTTTTAACCCAAAAAAAATATACTATTTAGGATTTTAACCACTAACCAACTGTTTTAACTACCACCGGTCATATTTCTTTTTGTCACTTCAAGAAATGTTTCTGTGCAGCCAGTAATGGGCTATGTTGTTCAACTTTCGTCCTATTCAAGCTCTCAAAAGCATTCAAAATCTTCCCCTGAAATCCCTTACCCGCATCCAATGTATATCCATACTGCTCAACTTAAAGCCCCTCAACTCAAAGCTTTCAAATTACATGAAAAATGGCCACGTTGAAGAAGCCCAAAATCTGTTCGACGAAATGTCTGAGAGAAACACAGTTACATGGAATGCAATGATTCGAGGTTATTTTCAAAACGGGATTTCTGATAAAGCTATATATCTTTATAATCATTGTAAATGACTATTCGTGATATATTTTCTTATAATACTATGATTTTTGGGCTAATGCAGCTTGGGGATATCAAAGGGGCGGAGGAGGTTTTTAAGTGCACGGGAGATAGAGATGTCATAACGTGGAATTCGATGATTTCGGGGTATGTGAATAATGGGATGGTGGATGTCGCTGTTCGCGTGTTTAATGCAATGCCTGTAAAAGATGTGGTTTCCTGGAATTTGGTGATTGCTGGCTTAGTGAAGATCAAGGAGTTGGATTTGGCTGAGAATTTTTTTAGCAATGTGTCTGCTCCAGATGTTGCATCATGGACAATTATGATAAAGGGTCTTCTGAGTGCGGGACGGATTATTGAATCGAGAGAGTATTTTGATGAAATGCCAATAAGGGATGTTCAAACTTGGGATACTATGATTACCGGGTATTTGGAGAATGGATATGTTGAAATTGCTGAAGGTTTGTTTCACAAGATGCCAAAGATGGATCAGAGTTCCTGGAACAAAATCTATAAGTGGATTGGTAAGTGTTGGGCGGTTAAATGATGCTATGAAGCTTTTTAGAGAGATGCCTCAGAAACATGGAAGACTATTCAATCTAATCTTGTTGGGGTTCATTAGGAATGGATTGGTGAGAGAGGCTCATGCATTTGTAGAGAAATACTGCATTAGTGATGTAGTGTCCTGGACAAATATGATCATTGGATACTTCGAAGTAGGTGAGGTCAAAAGTGCAACTAAGCTATTCGACCTGATACCCAATCGGGATACAACGGCATGGAATGCTACAATATTTGGGCTAGGAGAAAATGATCATATTGAGGATGGTGTAAATTTGTTTATTAAGATGAAGGAAGAAGGTCTGACACAGGATGAAGCTACATTTACAAGCATTCTTGTATTATGTTCAAATATGGCATCTTTAAATCTTGGTAAGCAAACTCATGCACTTGTAATTCAAGCTGGATTAGATGATTTTACTTCAGTAGGTAATGCACTAATTAACATGTATATAATTTAGATGTGGAAATATAGAATCTGCATTCCATCAATTCTCTATTATGTTGTGCCATGATGTTATATCATGGAACTCTATAATTTGTGGATTAGCTCACCATGGAAATGGTGAAAAAGCATTGGAAATATTTGAGAATATGAGATTGACAGATGTGAAGCCCAACCAAATAACTTTTGTTGGTGTATTATCCGGCTGTAGTCATGCAGGACTGGTGGAACGAGGTAAATATTACTTTGAGGCCATGAGAAATGAATGCTCTCTGCTGCCCACTAGTGAGCACTATACTTGTATTGTTGATCTGTTGGGTAGATTTGGGCTTATAGATGAGGCAGTGAACATTTTGGATCAGATCAGAGGTGATGGACTAGAAGTGCCTGCAAGTGTTTGGGGAGCCTTGCTTGGGGCATGTAGAATGCATAAGAACTATAATGTCGGTAGAATTGCTGGGGACAGGATACTGGAATTAGAGCCATCCAACTCTGGTATGTATATGATGCTTAGCTGAAATATTTCAAGCTAGTGGGCAAAGAGAAGATGCTGAAAAGATGCTGGTTAGAATGAAAGATGAGGGAGTAAAGAAGCAACCTGGATGCAGTTGGATTGAGTCAAACAACGGAAGTCACATATTTCTGGCAGGAGATCAGACTCATCCCGACTTTTGTAGTATCTCATATATGCTGAAGTTGATGTATTGGGAAATGGATGAAGGAATTCTCGCACCAGAGGCTTCCTCAGTTCAAGAAATTGAAGTCCATATTGTTTGATTAGACGATTGTGTTCAGATGAATTGCTTTCCTATTTGATAATTAGTGTACACAGACTACAGATGAATGCAGAGAAGTGGCGATGAACTGATATCTGCAAGTGCAGCCTGTCAAAGATCTGTTAAAGGATCAGTTCCATTACCGACACTTTTGGGAATGAGGAGATATGATTGTCCATGTTGGAAGTTTGATGACAGAGGCATGATTCACAGATGCGGGGAACTATGGCTTCCATTGATAGGGGTGTGCGAGGAAATATTGGTCTATACAAGGTGATGAAATGATTGCTAGGAGATGTGTACAGAGTATTAAGATCCTCATGACGTTGAAGCATTTAGATTTACTCTGCTTGATGCTTTTGGCATCAGAGGGGCAAGTAGATATGTTGATTCTTGATTGCTTTCGGCAATAGATTACTATGCCCATTGCCATGAAATAAAATAATTATCAGGCTTGACAATGAAGCGGGACAAAATGGAAAAGTAAAACTGGGCTGGACGAACTGACCTTTAGGCCTGGTGTTTCAGTCACTACTCACTAATAGTGAAGAAGTAGTTGAAATAAGAATCAATGGTTTGATTCCACATTTGCAGGCTTCTTTTCGGGTGTAATTTAGATTCAAGCAATCCAATATATTCAAGAGAACTAACTATTCCGTTGATTTTGGATTTGTGGAAAACATGCATGGGAAAGGATCTTAAGCAAAAAGGGATTTAAATACATAGATTTGCGACTGAACGAGTATCACGAACAAACAAATCAAATATATTCTGACTAAATAGAGTTGGATACATAAATCTTACTATGCTATTTGACATGAATCGTTTCTTCATTAATTACTAAATTATTTAAATCTTTGAGACTGAATTACATTTTAATCATATCACCACCAAAGCTCATAATTTTGTTTGACTATTTATTTATTTATTAGTTAAATGGGTACTGTTAGGAAAATTCTTCCAAATAACCGAAATAGAAAACTTTTCCTAGTTTCTTGGCATTTTATAGCCATGGTTTACAGACAGCAATAAGCATTGAATGATTGAAATGTTTAGGCATAGACATCAGTGTTAGCAAGGAGGTAATCTTCAAAGATTTTGGCAACTCCATAAGCATTTTCCTTGCCATTTTTCAAGTTTCCTCTTCGAGTATATATAGTATCATCCTTAATGTGATATTCACAATCACTTGTAATGATGCTTCCTCCATCACTTAGAAGCTTCAAATTTGATCACATATCGTAATGGATTGGAGCTTGTCAACCAGCAAATTGCCTTCAACCAAGCTGTACTTGTACATGAACTTCTCGGTGTCAATCTCATCTATTAAGTTGAGAACCTAATAATTAGAAGAAAATCCCACAATTTTAATTTGCTTTAGAATTATTTATAAGGTATATGAAGATCTCATATTATCCATAATATAAGTAAACGTAAAAAGATAATGTGAAAATTTGTTGTGACAAAAATACTATCCGAAAATTTGTAAACAAAGTTACTTTTCATTTGTTTAATTTTTAATGATTTCATATTTTTCTTCTTTTGAAAATTCTTTCGTGAAGTAATTTTATTTTTATAGTAACTAAATATATTAAAATTTATAGTTTTTGCTTTTATTATGTTTACTTATTGTAAAATAAAAATGAACAAAAAATATTTGTAAAATTATTCTTTTTGTGTAAGTTAATTAAGGACAATGTGCAATTTAAAATGAAATAATATAGGATTACTGAAAATTAAATAAGATAGAAAGTAACTTTTTCACAAATTTTTGGAGGGTATTTTTTGTCAAAATAACTTTTACATAATTCTTTTATATTTATTTATAAGGTGATGATATTTACACACCCTTTTTAACTTCTTGCACACCATTGATAATATTACACCATTGATAATATTTATTAGTAAAAAAAATATTCATTTTGAGGTGTGTAAAGAGTTAAAAAAAAAGTGTGAGAAACTAATTACACTAATAAATAGTGATAAGGATATGCAAAAGGTTAAAAGGGATTTGTAAATATCATCACTCGTAATTTATATTAAGAAAATTTTTCAAATGAGACAAATTATATATTATTTAGATTTAAAAGACAAAGTGAAATTGAGGTGTAAATTCAGAATAAAATATCATTCTTCTATATTCAAAGTAAAAGTGTTGTTATTCAATAATTTATTTTAACAAATATTTCAACTAATATAGTCTCCACCCATCAGAGACAACGAAACTTATTTTTCAGAGTAGAGGGACCTAAATTTGTATAATACAATTTAATTTTCTCTAATAATAACCCGGTTAAGCTTATTGGACCCGGGCATGATTCTGACCCGTTCGAACTTCTAACCCCAAACCGTCCTTTAACGCAAGAGGCTAAGCAAATACAGCATTGAAATCTTTGTTTTTTTTAATTTTCCCTCAGTTCTTACTTCTTTTGCCTACCTAAATTTTTAGCAATAATCTACGCAGCTTTCTTTTAGTTAGATCAAGTTTTTTTTTTTTTTTCCAGATTTATATATTTCTGGATTTTGGGTTTGAACTCTTTTCCATTTTGCTTGATTTTCTTTGTTCAAAATTTTCAAGAAAATAATGGGTTATTGGGCTGTTTAGTTTCCGAGGAAAAATAATAGAGGTGGGCTCTTGTGGAGGAAGGTCTTATACACATCTAGATGAGGGTAACGAGGGATTCATTTAGGCGTTGGCAGCTGGGGAGATGTTGGCTGAAGGTGATACATATACGAACGGCTGGAGGGACAGTGATTGTCGTAACGAAAAAAGGACAGTAGAGAAAATAGGTAGGATTCAAGTTACATTAATTTTGACTTCTTATAGGCGTTATTGTCATTTTAAACAAGATTTGTGCCGTGGCAGTATCATTTGCACCGCAAAAGCTCAGCCTGAATACCACTTGGTCGGTGGCTCCACTGCCGTCGGAGACTACGCAGGTGACCCATCAGTAAGACCCATCTCCTTCTTTATTCTTAAAGTATAATTCTTTGTTAGTTTGCAGAAATAAAGGCATAAAAGTCCACTTTTTTATGCTGGTATCTTGAATATTTGTGTATTTGCTTTGAACCCTTTTTGCATTTTCTCTTATTCTTTTCCAAATTTTTAGTTTATAGATTGAATTTTGTTATATGGGTCATAGGTTGATTATTTTTTTATAATTTATAAGATTAATTTAATTTTGGATTAAACAAGAAAGTTGGGATTTTGCAATGGAACTGTGTTACATAGAAAAACTAAGAAACAAACAAAACAAAAAGAAAAGATGTGATTTTTTTTGGTTCTTTTAAACGTTGTAGAAAATGTGAAATAGCAAAAACGAATATGTAGATGGGGAGAGGAATTTTGGATTAATGAGAGAGAGAGAGATTGGTGATTTTAGATAATGCAGTTGAGTGGAAGGCCTTTCGATGGAGGAAGTTTGAACCATATGTTTTGTTTGTTGTCATGGTTTTCGTCTTATACTTGGTTGCGGGTACAGAAGTTTTACTTGAATAGTATTGATTCATAAAGATGAGAACTATGTTACTTAAGGGTACAAGCATATTTTGAATGACAGGCACTAGAATGCAGGAAGCCAAGGGAATCGTGTAATATGGATTGTTGCTTTCCTTTATAGTGTTCTAGTAGCTTTTGAATGGTGTAAGAGGAACGTGTGCTTTTCCTGCAGGTGTAAGAGGAACGTGTGCTTCTCCTGCAGGTGTAATTTTAATATAACTTACTCGCCGTGTAAGCATTGATGAAAGTCTTGTGCATTAAGGTTTCGTACTTGTAATTTGAGGACATGGCAAATCAAGGTCATACCATATTCCTTGAAGAGTGGTTGCTTCAGAAGAGTGGTATTGGTGACGATAGCAGTTCAAGACATTCTCCTTCCTCATCTGCCCGAGCCATCATCCAAGCTTGGACGGATCTTAGGGACTTATTTCAATTACAGTCTTTTGAACCTCGTCATCTGCAATCTTTGAAGACTCTTTGTGCCTCTCAGAATGTCCTATATGTTGCAGATCCTCAGGCGAAGCTTTTAATGTCAATTCTGTCCGTACCTAATATCTCTCTTCCGCAGAAATCCTATTCTCTCTTTCTTAGGCTTCTGTACATTTGGGTTAGGAAATCTTCTAAACAGTCTTCTGGGATGATTGACTCCATGGTTGAGGTTCTCTTAAAGATCTTCTCCGAGAAATTCTCTGTCAACAAAAACCCAATTTTCTTTTCTGAAGGGGTTCTCCTTCTGGGAGCTATTTCTTTTGTACCTTCTGTATCAGAACACAATTCAAAAATGTGCTGTGTGGAGTTGCTCTGCAAGCTACTGGAAAAAGAATACCAACTTATCGGCGAATATGAAGGAGTTCTACCCAGTGTTCTTGCAGGGATTGGGTATGCCTTGTCTTCATCACTGAATGCCTATATTGTCAGAATTTTAGATTCTCTCTTTGGGATTTGGGAGAAAAAGGATGGTCAATCTGGTAGCGTTCCTCACGGGCTCATGATACTGCATATGATGGAGTGGGTTCTGTCTAATTGCATAAATTCACATTACATGGATAAAATGGATCTTTTTAGAAGGGAGATGTTGGTGAACAGGAAGCCATCTTATTCGTTGTTTGCCTCAGTCATGGCTGCAGCTGGTATGCTGAGGGTTTGCAATAGATCTGGATCAAATGTTTTGAAGCCTTTAAAAATTTCTGCTGAGGAGCTCATCGGGACAGTGGCAAAACACCTTGTATCTAGAACTGGAAGTGTTAACTGTTCAGGCATGGAACATAAAGATCCTAGTATTCTCCTGCAATGCATATCATTAGCTGCAGCTCGAAGTGGTTTCCATTCTTATTCTGCTCCTCTGGTGTTATGCCTTGCTATAGCACTATTAGGTGAAATTTTCCCTTTACAGCGCATGTACCATAAGATCCTTCACTTGCCTGCTGGCAATTTTGAAGGACTGTTGCTTAATGAGGTTAAAGAGCATCTGGCCAGTACTAGTTTTAACGAAGCAGGACCTATAACTGGGGTTTTTTGCATTCAATACGTCTCAGCTGATGAAGAATGCAAGAGCACTGTAGAAAATCTTATCTGGGATTACTGTCAGGAGATCTACTTGCAGCATCAACAGGTTGCTTTTTTGTATCAAGGCATCAAGAATGGGCTACTTGGAGATTTGGAGAAAATCGCTGAATCTGCTTTCCTAATGGTTGTGCTTTTTGCACTGGCAGTCTCAAAGTATAGGTTAGGCCCTAATAGTAACAAGGATACCCATTTGACACTTTCAGTTAGGATAATAGGTTTGGTTTCTTTTTCTTGTATGGAATATTTCCGGAGGGTGCGTTTGTCGGAGTATATGGATACAGTAAGAGCAGCTGTTGTAAGTGTTCAGGAGAATGAATCAGCTTGCATCTCATTTGTGCATTCCATGCCATCTTATAACAATTTGACAAATAAACAAGGTACTTACTACATGTTTTACACTACTTTTTTAGCTGTCAGTTATTATTTGGACTTCATAACTAGATTGCTTTTATCTTCTAGGTTTCTCCAACTGGCAGAAAATGGAGTACTTATGGTCTAATGATGATGTACAGACTGCTCGGATCTTATTTTACTTGCGGGTTATTCCAACTTGCGTTGAGCACTTACCGACCCCTGTATTTAGGAAGTTGGTGGCTCCGATTATGTTCCTGTATCCTAGAATACGTTGAGTGTTGTAATTTTCACTACACATTCTGTTCTTCGATTAGCTGATTTTGGTAAATGTTGATTCCTAATTCATGTTAAATTAGATATATGGGACATCCAA
Source organism: Cinchona pubescens (assembly GCA_025175665.1). Lineage (NCBI taxonomy): Eukaryota > Viridiplantae > Streptophyta > Magnoliopsida > Gentianales > Rubiaceae > Cinchona > Cinchona pubescens. The sequence continues at coordinate 768,049 of JANKKI010000209.1, read as the reverse complement.
ATGGGAAAGTGGCTAGAGCTTCACATTCAATGCTTGTGTCCTTCATTTCGTCTTTAAAAGGATCCTATCCAGGAAGAAAGAACTTCATTGAAGGAGCAACTCGTCTTCTACTACATGCAGAGAAGAGATAGAGGTATTCAAATTATTGTTTCCCATATTTTTCAATATTAGGTTTGGTCAATAAACAAAACTTGCGGGTTCCTTATGGAAGTTTAAACTGGAAATATAGGGATATCCAGGGATCACCCCTTTAGAAGGAATGGCTTCTGGAGTTGCTGCAGTTGTTCGGCATCTTCCTGCTGGTAGCCCATCAATCTTTTACTGCATTCACAGTATCGTTGAAAAAGCTAGTAGTATGTGCAGTGCAGTCAACATTGAGGAAACTGATTTGCTGAAGACTAGGGATGGAGGCTGGGAACCTTGTCAGAAAATGTTGGAGTTGCTTTTACGGCTGCTTTCCTTGGTGGACATACAGGTAAAGCAGTACCAATCCTCTCTATCTGGTAGTTACATGCTTCTATCGGCCTCTGTTCTCTGTTTCCAACTGGAGTTCAGTCATTGATGAGGTAGATGTTGCTTCAAGAGTCGGCAGACACTTGTTTTGCTTCATGTAGCTTCAGAAAGCATTACATCTTTTGTCCAGATTATACTCAACTTCACACAATTAGTGAAGACTGCTACTTTTTCCAGGTTCTACCAAGTTTAATGAAGCTATTGGCACAGCTGATTGTCAAATTACCTAAAGATAGACAAAATGTGGTCCTCAACGAGTTGTTTCAACATGTTGCAGAATCTGATGATGTTACTCGGAAACCAACATTTGTTTCATGGCTACAGTCACTCGCTTATCTATGTTCTCAAGATACTGCTCCTTTGAACGTGGCACCTTTAAATCCAAGTGGAATTAGTGCACGGCTTTAATTATTGCATATTTTATAGTTGAAGCTCTTTTTATTGAGCTTTATTTAGGTTCAAATGAGCTTTTTTATGTAGTTGTATATAATTTTTGGGTGTGTGTGTGTGTCATTTAAATTGAAGAAATATTTCAGTAATAATGATGTATTTTGAAGCAATTAACTCTTACAATTGAGATAGCACTACGACATCTATAGTTACTCATCAGTATCACTTTACTGTGATAGGTGCCTTCATTTCTAAACATTTGAAGTTATAAATTAAAAAAATGGAAATGGAAAAGTTTAACCAAAAAATCTTTTCTTCATGAAGACAAATGGTGCTAATCACCATTATCACAAGAAGGATGAAAGAAAGACAATAGAAGAAGAATGTTTGCTACTGCAAAACTGTAGCATTTGTACAGTAGTTCTTGAACATGTGTAACCAGAAAATATATAATTCTTGAAGTATGTCATTAGCATTTCATTCATGGTTGTCGTACTTTATATCTCATCCTCTAGATGCTTATTGTACCGGTTATTCATTTCTGGCAGCAATCATGATTTTCCTATTTGCATTTACCTTTCAATTGAAAAGAAGTAGCCTCAAGAAGCGTTTTCGTGCTTTCAAGCTGAAAAAGAAGCAATTACACTAGAGGTATCAATTCAAGTCCAAAATTAGATGACTTCAAAACTGTTGAATGGTTTAGACTAGTCCATTTACTTTCTTGTTTTCAAAATATAGACCGACTTTCTTAGTGGTATAGAAGTTATTAGCCAAGGAAAAGAGTTTAAGTGGAAATGTGTTATTAGCTACGCATCAAGTCTATTAATAGAAATTATGTTTATGACTACCTGAATATACACAATTGCACAATAACTTTTAAGTAAAAATAACGGATTTAAATTAAACTATTAATATATTATGATTTAAAATACTATAAATAATACAGTATCCATAGATGAGGATGAATGTGGGATGGACATTACAATATCTATGTCCAAAGATGATGAAATATCTGTCAGCAAAAAGATTAAAAAACAAGAAACAAGGTGATATAATTAAAGTTTTTCTAGCGGATTGGAGTATATAATAAGTGCACTAGAGTTTGCTCCTCCATTGGAAACTTATTGTGGTTAACTAAAGCCTTGGTGGTAGCTAAAGCAAGTACATTTTTGTTCACTAGATCTTTAACCCAAAAAAAATGGCCAGAAGGGATATTAATCCAAGTGGGTTTAGTTTTAGGTTTAATTCTGATAACAAATACATTATTCATTCAATTAGTTGTCGGACGAAGTAACCAGCGGATGTAGATATGTACCAAATGGACGGTGTTATGTATGGCAATTGGAAGAACACGAAAACAATGTAGGATATGAAATAATTTAGGGGGTTTAATGTGTTTTATCTTGACTTCAGTAATCTTTTATTTTGTGTTTGGATCGATAAATTTGAGAAAAAATTTAAAATTCATCTATTTTATAAAGAGATTTGTAAGATTAAAATGAATAAATTTCAAATCTATACAAATTAAAAAGTGTAAAATGAAAAATTTTAAATATTTTTTTTATATTTTAATTTAAGTGAATTTGAATAGATTGATTTCAAATTTGAGGCTGACTTTCTCCAAATCTATGGATTCAAGCACAACATTACTCAAATTGAAACCAAAAAGAAAAAATAAAAATACTAGCAATTAATTGCAAAATAGAAAAATTGACAAGTAAAAGGATTGGTTGGGAAAGATGAGTAATGAGTGAGTACCTGATTTGACTTAGAATCTTGTGGAATCGGGTTGGTGGCACAGATTCACCACAGATTGATAACAACTGAAGGCACATGACGGACTTTATCAAAATCTGGTCCTTCTTCACCATTGACTATTTGGACCCTGTTTTCAAATTCTTGAGGCATATATATAATTCGTAATTCCTTTAGAGTAGTTACAGATCTCAATCCATCTGGAATCTTTTCCAATCCTCTACAATTCTCAATTTCTAATTTAGAAAGCTTAGGCATGGCCCCTTCATCCACCTTCCACTTCTCGAAATTATGCAAACTATTTAAGGATGAGAAGTTTGAGTTTGGGAAAGCCCATAGCATGGCAAATCATTTCTTTCCCAGCACAAAAGAGCCATCCCAAAATCTCAGTTTTCGCAAGTTTGGAAGCTTCTCAAGGGTTCCCATTGGGTCCTCCTCAATCTTACAATACTGCAACGTCAATTGAATAAGGCCTGGAGAGATGTTGTGGGGTAATGATTGGTAATGTGGTAACTGCTTGCATAAACCACTTTTAATCGACAATATATGAAGATTCATATTAAACAACATCTGCTCAAGAAGAGCAAACCCCTTTTCTGAGTTTAAATCACAGTCAACGACGCGAAGAGAAGTAACGCGTAGATGGTTCAAGTTTGATATGCTTTTGATGATGATTTCCAAGTCCTCGAGTTTTTCAGCCACTGTTGCTTCGAAGGATCTAAGATTGATCAATTTGGATATACTTTTAGAATCACAATCACGATTGTCGAAGCCTTCGAGTATTTCCATCTTACTCAACCCATCTAAACTCAACTTGGAGCAGTTAAAGTTACGACCAATGGTATCAGGAAGATAAAGATGTCCAGTCAAACTTTCCATCTTCCAGAGAACATTAGGTATTCTATCAGCATATGCTTCATGTAAGTCGAGGGTTTCCAAGTGTTGTAGATTGCCCAAGGAAGATGGCAACTTTAAGGAATAAGAGCTTCTCAAACTCAAATATCTCAAATGGATAAGGCAGCCTATCCCTTCTGTTTTTAGATTGGCAATATGACGACCGAAGCTTGTACATTCAATCGTCAAAACTCTCAGCATCTTGAAATTGTTGAGATTAAAGTTTCCTCTACTTGAGTCAGGCAACCTGATCCGATCTAGTAACATCAATGACCGAAGGTGCTTTATCTGCTCTCTTTGCAGAGAATTAGAATCTACTAAACCTCTTTGCACTTGTCCAAAATCAATCACCTTAAATAAATTTTCCTCTTTTGCCTTGAGCAAGCACAGATCTCTCATGAGATCATGAAGTCGACATGACTTGAATCTTGGAAAAGCAGGCCAACCCTCCTCTTGTAGTTCAACCTGAACCAGTCGATGGACCTGCTTGCTAATTCTTCCAAGTAGTGCTCAGCAACACACATCATTGATTCTTGCCCTATTCTATCCTTTTCAAGTACCATTCCTTCGGCCATCCACAGCTGATAGAGCTCAATAAGCATCTATACCTGAATCTTCTTTGAATTTTCCCAAGTAAAGGAAGCATGGCTTTAGCTGATAAGGCAAGTCATAGTAACTATAAGCTAAAATCTTTGACACTTCTCCTTCATCTTGTCCTATGCTTTCACCCCTTTCAAGATAGGACTTAACATTCTCATGCACAATGGTCCACTCACTAAGGTTCATTTTTGTTTTAAGGATTCCTCCAAGAACAACCACAGCCAATGGAAGACCCCTACAATATTTTACCATTGTTTTACCCAACTCTTCCATCTTATGGTAATCTTCACCACCTACAAAAAAGGCAATCAAAACTAGTGTGGATGACTTGCAATCTTTATGTCCCATCACAAGAAATCATTTGGAATTCATAAAATGGGATGAAAGTTCAGATTCAAAGTGTAAAAAAATAAAAATAAAATAAAATAATAACAACAACAGCAGCACGAAAATAAGGAATTTAATTTGTTTGACTATATTTTAGTTAATTACGTAGGTTAACGAAATCAAAACTTATGGAAAATTATCTTTATGTCACATTTGTAACTTATTTTAATTTTCCAACTCTTTTGCCTTAAACATCATAGAATTGGAAAGTGATTCTTCCACACGTCTAAAACACTTTAAGAATGGTATAGTTCTAAATAGTTTGAAAGTCATTACATTTTCTTTAACATGTTGAGGTCTTATTAAACATATTAAAGACCATATTTATTAATTGACACAAACATAAGTACATCTCAATGTAGACAAAATGTGAAACCGCCCAAATGGTAACTTTAAATCTACTTTACAATTTTCCATTTAGAGATACAGAGTATAAATGAAAAGAAATGTAACATGACAATGGAGGCTTAAATGAAAAGATATGTAACTACTATGTAATGTAGGAGTCCTTTCTTTTGTAAGCACATCGCATGCTTATACATTATATTTCTTTGCCATGTACAGGCTTCTGCATATTTAGAAGTTTATAAGTCAAAGTCTTTTGACCTATATATATTTATATCTACACTTATATTAAATGTGTTTGAGACTATTGAGACAATGGTATTAGTGCAATCTCCCAGTCCTATGACATGTAAGATAATTTTTCTTAGGCTTTAAATCCTGATTCGAATCTGATGGAGGAGGAGTTTGATTTAGTTTTGGTGCAGTTTAGATTTTCTCATCTCAAGCTCCACACTACATAGAAGTAGGTTGAGCAAATTTCCAAACTACCTTGTTAAGTCCCTATTCTGATAAAAACAATAATAATAATAACTAGCTAGGCAAGAATCTCCCTATACTTGAGTCTGTGAATTGGAAATTAATGCTAAAAAGCCAAATAAAATTCCTTTATTAGTGAAGTTGGGAAAATGGATATCAAGATGTTGATCACACTTCTTCTTGCTTAGTATATAACCTTTTTCACATCCATACTCTTGTCATTTAGAGACCTTGGCTTGGGATATTTCTCTTCCAAGATGTAGAAAATAGTTACGAAGTTAGAAGGAATTTGATATTGTCCTTTCAGTAAGTAAAGTTAAGACAATTGTTATCAAACCGGACTAACTTGAACTCAAAGCTCTTATTTAGATTGAAGTGATAAGATTCTTGTCTTTCATTTATCAAGAAGGATGAAATAACACTTTAAAATTATTGGGAAATGACGGTTATAAAATGAACAAGAATGGAAGATAACTTAGAACAATTGTTTGGGGATGCTAGAGGTTAATGACCAAGTATGAAACTAAGAAAAAGTAGAAGGATATGTCTGATATTTTGGATGTGTTTAAAGTCTTGCACAATTCATCCATTTATAGACAATAACAAGATTCGTCATCAAGATCATCCCTTTTGAATGGAAATCTTAGGAAAGCGAAGTACAACTTTTCAAGTGAAAATTCATGACTTACGTTTAAGTACACATTACTCGAAAAGATGCCACCTTTTGATTCAATTCACACCCTTTTATCTACTAGTATAGGAACACATAATTTGCACGTTTGAAAATATTAATTATTTGATTTTTATTGCTATAAATTAAAAAGTAAATTATTTTTGAAAATACTAATTATTTGATTTTTTTTGTTCACTTAATTTTCGCTTATATAATTTTTGTTTCAACATTTAATTAAGCCAAAAAAAATTTCGTAATCCTTGTGATTTTAGAGAAATATTCTTTCATATGTGATTTTTATGTATTTTTTTAGATATACTTTGTTGAAACATAAGAATTTGTTTAATTTAATAGTTCCTGTCTTTCATAAAATCTAAATAATTGTATTTTGTGAATAACACATCTACCATACAATTTTCAAAATAGAAGTCATCATTTATTGAAGAATTCTACAATGATCTTATTGTACTCTATTTAACTTCAAAAAATAGGAAAGTTTAAAGTATCTTATATCAAACTGGAGTACAATGTATGATAGGAAATATATTAAAGTTTATTATTATATGCATTCTATAAATTTAATAAGCAAAGATGGTAGTGTAATCTTGAAAAATATTGGCAATTTACAGAGTTTATTAGAATCCTTTATTCTCTTTAATTATTCAAGTTCTATCCTAACAACTTTCGATTTATCATGCGCATTAAGATATTTGATTATTCTTGAATCCCTATCTCTCTTAAAACTTGATAAAGGAATCATTCGTGTGCAAATACTAAATAACAATTTCTAATTTAGGAAACAAAATCAACTATAGGAATTATATCATGAAAATAGGAAAAAAGTAAAAAATAATCTTCCACAATTTAGCAATTTAAGGCTTGAAATTTAGTGAATAATCATTATTAAAATTATCAATCTGTATAGTAGTAAATTAAAAGGAACATATGCAATATTACAATTTTTTTTTGATAGAATAAGATTAACAATATATAGTTGCAGTGACTATCAACTGTATATAAGAGAGTAATAATTTATAAGTAACAATAAACATTTAGTATTTAAATTTTATTAGACAAAGTATACTTTAGTTAAAGACTAATTAGTTACTAATTTGATATCCCTATTTTTTAGCATTTTATTTATACGGTTACTAATATTCAAAACTAGAAATTTACATATTCAAATAACAATAATATTAATTTTTTATAGGAGGACAATAATTATCTATTTTAACTAATATAATTTAGGAACTAATATCTAATTATAGGAAAAGGGTAACTTAGATTAAATATGTGTGAATTATTCAATGAATGAAAAGGGAACTAAAAGCAAAGTAAGAATTGCAAGATAAAGATTATGTTCTTTAAAGAAAAATAAAATAGGTATGGATCAATTTTTCACCCCCTTTATTACTCATCCAATTAGTTTAAATAATCAAAAAGATAGATTTTACATTATATTTACTTTTTAGTACACCGCACAAAAATCAAATTCTTTTCATATTCTAGAAAACGAATCTCTTTTATTATATTACAAAGTCTAGACAACAATATTAAAGACAATATGAATGGCATTGGCGGAAGTAAGCTGAAAATATTGATAATATCCATGAAGAATAATATCTTTGTTAATTTAAGTTTAGATGGCCTTGAAACTTTTAAGCAAATTTATGTCTCCTTTGTTCTTTTATATTTTTTTTCTATCAAAAATAGAAAAAGATTTCAAAATTATTCTCTGAAAAGAATCCAAAAGTTTTATACGTGATAAGTTCTACTTTTTTTATTTAAAGATATTTCTACTATTATTTAACTTAATTCCTAATCATAAAATTTTTTTATTTAGATACTTGTAAAATTTCTAAAATTCATCATTGAAAAACGGATATCAAATGAAACTTTCTATTTTATACAAAAATCTTATTTTAGTAGTAAAGTAATGATTAAGATGGAAAGTATATTTTAAAGGAAAATCATTTATAAAACCACAAATTTAGAGCCACATATTAAAGCAACTCCACGTGGCAAGATTATATCGATCGTAATCGCAAACCCCTGATTTTAGATCCTTGTTTGGATTTTGTTCTTTCTTTTTTGGATTTGATGATACATTTATTACTTTGTCACATTGTATAGATGCACTCTATTTTAAAATAATGTGTTTTTAAAGATTAATGGAATTCTTTGGTATCGAGATACAGTTTAGAGGACAAATTAGAACAGATTTTCAATTCGGAGAGTCGAATTCATAATCTTTCAGTTTTCGGAGCCACATTGGAACGTTTGTTTTAGTTTTGAGTACCAAATTGAGACTTTTTAAATTTGCAGAACTATATTAGAATATTTTTCAATTTGGAGAGTCAAATCGACACCTTTTCAATTTAAAATGCCATATTGAAATTTTTCTTAGTTTGAATGGCCAAAATATTATTTTAACTCTTTGAAATTAAAATAACATTGTTTTCCTTCTTTCCCTTTATTTGTCAAATGAATTTTTCTTTCTTTTAAATAGTTGTTAATAGACTATTAGCTGTTTTATAATTACATAAATTGATAAATGTTGTGTAGTCTATTAATGTATCCACAACCTATATATGTTGATAATAATTATATGCATAATTCTATTTAATGAGAAATTTTATTCTATTAAGTATTCATTTTCAATTTCTAAATTTATTCTAAAATTCTACTTCGAGAGAAAATTTATTTGAATCAAATTTAATTATAAATGAAGTATCAAAAAGTTAGTTTTTATTTCACGTGTACCTTTTTTGGATTTTTTTTCCTCTTTAAGGGTCCAACATTATAGGTAAAACATATAAATTATTTTTCAAGTAAATTTTATGTTTTTATTAGTGCTTGATTTCTAAAATTCATCCCAAAAAAATATTTCCGACTCTTCTTTAGTTTCTAAAACTCATTCCTTATATTCTATTGCATAAGAAAGTTTATTTCAATCAAATTTATTCCATAATATGAAGGCTTAAAATTAGGTTTTATTTCTTCTTTTACTTTGAGGAGTATTTATATAAATAAAATAAAAGAATTATAAAAAAAGCATGTTCAAGTAGGGAACATAACAAAATCATTAAATTTTATATTGAGGGTAACTTGGAAATAAAAATTTTAAATTAAATTAAACTCCTTCATTTATTACAGTATATATATTCAATTAATTTTTTTAATAACTTTATTTAATGTTCTTATTTTATTTTTAAATCTATCCCAAAATTCTACTTTATAAGGAAATTTGCTTCAATTAAGTTAATTCTAAATATAAGTCTAAAAATTTTAGTTTTATTTATTATAGTATATATTCAATTAATTTTTTAATAACTTTATTTAATATTCATCTTTTATTTCTAAATTCGTCCCAAAATTCTACTCTATGAGAAAATTTGCTTCAATCAAACTTGATTCTAAATATAAGTCTAAAAAGTGTAATTTTATTTCCTATGTACGTTTTAAGATTTTTTTTCTCTAAGAGTGTAAAAGTATAAATGAAATATGTAAATTTATTTTTCAAGTAAATTTTTGTTTTTTTATTATTACTTGATTTCTAATGAAATCCATCCCAATAAAATTGTTTCCTACTCTTTTTTAATTTCTAAAACTCATTCATAATATTCTATTAAATAAATAAAAAATTTACTTCAATCGAATTTATTTCAATATGTAACCTTAAAAATAGGTTTTATTTCCTCTTTTACTCTTTGAGGAGTATTTACATAAATAACCTACATAATTAGAAAAAAGGCATTCCAGTTGGAGACATAATAAAGTAATTAAATTTTATAATAAGGGTAACTTTGAAAAGAAAATTTAAATTACTAAATTAAACTTCCTCTTTTATTATAACTAGTATAGGAGACGTATTTTGCACGTTTGGAGATACTAATTATTTAATTTTTATTACTATGAATTAAAAAATAAAGCATGTTTGGAGATACTAACTATTTGATTTTTTTTTAGTTCACTTAATTTTTCGCTTATATAATTTCTATTTCACTGTATATCCAAGCCATAGAATTTTTTGTAGTTCGCATGAGTTTAGATAAATATTTGTTCAATATCATATAGGTGATTTTTATGCATTTTCTTTAGATATATTTTGTTCGAAATAAAAGAGATTTGTTTAGTTTAATAGTTCAAACAATTTCATAAAAGCTAAATTATTATTTCTTGTGTATAGCACATCCATCTTATAATTTTTAAATAGAAGTCCATTTACTCTATTGAAAATTACTGAATCATTTTGCAATAAGCTCATTGGTACTATATTTAACTTAAAAAATAGGAAAGTTTGAAGTATCATCAAATTGTAGCACAATGTATGACAAAAAATATATTAGAGTTTATTATTATATAATTGTATAAGTTTACTAATCAAAGAGGGTAGTATAGTTTTGAAAAATGTTGATGATTTATAGATTTTATTAGAACCCTTATTCTCTTCAATTGTTCAAATTCTTTCCTATAACAATAAGGGATTTATCAAGGGTATTGAGGTATTTGATTATTCTCGAATACCTATACCTCTTTTAGAGATAATTTGACGAAGGAAACATTTGTATGCAAAACACATATACTAAATAACAATTTCTAATTTAAGAAATAAAATCTCTTTTAAATATATAGTTTGCAAAACTATAGGAATTATATCATAAAAATAGAAAAAAATTGAAAAATAGTCTACCACCATTTAGTAATTTACGGAATGAAATTTAGTGATTAATTTATTATGTTAAAACTATCAATTTGTATAGTAATAAATTAAAAGGTAGATATTTAATATTACAAAATTTATTTGATAGAATAAGATCAACAACATATAGTTGTCGTAGCTGTCAACTTGTATAGTAATAATTTAAAAGTAACAATAAATATTTAGTATTTAGTTTTTATTAGACAAAGTACAATTTAGTTAAAAAATCTAATTAGTAACTAATTTGATATCCCTATTTTTTAGTATGTAATTTATATGGTTATTAATATTCAATATTAGATATATACAGGTTCAAAAAACAATAACAATAATTTTTTGTAAAAGGACAATAATTATCTATTAAGAATTCTAGCCAATATAATTTAGGCTCAACTAATTTTTTATTTCAGGAAAAACATAACTTAGATTAAATATGTGCTAATTATTCAATGCATAAAAAGGGAACTAAAACAAAGTAAGAATTGTAAGATAATGATTATGTTCTCTTAAGAAAAATAAAATAGGTGTAGACCACATTTTCACCCTCTTTTCTACTCATTCAATCAATTTAATAATAATCGAAAAGATAGGTTCTTCATTTTATTTATTTTTTAGTACATCACATAGAAGTCAAATTCTTTTTGTATTCTGGTCAATAAATCTCTTTCATCATTACAAAGTCTAGAAAACAATTTTAGAGACAAAATAAACAGCATTCACAGAAAAAATTTGAAAATGTTGACAATATCTATGAAGGATAATATTTTTGTTAATTCAAATTTAGATGGTCATGAGTAGGTGTTCATCATTTGGATTATTAGGTTGGCGAGTTTTCGGGTTTTTGTGTTGAAAAAGTAAAACCAACCCAACCCAACCCAAATAATATTAAACCTACATTAAGTAAATCCAATCCAAGTATTACTTGGGCGAGTTACTTGAGTTTTCTAGTTAGTTGGGATCAAATTTTCAATATATATATATATATATATATATATATATATTAGTGTAAGATCATCCATTACAAATTATGTTTTGTCAAAAATTAAATGGTTAACTCAATAACGAAAAGGAAAAACTTATAGAACATGAATGTTAGGTGAAAAAGAAAAGAAAATAAAGTATAAGTTATATGAAATGGTTAGAAAAATAATAAAAATAAAAAATTATTAGCAAATTATCTGGGTTATCGGATTATTAGATTATCAAAATCCAACCCAATATTAGATAATCCAAGTAACTCAAAAGTCAATAACGCTACCCATTTAGCCCCAAATTTATTTGAGTTGGGTTGGATTGGAATTGAACACCCCTAGCCTTAAGGCTTTTAAGAAATTTTATGTCTCATATGTTCTTTTGTTTTTCTTTTTTTTCGTATAAAAAGAGAAAAATTTTCAGAATTATGGTTCTCTCAAAAGAGTTCAAAAGTTTTATACGCGTGAAGTCCTCTTTTTTTTATTAAAGATAATCCCTACCATTATTTAACTTAATTTGTAATACAAACAAAATTTTATTTGCATACTTTTATAATTTCTAAAATTTATTCTTGAAAAATGGATATCATATGGAATTCTATTATGTATAAAAATTTTATTCTAACGGTAATGTAATTATTATGATAGAAAATATATTTTAAAATTGTGTGTTTAGTTAATAGTATTTTGTATCGGAATACAGTTTAGAGGGCATATTAAAACATATTTTCAATTTGGAGAGTCAAATTGACAATCTTTCAGTTTTAGGGGCCACATTGGGACATTTCTTTTAGTTTTGAGAACCAAATTTGACTCTTTGAATTTGAAGGGCTAATATTGGAATATTTTTTCAACTAAAATGGTCAAATTAAGATACTTTTAATTTAAAACGTCATATTGAGATTTTTACTTAAATATTGTTTAACTCTTTGAAATTAATTAATAATTTGTTTTCCTTCTTTTCCTTTATTTGTCAAACAAAAATTTCTTTTTCTTTTAATAGTTTTTAATAAATTATTAGTTTCTTTAATTGCATATAAATATTGTTTAGTTTATTAACATATCCACAATCTATATATGTTGATAATAATCATATGCATAATTTTGATAATTTTATATAATATTCGTTTACAATTTCTAAATCTATTTTTGAAATCTAATCTATTATAAAATTTATTTCAATCAAATCTGATTCTAAATGAAATTTGGAAAAGTTAGTTTTTATTTCGTGCGACCTTTAAATATTTTTTTTCTCTTTAAGGGTCCAAAAATATAGATAAAACATGTAAATTTATTTTCCAAGAGCATTTTATATTTTTGTTATTACTTTATTTCTAAAACCCACCCCAAAAAATATATTCTACTCTTTTTTAATTTCTAAAACTCATTCTTAATATTTTATGGCATAATGAAATTCATTTCAATCAAATTTATTTCCTAATACGAAGACATTCGTCTTAAAAGTAGGTTTTACTTCTTCTTTTATTCTTTGAGGAGTATTTACATAAATTGCATAAAAAATTATAAAAAGGCATTCGAATTGGAAACATAATAAAGTCATTAAATTTTATAGTGAGGGTAATTTAGGAAAGAAAATCTAAAACCAAATCAAACTCCTTCATTTATTATAATATATATTCATTGAATTTTTAATAAATTTATTTAATATTCATCTTTTATTTCTAAACCATCCCAAAATTCTACTCTATAACGAAATTTGTTTCAATCAAACTTAATTTTAAATATAAGTTTATTTTTTGTTTACTTTTTTAATTTTTTTCTTGTTAAGGGTCTAAAAATATAAATGAAATATGTTAATTTATTTTTTCAAGAAAATTTTATTTATTTTGTTATTATTCTTGCTTTCTAAAATCTATCCCAATTAAATTATTTCCTACCCTTCTTTAATTTCAAAAAGTCATTCCTAATAGTCAATTACATGAGTAAATTTACTTCAATCAAATTTATTTCCTAATACGAAGAACTAAAGTAGATTTTATTTCCTCTTTTACTTTTTGAGGAGTATTTACATAAATAATCAAAATGGTTATATAAAGAAATTCAAGTTAGGGGATATAATAAAGTAATTAAATTTTATAGTAAAGTTAACTTCGAAAAGAAAATCTAAATCACTAAATTATATTTACTCTTTTAATATAATTCTACTATGAGATAACGTGCTTTGTACATTTAGATACTAATTGTTTAATTTTAGTTGCTATGAATTAAAAAATAAACCATAATAACTGTTTAATTTTTTTAAGTTTACTTAATTTTTCGCTTATATAATTTCTGTTTCAATATTTAACTAAGTCAAAGAATTTTTTGTAGTTCATATAAATTTAGAGAAATATTTACTCATATGTGATTTTTATGCATTTTCTTTAGATATACTTTGTTGGAAATATAAGAGATTTGTTTAGTTTAATAGTTCTTACTATTTAAAATTGTTATGATAATTGTCTCTTGTGAATAACACATCTACCTTATAATTGTTAAAATAGAAGCTAATTCCTCGATTGAGAATTATTCAAGCATTCTACAATAAGTTCATTGGTACTCTATTTAATTTTAAAAATAGGAAAGTTTAAAGTATTATCAAACTAGAGCACAATGTTTGACAAGAAATGTATTAAAGTTTATTATTATATCTATTATGTAAGTTTAGTGATAAAAAAATGGTAGTGTTGTCTTGACAAATATTGACAATTTATAGAGTTTATTGAAACTCTTGATTATCTTCAATTATTCAAATTCTATCCTAACAATTTTAGATTTATCAGGCACATTAGGGTATTTGATTATTCTTGAATTCTTATATCTCTCTTGGAACCAACTTAATGGGGGAACCATTCGTGTGTAAATATTAAATAGCAATTTCTAATTTAGGAAACAAAATCTCTCTTTTATATAGTTTGCACAATTTTAGGAATTATATCATGAAAATAGAAAAAAAAAAAAGTTGAAAATCTAGTCTACCAGTATTTAACAATTTACAACGTGAAATTTAGTCACTAATCATTATGTTAAAACTATCAATCCATCTAATAGTAAATTAAAAGGTAGGTACTCAGTATTATAACTTTTATTTAGACAATAGCTATAATAGCTATAACATATAATTACAATAGCTATCAACTTGTACAGTAATAATAAACATTTAGTATTTAGATTTTATTAGACAACGTGTACTTTAGTTAAAATCTAATTAGTAACATGATTTGATGTCCATATTTTTTAGTATGTAGTTTATATGGTTACTAATATTTAACATTATATATTTTTATAGTCCAAAGATAATAACAATAATTTTTTTTGTAAAAGGATAATAGTTATCTATTAAGAATTTTTGTTAATATAATTTAGGAACTAATTTTTTATTATAGGAAAAGTATAACTTAGATTGCATATGTGTTAATTATTAAATGTACGAAAACAGAAATAAAAACAAAGTAAGAATTCCAAGATAAGGATGTTCTTAAGATTAAGAAAAATAAAATAAATATAGATCTCATTTTTCAACATTAATCAAAAAATAATCGAAAAGATAGATTTGAAAAGATAACAATAATTGAAAAGATAGATTCGACATTATATTTATTTTTAGTACATCACACAAAAACCAAATTCCTTTTATATTCTGGATAGCGAATTTCTTTCATCATTATAAAGTCTAAACCGTGACATTGGAGACAAAATAAACGGCATTGGATATATTTTAAAGTGAAAATGTTGATAATCTATGAACGATAATGTCTTTGTTAATTCAAGTTTAGACGCACGAAATAAAAACTAAATTTCCAAATTTCCTTAGAATCTTTTGATTTGTTTCCTTTTTTGTATCAAAAATAGAAAAAAATTTCAAAATTATTCTTTCAAAATATTCCGAAAGCTTTTAGGCTATAAATACTACCTTTTTTGTTTACTGTTATTTAACTTAATTCCTAATTTTAAAAAAAAAAAAACTTTTACTTGCATACTTGTATAATTTCTAAAATTCATCCATAAAAAATAGATATCAAATGAAACTCTCTAGTCTATAAAAAAATTAAAAAAAAATCTTATTCTTACAGTAAAGTAATCATTAAGATTGAAAATACATTTTAAAATTGTATACTTTTAAAAGTTAATAGTATATTTTTTATAACGGAATATAGTTTGGAGGACAAATTAGAATATATTTTTAATTTGGAGGGTCCAATTGATAATCTTTCAATTTCAGGAGCCACATTAGGACATTTATTTTTGTCTAGATGTGTAAATTGAGATTTTTTAAATTTGGAGTACTATGTTGGAATAATTTTTTAATTTGGAGGGTCAAATCAAGACCACTTAATTTAAAACACCATATTGAGATTTTTGCTTAGTTTGAATGGCCAAAATGGTATATTACTCTTTGGAAATAAAATAACCTTGTTTTTCTTGTTTTCTTCATGTATGTTAATAATAATCATATACACAATTATATTTGATGAGAAATTTTATTTTATTAAGTGTTTTTTGGCAATTTTATTTAATATTCATCTTCAATTTCTAATCTATTCCGATATTCATCTTCAATTTCTAAACTATTCCAAATTTATACTCTATGAGAAAATTGACTTTAATCAAATTTAATTCTAAATGAAGTTTCAAAAAATTAGTTTTTATTGCATGTGAACCTTTTTAGGATTTTTTTTTTCTCTTTAAAGTTCCAAAAGTATAGGTGAAACATGTAAATTTATTTTTCAAGTAAATTTACTTGATTTCTAAAAGCCATCCTGAAGAAATATTTCCTACTCTTCATTTGAATAAGAAATTCAAATAGTAAATTACATAAGAAAAATTATTTGAATCAAATTTATTTCCGAATATGAAGTCTTGAAAATAGATTTTGTTTATTCTTTTACTCTTTGAGGAGTATTTACATAAATAGTTTAAAAAATTATAAAAAAGACATTCAAGTTGGGAACATAACAAAGTCATTAAATTTTATAGTAAGGGTAACTTGGTAAAAAAAAATCTAAAACTAAATCAATGATTTCTTCATTTATTATAGTATATATTTAATTAATTTTTAATAATTTTATTTAATATTTATCTTTTATTTCTAAATCTACCCTAAAATTCTACTCTATGAGGAAATTTACTTCAATGAAAATTAATTCTAAATATAAGTCTAAATATATTTTTTTAATAAATTTTTTAATATTTATCTTTTATTTCTAAATTTACCCTAAAATTCTACTCTACGAGGAAATTTACTTCAATGAAAATTAATTCTAAATATAAGTTTAAAAAATTTAGTCTTATTTCCTGTATCTTTTAAGATTTTTTTTCTCATTAAGGGTCCAAAGTATAAATTAAAATATATAAATTTAATTTTCAAGTCACTATTATTTTTTATTATTGCTTGATTTCTAATATCTATCCCAATAAAATTATTTTTGCTTTTTCTTTAATTTCTAAAACTCATTCCTAATATTATACTACATTACATAAGAATATTTATTTCAATCAAATTTATTTCCTAATATGAAGCCTAAACAAGTAGATTCTATTTCCTCTTTTATTCTTTAAGGAATATTTACATAAATAATCTAAACAACTATAAAAAAGTCATTCAAGTTTGCAACAAACAAAGTAATTAAATTTTATAATAAGGATAATTTTGAAAAAAAAATTAAATCATTAAATCACATTAACTCTTTTAATATAGTATAGATAGATTTAAATTTAAGATATGTTACCAGATTTAAACACTCTTCAGCTGAATATACAAAGTGTTTCAAGTTTACTAGATTTAAAAAGATGCTTACCTCTTATGAAAAGTGATAAGTCTTCATAAGGTTTTGGTGTCTTTCAAGTTATCCGACTAATATCTATCATGTTACTATTAAAAGATATTCTTTCGTATGCTTTACATTAGTTTTAGAAGCTACATTGATAACAAAATGAGGAACATTTTGGTGCCTAAGGATGCCACACAGAACTGTTTGTCGCCATGACAACAAAGAAAACTAACACCATCCCTTTTATTTAATATTTAATTGTACTTCGTTTTATTTAACAATCCCTTTTATGTTCTATTGAAGGAGAAGATTGAAAGTGATAATTTTAAAATGACGCATAGAGAATTTATAACATAGATTGAAAAAATATGTACCTTCCCCACTTTTTTTCCTCAATGACTTCTTTTGAAGCAGCTCCCAGCTTTCTTCCTCGTTCAAGAATGGTGGTTGATGATGATAACCATCTGGATCAATATGCAACACCACCTCTTTTTTACGAGTGGTGAGCAATATCTTGCTTCCTTCCTCTGCAATTGAGAAAGCATGTTTTATGCTATTCCAAGCATCTTTTGACCAAATGTCATCGATAACTATCAAACATGTTCTATCTTGCAAGATTTGATGAAGTCTCTTTGCCAACTCTTCTTCTCTTATAATCATAATTTCAGATCTTTGCTGCTCTGGGATAAGCTTAATAAGTATTCCTTGCAAAATATCTTTTGCTTTCCATTGTTGTGATACACAAATCCATGCAAAATCAGTAATAGTACTGCTTCAACTTAGGATTATGATATACTTTTCTAGCAAGAGTAGTCTTGCCTAAACCTCCCATACCATAAATTGAAACAACTTTATGGTAGACGGCTTGACCTTCATTGAGTAAACACCTTACTAAAATCTCCACATCAGTCCCTAATCCGATGACATCTTCCTGATCAGCCACAAAGGAATATGTTCTCTTTAATTGTTGCTGCATAGAACTTGATCCTTCTTGTTCCATTATGGTAGTTATACCATACTCACCAAAATGTTTGGTGAGATTAGAGATCCTAGTTCTGAGACTTTGAATCTCCATACCCAAATTATGACGGATATAGCAATCACGGAAAATGCAAGCACACTTTTTAAGGGAATTCGTAAAACCTTCTTTCCTAATCCTGAAAGTATAATCTTCAACTGTATCATTTGCCTCATAAGCGATAGCTCTAAATTCTGAAACCCATGGTTGGACACTCTCTCTTACATTCTGCTTTGTATCTGCATACTTACATTAAGAACCATTCCATCCTCTTCATATCTTCGTGAAGTAGCCTAACTTCATCACTCACACCTTGAAGAAAACTTGCTTCTTCAACCAACAGTTTGCCAATACTTTCTACTGCAAAAGATAGAATTGAAGCCTCCATTTAGATTAGATGTATGTATGTGTATTGGAATTTCAAGAATTATCGAAAATATATAGGAGATAGCATTTGCTTTGTAAATCTGTTTTCCCTAGTTGTATACACTTTATGAAAAGGTATTACCAACCTTTATTCCCTGGATGTTTATTCTTTTCCAGCATTGTGTAAAAAATTTGAATTTTTATTTCAAAACCAATTTAGATTGAAGTGTTAACGACTCTTTTTTGGAGAAAAAAAGAAATTCAATTTAAATCAATGGTCTAGATCAAGACACAATTGTGGCCCAATGTTGTTGATAGTTACAGATGGAACTATTTTCTCCCATGCTAACTTGCAACTATAGACAATCTCTTCGTAAGTAACTTGTTTATAATACTCCCTGCTTTATACCTAACTTCTCTTTAGATAGCTTGTGTTTTGGTTTTTTTTGTTCCTTGCTTTCCATATCAAATTGTAATTTTTCTTGTTAAATGTTTATTTCAATATATTAAAAGATCCTTTTGTCCAATTCCATTGTGTATTTATGAGTGTTCACTTATTATTGAGATCAAGTGCAATTGTGATGCATTTTGATTGGTGGGCAAAAGTGATGTTTAGAAGATTGCTTGCCTTCCAATTCCAATTATTTGGGCCCCCAACAATTGGTAGCGTCCCACTACTTGCTTTATGCCCTCAAATATGTGGCTTTAGTTTTCTTTAATACATCAATAATCTCCTCCAACGCTAGCATCTTTATGCGTTGATACTTTGCTTCGTTTTAGAAAACTTGTGTTTTGTTTTTCCTATTCCTTTTTGGCTTTAGTTAGTACTCCATTGCTTGCTTTGTGCTTGGAAAATTCTTGTATGAATCAAGGTACACAGCCTTACCATACACTTTGTGTTTCATATTTGATCTCCATCCATTAACTTTTTTTAAAAATTAAAAATTAAAATACTTTTCTACAAGTTAGTAGCTATGGATAAATATAGACAATATATGGTGAAATTATACACCTTAATCCATACAAAACCCATGTGTATGGGAGATGTTTAGTTAAGTGTATTATTACTTGCTTTATGCCCTCAAATGTGTGGCTTTTTTTTCTTTAATACATCAATGATCTCCTCACATGCTAACTTTTTTATGCATGGATATCATGCTCTTCTTCAAATAACTTGAATTTTGATTTTCCTTTTCCTTTTCCTTGAGGCTTTAATTGGCAAATTCCTGTGGAGTGCGGTGCAAGCAACCTTAGTATTGCAGAAGATGTAGGCCCTAATTGTAGGATCTACGTGAGGCGATTAATGTTTGAGACTGCTTTGCACAAGAATTTGCCAAATTAATATGTTAAAGAGTACAGCTCTATTTTATACCCTCAAATATGTGGATTTAGTTTTCTTTAACAAGTCAATTATAATAGACTTTCTCTTCCTTTCATCAGCTTTACTCCCTTTAAAAGTCGCACTTTATAAGGGTTGTATGTGTGATGACCAACTTAGCACTTTTTAAGGGGTAGCAGAATTGAAAGATGGTCTTAGGAGGTTTGTGAATGGAGAAGACTCTCATGGACTCAAGTTGGATGATATTGTGATTAGATAAGTTGTAGAGATTAATGTTAGTGCTGTTAAAGGAAAAGGCTGAGATCATTTTGTACATTAACATCAAGAAGTACGTGTTTGGTAGTTGTGCAAATGATGCTGCTAAAGAGTATTACTATATAGAGTTGTGGATTTTCTTCTAGGGTTAAATGGAGAAAAAATTCCTAAACTTACACTGCAATCACAATTTGCGTCCCTCAACTTATTTAATAAGTATTTTATCCATTTTTTTATATTTTGGACAAAATTACCCTTTATTATTTTAGTTATTGTTGTTTTTTTTTTTTTCCTTTTAGATGTGTATTTTCTCTATCTTGTTTTTTTTCCACTATTCTCTATAGCTATACAACTCTAAACAATTATATTATTTTAACAATAATTAATTAATTAAAGTTCTAACTTTTCATACGTGTCTAAACAATTTAATTTATATATTAATAATGCTTCAATATAATAAATATACCTTGTTGTAATATAAAGTTTATGATTAGCTATAATAAGATTAATTAATAAAAAAAATAAAATTTTGAGCTAGAGAAAATTAAAAATTTATTTAGGTATATAAATAAAATTATACAATGAAAATATGTGAACAACCTTTTATTTATGGCATAATATCAACAAAATATAGTAAGAAAATATATAAAAATTGTAATTCCTGGATTCCTTTATTCAACATACATATAATTTTAAATATTTGTTACAATCAGAACTAACAAATACCATGTTACAAGTAATATTACCTTTAAAACTTATATATATATAAAAAAAAAAAACTACCTTGTTATTCTACCTTACCCACCACAATACTCCCCATTCAAGTGTTAGCTATCTATGGGCTTGCACTAAAATCCATGTGTTACTTTTTTAGATTTTCTTAGTACCTTCACCACAGTTGCACTGATACAATTCATTGTTCTGTTGTATTTGAGAATTTTCTCCTGTTAATATCTCAAATAATGGATAAATAGTTAGGTATATTCTATTTTTGTCTTTATTTATAGATTCAATGGTATGAATTTAATCTTATAGAATAAATGACATAAGTTAATATAAATAAAATTGTATAAAATTAATCTTGACCATTAAGTTTATAGATACATCCAATATCAAGTCTATCAAAATATTTTCCCAAATAATGATGGTTCAACACAAAAAGTTATTTTTCAAATTTGAGGAACCATTTGTAATATACAATTTTCTCCAGCTACTTTTTCTTAAACACCATATTGCGCACACAAGTCAAGAATCTATCAGACCCCTGTACATTATCTCCAAGAACGGCCAATTTCTTAAAATATGATTTTTTTTTTATAAAATTTATCAAGCAAATGTAACTGTTTGTTGGGAGTATTCTGGAACTATAACTCTCGTACTTTGGTCCCAATCAATATGGTGATTTTGCACTTTAAAGTGCGAAATCATCATATTAAAAAAAAGAAAAAAATTGGGAACAATAACACTTTACATCCCTACACTATATTGGTAATTACATTTTGTCCCCCTAAACTATAAATATATACAGTTTGCCCTCAAATGACACTATTCATCTATTATCAGTATTAAAATTATTAAGATAATCTAGTCTAACTAAAATACCCTTGGTACTATATTTTGATTTTTATGTATTTAAATTTTGGTAGTGATATGATAATTATTTAAAAATAAGCAAAAATAAACTATATAATATTTCAATATAATCTATATCAATGTATTTTTTGATCAAATTTTTGAAATGTTTGGATTTCATTTTATATTATTTAAAATTTGAATGTTTAACTGAGTGGTAGAACAATTTCTATTAAAGTTTGAGATTTTTTCGATATTTCTTAGTAGTTTATATTTTTAATATGTGGCCTATTATGTGCATATATATTGCGATGTTGGATATAATATAATTCAACAATGTCTCACATTTTGACTCCTTAAAGTCCAAGATATCAATGTATTATTATATTTTATTTTTCCCTAATTCTTCTAAACTATCAAAAATCAATAAAAATATATGAAAAATAAAAATACGATAATAAGGTTATTTTAGTCATCTAACTAATTTTTCTTGATATTTTAAAATTTTTAAATGATAAAAAATGTGAATTTGGAGAAAGTGTATATTTCTATAATTTAGAGAAGCAAAATATAATTACACTTATTGTTCAGGGACAAAGTGTAATTACACTTTGCTAAGTGCGAAATCTAAATTGATTTCGCACTTAGCTTTAATTTTTTTTTAAAAAAATTACAAAATGGTCCTCCTACATCTTATAATTAGTGTAATTACACTTTGTCCCTTTAAACTATAAAAATATACACTTTGCCCCTGATTCCCATTATTCATCTTTTCAAAATTTAAAATTTTCGATAGTTTAAAAGAATTAAGAAAAGGTTGTATAAGAGACAGAAATAAAATAACAAAATTTGATTTGCCTTTGATTATATGTTTATAATTATTAAAAATATTATATAATTTAGATTTCATTATTTTTAAATAATTATCACATTATTATCATGTGTATAAGAGACAGGCCTAAGATTAAAAGCTTCGCCTTTAAATGTTTAATTTTTCGAAAATTCTTCTTTAAAGATAGTTTGACAATATATATATATAATGATTTGGATATTTTAATGTCAAAATAATAATAATACATTAATTGTTTTGATATTATTAGATTCTTTTATAAGTATTGAATACTAGTCATTTAACTTGTTTCAATCATATGGGGTATATTTTTTTGACATCTAGTTAAAATGCTAATCATTGATATGATTTAAAGGAGAAAATGTTATATTTTATATAGATGTGTTTATTTTTGAAATTTTTGAAATAATTATCCCATCACTATCAAAATTTAAAATAAATAAAAATTAAAATATAATTCTAAGATATTTTATTTGTTTAACTAGATTATCTTAATAATTTTAATATTGGTAATAGAAAAATAGTGTTATTTAAGGGCAAACATTATATTTCTATAATTTAAAAAGACAAAGTGTAATTATCTATTTAGTGCAGGGAGGCAAATTGTAATTATCTATTTAGTACCGAGACGGAACAGGATCTTATTATTTCAAAAAAAAAATTAAATAATAAAATTTCACACTTTTAAAGTACGAAATTCTATTATTTTTAAATTAAAAAAATTAGACTCTATTTAATTACGTACTTTAAAAATATGTAATTAATTAAATGATGTACTTTCAAAATAATAGAATCATAATTCCAAAAAATTATCACATTTGTTCCATAAATTTTAAAAATGATTTAAATGAGAAATTGGCCCCAAGAACGGCTCCCCCAACCTGTCAACCGCAGAACACGTTGCCTCTGCGGCTCCACCCTCCAGCCCCAAAAACATCAACAAGGAGAAGACTCCCAACAATCGAAACCATGGATGACTTATCTGGGTACCCCAAGTCATGAATGAATCCCAATATCCCACTTCACAAACTCACTATCTTCAAAATACAGATTTAACAAAATTTGGGATGAGTTGTTTCAGAGATATATTTGGATCCATTTAACCCAACATCTCAACACTGTCGCACTGCAGCAACAAATACAAAAAAGAGATGCCAAATGTACAATTTACATTCTTTTTTGTCTTCTGAGTTGCGTTTTTCTTACAAAGATTGTATTTTGGTTGGTTAGTTCTGTTCAAAATTTTCTTCTTTTTTTTTTTTTTAATGATTTTTGGGCTTAATATCTTCGGAATCAATTAAGAGAAGGTGAAGGCTAAGGTGATAGTGTTGGCATATTTCAGAGGTGGTGGTGAATTCTTTTTCAGAGAAGATGATTGACTATGGTGACGACTGTGGTCGTTTCTTTTGGGCTGTTTTCTTCCACTTGTCGATTTTCATTTGGCTAAGATCTGACATTTGGATGGTTGAAGAAGATAGGAGAAGTTGTTCGAAAGAAAGAAGAGGGGGAGAAGCTGCAGGTCCGCAGAGGTGTTGACTTTTGTGAGGGTAATTGAGTCATTGTAATAAAAATAGCTTGCCACCCGGTAAAGCTTCATAATTCTCATCTGTTAATAACTCCTTCTAGCTTGTCGCAAAAGCTCAGCCTGAAAAACATTCGGTCGGTGACTCCACCCCCGTCAGAGACTACGCCGGTGACCCGTCAGTAAGACACCCATCTCCCTCTTTGTTCTCAAAGTATAATTCTTTATTAGTTTGCAGGAAAAAAAAAGCATAAAAGTCCACTTTTTTATGCTAGTTTTCTTGAATATTTGTGTATTTGCTTTGAACCCTTTTCCAAATTTTTAGTTTCTGGATTGAATTTTGTTATTTGGGTCATATGTTGATTATTTTATAATATAAAGATTAAATTATTTGGATTAAACAAGAAAATTGTGATTTTGTATTTGAACTGTTGTTACATTGAAAAACTAAGAACCAAACAAAAGAAAAAGAAAAGATTGTTTTTTTTTTTTTTTAGTTCTAGTAAATGTGATAGAAAATGTGAAATAGCAGAAACAAATATGTAGAAGGGGAGAGAAATTTTGGATTAATGAGAGAGCGAGATTGTTGATTTTAGATTATGCAGTTGAGTGGAAGGTCTTTCGATGGAGGGAGTTTGAACCTTTTGTTTTGTTTCTTGTCATGGTTTAATCTTTTACTTGATTGCGGGTATAGAAATTTTACTTGAATAGCATAAATACGAGAACTATGTTACTTCAGGGGACAAGCATAGTTTGACTGACAGCACTAGAATGCAGGAAGCCAAGGGAGTCGTGTAATATGGATTGTTGCTCTTTTGCCTTTATAGTCTACTAGTAGCTTTTGAATGGTGTAAGAGGAACGTGTGCTTTTCCTGCAGGTGTAATTTTAATATAACTTACTCGTGGTATAAGCATTGATGAAAGTCTTGTGCATTAAGGAGGTTTTATACTTGTAATTTGTGGAGATGGCAAATCAAGGTCATGCCATATTCCTTGAAAAGTGGTTACTTCAGAACAGTGGTATTGGTGATGATAGCAGCTCAAGACATTCTCCTTCCTCGTCTGCCCGAGCCATCATCCAAGCTTGGACGGATCTTAGGGACTTTTTTCAATTAGTCTTTTGAACCTCGTCATCTTCAATGTTTGAAGACTCTTTGTGCCTCTCAGAATGTCCTATATGTTGCAGATCCTCAGGCGAAGCTTTTAATGTCAATTCTGTCTTTACCGAATGTCACTCTTCCGCGGGAATCCTATTCTCTCTTTCTTAGGCTTCTGTACATTTGGGTTAGGAAATCTTCTAAACAGTCTTCTGGGATGATTGACTCTCAACTAAAAGTTTAGCCAATTTAGTCCCTAATTTTTTTTTTTTTTAAAAAAAAAAGCTACTAATCCTTCCCCTCTCCTTCTTCTCCTTCCACCAGCCACCACCCCTTCCATCCTCCCATCCTCTCCTGAACAAGCAGCCACACCTCCCATGCATCCCAGCCATCACTACCCCCTCTACTCCCTCTACCAACAGCTACCCCAGCCACACTAGCCCCTTTCCTCTTCCCTATTGCACTTTACCAGTAGCCACCCCCTCTGCCCACCCTATCTACCGCCACCCCTCCACGCATTCCAGCCACAACCATCCCTTTCCCTTTACTCCCAATCTACCAACAACCAACCATCCCCTCCACCAACCCCAGCCTACACCACCCCATTATTCTTCCCCCTTCCCCTTACCCGTCCCACCCATCTCATTCTCTCTTCCCCTCGATCTCCTAAAGCTGATCTCCACCTCACGCTGCTCACTCAATCTCCCACCTTGATCTCCCTCTCTGCTCGATCACACTGTCATTGTTGCAATAGCAGCCAGCCATAGTTGTTGCTTTTGGGTTCTAGATTTGTTCTAGTGGCAGTCACAGTGGAGGGGGATAAGTTGGGGGACGATTTTAGTTTTAATCTGTGAAATAATTGGAAGACTTTGAGGTGATTTTTCCTTTCATGTTATGATATACTAGGAGGCTAAAAATTATAAGATGTAAATGCCCAAAAAAAATTACTATGTTTATAGGGAAGAAAAATTTGCATAAGTTAAAAGACTTAGGTATTTGTTAACCTGTAATAATAATTTGAATATCCATTTTGATGTTTAAATGAAATGAACATAATTTTTAAGTTTCCATTTTCAGGACTACAAAGAAAATTAATGTTTGAATAATAGCTAGTAGTATTTTTACTTTGATATTGGAGTTGAGCATATGTATAGTAATACTTTTAACTTTTTATTTGCATATCTTATATAAATATGGTTACTACATTTGCAAAACAGAACACTTTTGAACGTGAGATCAAATGTTGCTAATAATAATCATAATCTGTACAATCATAAATTCCTTCCTTCAAACAGTTAAATCATAAACTACATAGTTGTGTTCAAGTATTTTTGTCATGATTTGTAGAGTTAATGTCTTACTTAAAAAAAAAGAGAGCATAGAACTACACTACTACTATGAAGAAACTTGTGTTTAATTTAGCATGCAAACTGATCATTTCTATATGAATAGCAGCCATATTGTCTGAATAGGTATTAGTCTAAAAAATTACGGGAGTAGATATAATATAAGCAGCTGCCAAGGAATTCCATCAAAACTCTTCATATGTATTGAAGTCATCTGGTTTGAGGATCCAATAAAATGTTCTGCATTTTGACAAACAGTAACACAAATAGTATTTGTATTATTTACAGAATTAGTACATTAACAGCCAGCAAGAGAGCTCAAAACTTAAAACGTAAAGTACAACTCATCCTTGTGTAAGTCATACCAGCTCAAACACACAATAGATGTCTTGGCTAATTTTACTTGTAAAAAAATCTAATAAAATGGAAGGTGGTAATTAAAAAATCAAAGTTAAAAAGTTTAACCTCAAAAGTGGATAAATCTTGAACCCTTGTTC
Source organism: Cinchona pubescens (assembly GCA_025175665.1). Classification (NCBI taxonomy): domain Eukaryota; kingdom Viridiplantae; phylum Streptophyta; class Magnoliopsida; order Gentianales; family Rubiaceae; genus Cinchona; species Cinchona pubescens. The sequence goes on along the minus strand of JANKKI010000209.1, from coordinate 740,709 downwards.
AGTTTGTACAATAAATCCCCTACCTTGCCCCAATTACTTCACCATTATGCTCAAGTTCACTCTCAAGTCTGAAATTCATAAATATAAAAATAAATCAGCCTAAAATTAAAGACTCCACCCTAAAGTTGGATGTAGGTATTATGTGGCCTCTTTTATTTAAGTACTTAGTTCTTCAAGAGTATTAGTAGGAAATTGATGTTAGAAGAAAACATGAGCTTCAAAATTTTAGGCAAATTAATAATTTAAACTGTAAACATTATCAGATACAACTACTCAAATGGAAAAAAATTCTGACCATCCAAAACTGAAACTGATCAATAGCATTGGAATTTTGAGAAAGAGTCCATATAGTTCATGAAAACCATAATACAAAGTGCCTCAAGAACAATCAATGTTTGTATATAATATCCACAATACAAACACTTTATTCAGTCATTGACTCTTAATTTATACAAATACATAAAAAGATAAAACTTTACTTGCATAGAAAAGCTCCTCTTGAAAGCTCTAGGCAATTCAGGGATTCTATCAAAATATCAGATACAAAAAGTATCAAAAGTCATTAATCCTAGAACTTAGAATACTTATTTTAAAATAAGAAGTCAGAAAAAACGAAGGGAATGAACTATTGACCTTGAACAGTACACAACTCCTTCTGACCTTCCTACAATCAGTTCTTCATCTGATTTACTTCCTATAATAAAAGTCCACATAAATCAAATGCAGATCCAAACCAATATATTACTCATACACACATACATAAGCATGTATCTAAACCCGCATAGACATCACACAAGTATATATAGAGCCAAAATCCCACATCAACTAGAGATCTGAGCCCTGAAGGACACCTTTGGTAGATGAGACAAGAAGGGAAGGCTGGAGGTGGCAGAAGTGAAAGGTGCAGAAAAATGGGAACTAAATAATGTCACTAGACCAGAGTAATTGCAAACCAAATGAGAATTGAATGATTACCACCCTTGGCGGTTGGTTCAAAGGTATCATGAGGATCATATTTTCAGTTTAAACAAGCGAAGGAATGTATAACACCAAATTAATTAGATTCTTAGAAACAACTGCATATCTTAAAACCAATCTATAGTGGAAATTAGTAAAAACTGACCAGTCATATGTTTTGAGAAAATCAAATCCAGTCCCTAAAGGGATGAGTTATAGAGAACAATCACATGTAATACAATCTCTTTCTCTTAAAAAAAATCCACAATGAAAGGGAAAAATGAACCAAAGAGCAAGAATGGTAACCAACAAAGACACAATGCTCATGATCACTAACTAATCACCAATTCAATAGAACCAGTAGTTACCTTTTATTACACTCTATACAAAGATCAGTGGCATGACTGTTGTTTAATTCGAGAGCATAGACCCTTGACCAGTAACCCAAAATAAACATTATGCAATATAAAAGGGCAAAGACACATTTCCATAAATTCAGTAGAAAACAAGGGCTGGAAAGAAATGAACTGACCACTTCAGTTTTTTGTTTCTATTTACAGCCAACAGGAAATTTAACAGATTTAACAAACATATATGCTACCTTATTTATGAATCTTTCCCAATCTTATACCTGTTTGACATTGTGTTTATACAAGGTCTATTTGCTTTTAGCCATTTTCTGGAAGAAAAAAAAAAAAAAATCTATTTCTAGAACAAATTGAAAATTAAATATCACATTGGAAAAAAAAAATACCTTGAGCAATCTCTGAACCTTTTTGGAACAATCTCTCTTTTTAGTCTTGACCTAAAAAAATCATAAATTTACAAAATATCCACCATTAAAATCCACCATATTGACAAACCCATTTGTCAAAGTGATAACTTTATCATAACCAAACCCAAAAAAAAAAAAATCCCAACTGAACAGTAGTAGCAGGCTTTCTTTCAGTTTGGTCAGGAGCCATTACAGCCACAATTTTCTTGGACACCCTTTTCTGGGATTTTTGAATAGAAAATGAGGCCCGTTAAGGAAAAGCAGAAAGGCCACATATTTCTGTCTGCACCAAAAACAATCTTATAATCAGGGGAAAATATTGAGGAAAAGAAATGGAATCTGTAGTAACAACAGAATCTTGGAATAATAATGACGACAAATTCAATTCAATATGCATAAAAAGCAAAAAATACCTTGTTAATCAAAGGTGTAGAGATGTAAGGCGGTGATGGAAAAATCAACATGATGGAATTTCTTCTTTATTTTTACTTCTTTTATGGCATCTAAGAGTTCGGTTAGCTTTGGGTATAAAAGCGGTGGATGATGATGGTGGGAGATGAGGTGAATATTTGTTATAGGGAGAGAGCGGTAGAGAGTAGAATAGTAGAGTTGTCAGCTGAAGTGAAGAAAGAAATAGAGAATGGCGGAGGAGATGGGAAGAGATGTTGGAAAGGATTCAGCAAATTGCTAGGGTTGTGATGTTGTGAAACCCAAAAAAAAAAAAATTAAATTAAAAAGTAGTAAAAAGCTAAACAAAAAGCCTCAAAAGTAACTATAATTACAAAAGAACCAGGCAAACCACATGAGAGGCCCATGGTGTGACTACCAAAGATCTACTAAACTACCAAACTTTTGGCAAATGTTAGTGGCTCTTTATACTATATTGTCAATTCGTAAAAATATATATTTTTAATTGATCTAGGGTTAAACCGATAACTTGTTGATCCACCTCCTTCCTAGTCGGTTCCGTACGGGATCGAGTTTAATAACTATGGATCAAGACAAAAAGCCCACCGCCAAACCCTAGCCACAGTTTTAAAATCAGCTCAGAGTAGTATTCTCTTAAGACAGAACCTTAGTTTCCATCTTTGTACCTTTCCCTCTGACCCACGGCTCTTCCAGTTACCAGTTTGGTTTAAATGCCTTTTACCATCTGCAAAATACAAATCCCCCTAGTAAGAATCTTCAGATCTCGATTTATTAATAACCTTTTATTTTTTTTTCTTCTTGTGTTTGTTCTTTTTGAAATATGCGTGAAAGAAGATTTATTATTGTTATTAATTTGCATACCTCAAGTTTTCTGCTTTTTAGACTTGTGGGTTTTCATTAGGGCTCATACTAGAGGTAATGGAGAAACTAAGTATGAAATGAATTGACAATTCTTCTTTTGATAATAATTACCGCTCATATATGTTGACTGTGTTAGTCTTTGGAGTTACGAGATGAACCAGGATTTTGCATGATTTAGCCTGAGATATATATATATATATATATTTTAAATAAATTTAGCCTGAGAACTTGATAAATGGAGAAACAACATGCTGCAACTTGGCCAGAATAGTTAGATGTGTCATATGGCCTTGATCATTTAGTAAAGTTTATGATTGAAGGGAAGTTGGAACCAATGAAATTAGCTTTTTTCTCTATTATTCCAAAAGATAAGATCTTTGTCGAGCTTTAAACTTGATTACCATGTGCTTCCTAATGTTCTTAAATCTTGCATGAACTAGTGCTACCACTAACATAGTTGAAAAAACAGATGAACACAAGGCCTCTTATGATAGACTTCGGCTTAAATTTTTCTAGTTAAACAAGTTGTCTTTGAAATTGATGCCTTCCAAATATGTAATAGTTGAATATGAATGAAATTTTGAAATAAGTGTAAAGATAAATTTGTTGAAATGTAATTCACACTTTCCAATTTTATTTTTTTTTCATTGTTGCAAATTTTGAAATAGGTAAAACAACTGGTGTCACTGGGATACCGTGTGAGCTTTACCTAGGCTGAGTGGTGTGAAGTTTGGCACAGCACTCACATAAAAGGAATGAAGTATGACATTGCCAGACAGGTTGAGTAGAATTCCACTTAAAGTTTAGAATGAGAAAATTAAATTTCAAACTTTGGAATTTCAAACATTTGCTGCCATTTTTATTAATTTGGCTTTTATCGTGTGTTATGGGTTATTTAAAGATTTTAAGGCATAAATTATGTTGGTCATTGGTAATTGCTTTAGTCATTTGGATGTATATTGCACAACTATGAATTTTATTGATTTTCACGTCTAGGTCATAGCATCACATATTTGTGGGATGATCTGATACACATGTTTCAGTTGTTTTTTTTTTATTTTTGGGAGGGGGGAGGGGAGGTTGTGCCATAGCATCTTTCGGGAGTAATTATTTTATTGCCACGATAGCAGTGTTAGATTTTATCAATCATCATTTCCGAGGGTTATGAATTTTCACTTGATAGGAATTTTTAATGTTTGATATGTCCTTCCTCTGTAGAATTTTATGCCTCTGCGTATTTTGCCCACTGCTTACTTAAGCAGTCAATAAATTGTCTCACTTCCTTGTTCTCTTCATGCAAACTTCTGTTACTGGTCAATAAAGTTGAAGTGGATGAATCAAAGAGAGACCTTGAATTTTAAAGTGAACATACATGAGCAGAGCTGAGAAATTGACATGGCTCAACCCCAGCTAGAGACCTTTTTGAAGCAGTATCTTCTTGGATAGTTCTCTTGAGGAGATTCAACAATTTGAAGCTCTCCACTTCCGAGAATATTTTTCTTGTCAGCACATAGCTGTGGAACCTCAGAAAATTTCAGGACTTTGAGCTAGTGAAATGTGGATTACGGGGTGGGAAATCCCTTGCATATCTGAATGTGGCAGTAAGATTGTCTAGATCATCATTCCTTTTGCAGATGTGTTTTTCGTCCGATATTCCTGGCAAAAAATCAAAGCTTGATCCACTGCAGGTCCTCACTCTTCCATCCTCCGTCTCACTGCTCTCTCGTTGCATCATGTACATATAGTCTTCCTTGTTTTGCATGAGTGCATCATATTTTGAAATTTAGAGTTTCTTTACATTGTCACACTGTATAAATTGGTTGGTAACTTAACAAACTTTTCTTGCTTTATTTGCATACTATTTTGGATATAAGTAGTCTCAATCTATAAAAGAATCTGTGTGTGTACATGTATTCTTTTTGTTGCAGGAGCGCAAGATGATTGACAGGTTTAGGCTCAGGGCTAAAGGAGGTGATGGAGGCAATGGTTGTACCAGCTTCCGACGAAGCCGGCATGACCGCTGTGGTAAACCTGATGGTGGGTACTGTACACTATTCTGTTGTTAAAGCTTTTGAATCCGATCGGAGGGTGCTTACTGTGCTTCTGCATAGTACTATACTGTGCTTTTTGTTCCAGATTCTACGAAGTATTGTATTTATATTGTTTAAATAGTTGTGACAATTACAAAGACATACTCTTAATTTTTGAAATGACAGTGACCTTCATCAAATTTGATATTATGTTTATAAGACTCTCCGTAAACCTTAGTGTTGTCATGTAATTCACCATATAAATCTGTTTAAAAGAAATTATCGAACAGGAAAGTATTCTGATCACTTCATCCTTCTTTTCATTAAGACGTCTTAGCTCTTTTTATGGAATATGTGGACCTAATGCAGGTGGTAATGGAGGAAGGGGAGGAGATGTAATATTAGAATGTTCGCCTTCAGTTTGGGACTTCAGCAGTCTGCAACATCATACTGTATGTGTATCTTTTCATAGCAATAACATCGTGTGTGTGACATGGCATTGAATTCTGCTTTCCTTTATGCCTTTTTGTTTGAATGCTTCTCTCTATGTGATTCCCATGACATGCTAATATGATATCATATCTTAATAGAATGCAAAGAGAGGTGGACATGGGGCTTCAAAAAATATGATAGGTAGCCGAGGAGGCAACAAGGTTGTATTTTCTTTTCCATCATTTTGATAGGCTTTATCATCATATGTTGTTAGCTTACAAGGTGGATGTGGTTTCTTAGTTAACAAATATCCTGGTCTTGTAGGTTGTCCAAGTGCCTGTTGGTACAGTAATTCATCTCATTGAGGGAGAAATTCTTGCTGCTGCTGTAGAGAAAAGCTTTTCTGAAGCTTTGGACCCCTGGGAGACCCCTGGTTCACTTGACACGGATTCATCAGTTCTAGTGGACCAAAGTGGTACTGCTGATGTCAAAGCTTCTTTTGTTAGACGCGACATTGGAGTATTAGCTGCAGAAGAGCAAGCAGAAGCTACATGTGCTTCATCTCCTCCTCAAGTTACACCTTCCAGCAGTCGAGAATATTTTAAATCTTGGAGGGAAGAAAGCTGCATAGCGCAGGAGAAGCTCAAGTCAATGATGATGTTATTTCTGAAGTAGGATCCGAAGATGAATTGGAGGCTGCAGCAGACATACAATATAATGTTGCTGAACTGACAGAACCAGGGGAACGGATAATTGTTGCTCGTGGAGGTGATGGTGGCTTAGGCAATGCATCTTCTTCTAGAGTTTCTAGGCAGACACAGAAGGATGATAATGTTGTATACAACGATGATGAGCATGCACGTGTAAGTGTAGGCCTGCCTGGTTCTGAAGTGGTTCTTTTATTAGAGCTGAAGAGCATTGCTGATGTTGGCTTTGTAGGGATGCCAAATGCTGGTAAAAGTACTCTTCTTGGAGCACTATCAAGGGCTAAACCTGCAGTTGGTCATTATGCATTCACAACATTGAGGCCTAATCTAGGAAACTTGAAGTATGAGGATTTTTCCATCACGGTGGCCGATATCCCAGGACTTATAAGAGGTGCCCATGAAAATCGTGGACTTGGGCATGCAACTTTTCTGCGTCATATAGAACGCACAAAAGTTTTGGCTTTTGTTCTAGATTTAGCTGCTGCATTAGATGGTAGAAAAGGAATTCCACCCTGGGAACAACTAAAGGATCTAGTTTTGGAGCTTGAATTTTATCGCGAGGGTTTGTCCAACCGGCCATCCTTGATAGTAGCAAATAAAATTGATGAAGCAGGGGCTCAAGAAGTTTATGAAGAATTGAAACAGAGAGTGCATGGAATTCCTATATTTCCAGTTTGTGCTGTTTTGGGGGAAGGAGTAGCAGAACTGAAAGATGGTCTTAGGAGGTCTGTGAATGGAGAAGCCTCTCATAGACTCAAGTTGGATGATATTGTAATTAGCTAAGTTTTAGAGATTAATGCTAGTGCTGTTAAAGGAAAAAGCTGAGATCATTTTGTACATTAACATCAAAAAGTATTAGAGTTGCCAAGGAGTGTTAGAGTAGTGGTTTTTCTTCTGGGTTTAAATGCAGAAAACTCTCCGCAACTACTAATCTTTATGTAGTTTATCAATTTATTTAATAAATACTTTACTTTTCTTTTATATATTGGACAAAATTATTCTATTATTTTAATTATTATTTTATTTTTTTCTTCTTTTTTTATTTAGAGACTCTATCTTATTTTTCTTTTTCTTTTTTTCATTTTAACCCTTCTCCCTAACTATTATTAAACAATTACATACTTTTAATAGTTAATTAATTAAAATTAAAAAATTTTTCATGTGTCTAAATAATTTAATTTATAGATTAATCATATGTTTCAACACAATGAATATAGATTGTTGTAATATAAAGTTTGTGATTAACTATTAATAATAAAATTAACTAATAAAAAATAAAATTTTTGAGTTAGAAAAAATTAAAAATTTATTTTAGTATACAAATAAAATTATACAATGAAAAAATGTCTACAATCTTTTATTTACGATATAATATCGACAAAATATAATAAAAAAATATATAAATATCTTAATTTCTGAATTCTTTTATTCAGGTGTACATATACATATACATAATTTTAAATATTTGTTACAATCAGAATGAATAAATACTATGTTACAAGTAATATTACCTTCAAGACCTATAAAAAAAACTATCTTGTTTTTCTACCCAATCCATCTCAATATTTCTTCCAATTCAAGTGTCAGCTATCTATTCACTTTTAATTAAATTAATCCGGAACATTATGTTTACAGGTGAAATAGTCTACTTAAATATTTTCTTTGAATATACAACAAAAACTTATTTTTCATATATTGAGGGACCATTTGTATAATATAATTTTCTCTAATAATAACCCGGTTAAGTCTATGGAACCGGGTTCGAACTTCTAACTCGAATCCAAGTACCTAAGCAAAAGGATAATCCCTGCTTCCTCTGTCTTACCCCAATTCAAAGATAAACAAATTTTTTAATTTTTTTTTTTAATTTAAAGGTTCATAATACTCATCTGTTAATAACTCCTTCCAGCTTACCGCAAAAGCTCGGTCGGTGGCTCCACCGTCGTCGGAGATTACGCCGGTGACCCGTCAGTAAGACACCCATCCCCCTCTTTATTCTCAAAGTATAATTCTTTATGAGTTTGCAGAAAAAAAAAAAAAAGGCATAAAAGTCCACTTTTTTATGCTAGTATTCTTGAATATTTGTGTATTTGCTTTGAACCCTTTTTGCATTTTCTCTTATTCTTTTCCAAATTTTTTAGTTTCTAGATTGAATTTTGTTATTTGGGTCATATGTTGATTATTTTATAATGTAAAGATTAAATATTTTAGATTAAACAAGAAAATTGTGATTTTGCAATGGAACTGTGTTGCATAGAAAAACTAAGAAACAAACAAAACAAAAAGAAAAGAATGTTTTTTTTTTAGTTCTAGTAAACGTTATAGAAAATGTGGAATAGCAGAAACCAATTTGTAGAAGGGGACAGAAATTTTGGATTAATGAGAGAGCGAGATTGTTGATTTTAGATTATGCAGTTGAGTGGAAGGTCTTTCGATGAAGGGAGTTCTAACTCGTTTGTTTTGTTTGTTGTCATGGTTTTAATCTTTTACTTGATTGCGGGTATAGAAAATTTACTTGAATAGCATTGATTCATAAGGAGACAAGCATATTTTGACTGACAGCACTAGAATGCAGGAAGCCAAGGGAGTCGTGTAATATGGATTGTTGCTCTTTTGCCTTTATAGTCTACTAGTAGCTTTTGAATGGTGTAAGAGGAACGTGTGCTTTTCCTGCAGGTGTAATTTTAATATAACTTACTCGTGGTACAAGCATTGATGAAAGTCTTCTGCATTAAGGTTTTATACTTGTAATTTGGGGAGATGGCAAATCAAGGTCATACCATATTCCTTGAAGAGTGGTTGCTTCAGAAGAGTGGTATTGGTGACGATAGCAGTTCAAGACATTCTCCTTCCTCGTCTGCCCGAGCCATCATCCAAGCTTGGACGGATCTTAGAGACTTATTTCAATTACAGTCTTTTGAACCTCGTCATCTGCAATCTTTGAAGACTCTTTGTATTGCCTCTCAGAATGTCCTATATGTTGCAGATCCTCAGGCGAAGCTTTTGATGTCAATTCTGTCCTTATCTAATGTCTCTCTTCCGCAGGAATCCTATTCTCTCTTTCTTAGGCTTCTGTACATTTGGGTTAGGAAATCTTCTAAACAGTCTTCTGGGATGATTGACTCCATGGTTGAGGTTCTCTTAAAGATCTTCTCCGAGAAATTCTCTGTCAACAAAAACCCAATTTTCTTTTCTGAAGGGGTTCTCCTTCTGGGAGCTATTTCTTTTGTACCTTCTGTATCAGAAAATTCAAAAATGTGCTGTGTGGAGTTGCTCTGCAGGCTACTGGAAAAAGAATACCAACTGATTGGCGAATATGAAGGAGTTCTACCCAGTGTTGTTGCAGGGATTGGGTATGCCTTGTCTTCATCGCTGAATGCCTATATTGTCAGAATTTTAGATTCTCTCTTTGAGATTTGGGAGAAAAAGGATGGTCTATCTGGTAGTGTTCCTCACGAGGCTCATGATACTGCATATGATGGAGTGGGTTCTGTCTAATTGCATAAATTCACATTACATGGATAAAATGGATCTTTTTAGAAGGGAGATGTTGGTGAACAGGAAGCCATCTTATTCGTTGTTTGCCTCAGTCATGGCTGCTGCTGGTATGCTGAGGGTTTGCAATAGATCTGGATCAAATGGTTTGAAGCCTTTAAAAATTTCTGCTGAGGAGCTCATTGGGACAGTGGCAAAACACCTTGTGTCTAGAACTGGAAGTGTTAACTGTTCAGGCATGGAACATAAAGATAGTATTCTCCTACAATGCATATCATTAGCTGCAGCTCGAAGTGGTTTCCATTCTTATTCTGCTCCTCTGGTGTTATGCCTTGCTATAGCATTATTAGGTGAAATTTTCCCTTTGCAGCGCATGTACCATAAGATCCTTGACTTGCCTGCTGGCAATTTTGAAGGACTGTTGCTTAATGAGGTTAAAGAGCATCTGGCCAGTACTAGTTTTACCTATGAGCAAGGAAGCAGGAGCTATAACTGGGGTCTTTTGCAATCAATACGTCTCAGCTGATGAAGAATGCAAGAGCACTGTAGAAAATCTTATCTGGGATTACTGTCAGGAGATCTACTTGCAGCATCAACAGGTTGCTTTTTTGTATCAAGGCATCAAGAATGGGCTACTTGGAGATTTGGAGAAAATCGCTGAATCTGCTTTCCTAATGGTTGTGCTTTTTGCACTGGCAGTCTCAAAGTATAGGTTAGGCCCTAATAGTAACAAGGATACCCATTTGACACTTTCAGTTAAGATATTGGTTTCTTTTTCTTGTATGGAATATTTCCGGAGGGTGCGTTTGTCGGAGTATATGGATACAGTAAGAGCAGCTGTTGTAAGTGTTCAGGAGAATGAATCAGCTTGCATGTCATTTGTGCATTCCATGCCATGTTATAACAATTTGACAAATAAACAAGGTACTTACTACATGTTTTACACTACGTTTTAGCTGTCAGTTATTATTTGGAATGCACTTCATAACTAGATTGCTTTTATCTTCTAGGTTTCTGCAACTGGCAGAAAATGGAGTACTTATGGTCTAATGATGATGTACAGACTGCTCGAATCTTATTTTACTTGCGGGTTATCCCAACATGCGTTGAGCACTTACCGACCCCTGTATTTAGGAAGGTGGTGGCTCCGATTATGTTCCTGTATCCTAGAATACGTTGAGTGTTGTAATTTTCACTACACATTCTGTTCTTCGATTAGCTGATTTTGGTAAATGTTGATTCCTAATTCATGTTAAATTAGATATATGGGACATCCAAATGGGAAAGTGGCTAGAGCTTCACATTCAATGTTTGTGTCCTTCATTTCTTCTGGCAAGGATCCTATCCAGGAAGAAAGAACTTCATTGAAGGAGCAACTCGTCTTCTACTACATGCAGAGATCTCTAGAGGTATTCAAACTATTGTTTCCCATATTTTTCAATATTAGGTTTGGTCAATAAACAAAACTTGCAGGTTCCTTATGGAAGTTTAAACTGGAAATATAGGGATATCCAGGGATCACCCCTTTAGAAGGAATGGCTTCTGGAGTTGCTGCAGTTGTTCGGCATCTTCCTGCTGGTAGCCCATCAATCTTTTACTGCATTCACAGTATCGTTGAAAAAGCTAGTAGTATGTGCAGTGCAGTCAACATTGAGGAAACTGATTTGCTGAAGACTAGGGATGGAGGCTGGGAACCTTGTCAGAAAATGTTGGAGTTGCTTTTACGGCTGCTTTCCTTGGTGGACATACAGGTAAAGCAGTACCAATCCTTCTATCTGGTAGTTACATGCTTCTATCGGCCTTTGTTCTCTGTTTCCAACTGGAGTTCAGTCATTGATGAGGTAGATGTTGCTTCAAGAGTCGGCAGACACTTTTGCTTCATGTAGCTTCAGAAAGCATTACATCTTTTGTCCAGATTATACTTAACTTCACACAATTAATTAGATTAGTGAAGACTGCTACTTTTTCCAGGTTCTACCTGAAGTTTAATGAAGCTATTGGCACAGCTGATTGTCAAATTACCTAAAGATAGACAAAATGTGGTCCTCAACGAGTTGTTTCAACATGTTGCAGAATCTGATGATGTTACTCGGAAACCAACATTTGTTTCATGGCTACAGTCACTCGCTTATCTATGTTCTCAAGATACTGATAAAAGAGCAATAGAAGGTATGCAATCTGAAGCAAGTTCTGCTCCTTTGAACGTGGCACCTTTAAATCCAAGTGGAATTAGTGCACGGCTTTAATTATTGCATATTTTATAGTTGAAGCTCTTTTTATTGAGCTTTTTTATGTAGTTGTATATAATTTTTGGGTGTGTGTGTGTCATTTAAATTGAAGAAATATTTCAGTAATAATGTTGTATTTTGAAGCAATTAACTCTTGCAATTGAGATAGCACTACGACATCTATAGTTACTCATCAGTATCACTTTACTGTGATAGGTGCCTTCATTTCTAAACATTTGAAGTTATAAATTAAATTCAATCAAATGGAAATGAAAAAGTTTAACCAAAAAATCTTTCCTTCATGAAGACAAATGGTGCTAGTCACCATTATCACAACAAGAATGAAAGAAAGGCAATAGAAGAAGAATGTTTGCTGCTGCAAGCTGTAGCATTTGTACAGTAGTTCTTGAACAAGTGTAACCAGAAAATATATAATTCTTGAAGTATGTCATTAGCATTTCATTCATGGTTGTCGTACTTTATATCTCATCCTCTAGATGCTTATTGTACCGGTTCTTCATTTCTAGCTGCAATCATGATTTTCCTATTTGATACCAAACATATACCTTTCAATTAAGGAAAGAGTTTAAGTGGAAATGTGTTATTAGCTACGCATCAAGTCTATTATTGTAATTTCAATCCCAGAAAATGGATTTAATAGGAGTTGTAGGCTGGAGTAAGACAATTTGGTGTGTTCGTTTGGATTGAAAATATTTTAAGAAAATATTTTTCAAAAATTTTTTTGATATCAAACAAACCGAAAAATATAAAATATTTTTCAATTTTTTTTCCTCTGGCTGAAAATAATTTACAGAATTTTGAGGGTAAAGTTATTTTTCGGATAATTCAAGAGTGACATTAAATTTCAAATACGTACTTTTATAATTTCATTTGCTAAATTTTTTTTCGTTTTCAATTCTTTTCCATTCATTTTTCTCTTAATCATGGGTCCCACACTAATATAACTATCATTATACATATTTTACTATTACATTGTACTATCGTTTAATTTTAAATAAAATTAATCTTTTATTAACCACAATTACTTATAAGGTATTTATTACCATTGTTATAAAGTTTTTTTTTGACTTGCATTAATAAAATTAAAGATGAAACCATTAAAAAAATTACTTGTATTACTTGTATTTATAAAATTATTTGTAAGGTATTTATTACCATTGTTATAATTTTTTTTTAAAACTTGTATTCATAAAATTAAAGATGAAACCATTAAAAAAATTTATTTCAAAATATTTTCATTTTGTATATGTAGGAGAACACCGGAAAATTGTATAGAAAATAGACTTTTTCATGTCCCCAGGAAAATATTTCAATCCAAACGAACACACCCTTGATTTAAGTTATAACTAAAAATTCAAAATTTAGCCATTTTTCTAAAAGAAAATGTTTATTTCGAAAGGCTTAAAATTGTGTGTCAAAGATACTTATGTGCCTTTTTTTTTTTTTTTCCTTTATTATTTTGTTTTTTGTTTTCCTGGTCTTTGCCCAAGAGAAGTTTTGGGGAAGTTTAGGAAAATCTTTGTCTGTAACCAGTGATATCAGTAATTTGACAATAGATGAAGAAAATCATATTTTGTAATTTATTCCATTGTCACACAGTTATGAAAAATAAAATTTAAATACAACAGAATGTCTCAAATATTGTCAAAAATCAAAGCACAGGAGAAGAACCTAGTGTTTTCATCATAGGAATGCTGCAAATTACTATAAATAAACAATGGTTTTAATTAGGCAACAGGCGGTTTCACTTGAATGTATGTTTCTCTACATCAACCTTCTTCAGCATCCCATTCTCACAAAAGGCATCTCTCTTTATTGAAGATGGATCCTCCTGCATTAGAGAATTGAACTTTGTGCAAAACAAATTGGACATTAATATTTGATTAGGAAATACTATTTAAAGTTAAAATAAGTCTGAAAAAAAAAAAAATAGAGAACAAAGAAAGATTAAAAAGACAAAATAATAAGCATACAAAAAAAGGCTAGGAACTAGACATAGAGTAGATGAGAAGGACCAAGGTGTACACCTCCTAATCTATACAATTCCATATTCACCATCTTGTTAATTTTTTAAAAGAAAATACCAAAAGGTAAGAAATTTATTACCTAATTTACAGTAAAACTGACTTCATTTACCTGCCAGCATTGTAGTTTATTCTCGAGTTACTATAATTCTAGAACTATATTAAAATGCCCAAAAAAAAAAAAAAAAAAGTTTATAAGGTAGACTAATAGCTAAACTCCCTAAACTGCCAGTCCTATTTCCCCTCTCTTTGTTCTTTATTCGAAACATTCAACCTCCTTTAGTTTTAATGTTTGTGCAAATTTACTTCAATACTTTTTTTTTTTTTTTTTTTTTGTGGCCTAAATTTAATTCTGTCTATTAGTTTATTCGAGAATAAATTGAATGAAACTGAGTTTTGCTACTACAATTGCCCATTGTGTCAAATCTATTTTACTATGATATAGACTCAGTTTACTACTCCTGATGATATTGTAATATAAATAAAGTCACAATATTATTTTCTTATATACTAATATGCACTGTAGTAAATCAGGTGGACGTAAGAAATTTTCAACTACAATTTGGTGGCAACTAAAACAAGTGCTGTTTTGTTACATTCACCAGATCTGTAACCCAAAAAAAAAAAAAAAAGGCCAGAAGGGATATTAATATAAGCGGATTTAACTTTAGGTTTATTTCTGATCACAAATACATTATTCATTCAATTAGTTGTCAGACGAACATGAGAACACGAGAACAATGTAGGATATGAAATCTAGATGTTAATTTAGGGGGTTTACTGTATTTTACCCTAGTTTCAGTTAATGTTTTATTTTGTGTTTGAATCGAAAAATTTGGGAAATGATTTAAAATTTATTCATCTTATAGAAGAATTTGTAAGGTTGAAATTGATGAAATTTAACTTTATCCAAATTAAAAAGTGTGAAATTGAGGATTTTAAATAACTTTTTTAATTTGCGTGAATTTGAAATTCATCCATTTTAACTTTACAAATTCTTCCAATAAATAGATGAATTTCAAATCCTTCCCCAAATCTATGGTCCAAACATAACATTAATGAAATTAAAACCTACAAGAATCAGGCGATAGGAATCACTAGCCGGAAAAAAAAATAAAAATATTAGTAATTAATTGCAAAATAGAAAAACTAAAAAGATTGTTTGGGGAAGATAAGTAACGAGGGTACCTGAGTACCTGATCTTGTGCAAGTTGGTGAGTGGATAACAACAAAAGGCACATGACGGATTTTATATCATCCATCATGGTCCTTCTTCACCATTGACTATTCGGACCCTGTCTTTAAATTCTCGAGGCATATATGCAATTCGTAATTCCTTTAGAGTAGTTATAGATCTCAATCCATCTGGAATCTTTTCCAATCTTTGACACTCCCTAATTTGTAATTTAGAAAGCTGAGGCATGGCCCCTTCATCCACCTTCCACTTCTCTAAATTAGGCAAACAAACAAACACGAGAAGTTTGAGTTTGGGAAAGCCCATAGCATGGCAAATCATTTCTTTCCCCACAAAAGAGCCATCCCAAAATCTCAGTTTTCGCAAGTTGGGAAGCTTCTCAAGGGTTCCCATTGGGTCCTCCTCAATCTTACAATACTGCAACGTCAATTGAAGAAGGCCTGGAGAGATGTTGTGGGGTAATGATTGGTAATGTGGTAACTGCTTGCATAAACTACTTTCAATCGACAATGTATGAAGATTCATATTAAACAACATCTGCTCTAGAAGAGCAAACCCCTTTTCTGAGTTAATAAATCACAGTCAACGACGCGAAGAGAAGTAACGCGTAGATGGTTCAAGTTTGATATGCTTTTGATGATGATTTCCAAGTCCTCGAGTTTTTCAACCACTGTTGCTTCGAAGGATCTAAGATTGATTAATTTGGCTATACTTTTAGAATAAAAAACACGACTATGGAAGCCTTCGAATATTTCCAGCTTACTCAACCCATCTAAACTCAACTTGGAGCCGTTAAAGTTACGATAATCGATACCAGGAGCACAAAGATGTCTTAAACTTTCCATCTTCCACAGCACATTGGGTATTCTATCAACATCTGCTCCACGTAAGTCGAGGGTTTCCAAGTGTTGTAGATTGCCCAAGGAAGATGGTAACTTAAAGAAACGAGAGCCTCTCAAACTCAAATATCTCAAATGAATAAGGCAGCCTATCCTTATTGTTTTTAACTTGGGAATACGACGATTGAAGGTTGTACGTTCAATCGTCAAAACCCTCAGCATCTTGAAATTGTTCAATGACGAGATTGAAGTTTCTTCTACCTGAGTCAGGCAATCTGTCCAAACCTAGTAACATCAGCGACCGAAGGTGCTTTGTCTGCTCTCTTTGCCGAGAATTAGAATCTACTAAACCTCGTTGCACCTGTCCAAAATCAATCACCTTAAATAAATTTTCCTCTTTTGCCTTGAGCAAGCACAGATCTCTCATGAGATCATGAAGTCGACATGACTTAAATCTTGTAAAAGCAAGTTGACCCTTCTCTTGTAGTTCAACCTGAACCATGGACTTGCTTGCTAATTCTTCCAAGTAGTGCTCAGCAACACACATCATTGATTCTTTCCCTATTCTATCATTTTCAAGTACCATTCCTTCAGCCATCCACAACTGATAAAGCTTAACTGCATCTATAACTGAATCTTCTTTGAATTTTCCCAAGTAAAGGAAGCATGGCTTTAGCTGATAAGGCAAGTCATAGTAACTATGAGCTAAAATCTTTGACACTTCTCCTTCATCTTGTCCTATGACAGCCTGCTTTCACCCCTTTCAAGATAGGGCTTAACATTTTCATGCACAACGGTCCACTCATTTAAGCTCTTTTTTGTTTTAAGGATTCCTCCAAGAACAACCACAGCCAATGGAAGCCCCCTACAATATTTTACCATTATTTTGCCCAACTCTTCCATCTTATCGTAATCTTCACCACCTACAGAAAAAAGGCAATCAAAACTAGTGTAGATTACTGGCAATCTTTATGTTCCATCACAAGAAGTCATTTAGAATTCATAAAATGGTGAAAAGTCAGCTTCAAAATGTAAAAAAAATAAAAAATAAACAAATAACAACAACATGACGAAAATAAGGAATTTAATTTGTTTGACTATATTTTAGATAATTACGTAGGTTAACGAAATCAAAGACTTGTGGAAAATTTAATTTATGTCACATTTGTAACCTTATTTTAAACTGTTGGTCTGAACTCTAGTCGCTACATTTTCTTTAACATGTTGAGTTCTTGTTAAACATATTAAAGACCATATTTATTAATGGATAAAAACATAAGTAGTTCTTAATGTAGACAAAATATGAAACCACATAAATGGTAACTTTAAGTCTACAATTTCTATTTAGAGATACAGAGTGTAAATGAAAAGATATGTAACTATGACAATGGAGGCTTAAATGAAGAGATATGTAACTATGTAACAGGGGTTTATACATGGAGTCATCTACATCATTTTCTTTTGTAAGCACATTGCATGCTACATTTATACATTACAATTTTTTGCCATGTACACTTAAGGCTTCTGTATATTTAAAAGTTCATAATTCAAAGTCTTTGAAATATATGTATTTACATCTATCATACTATATTAAATGTGTTTGACAGACACTACTAAGACAAAGGCACTAGGGCAATCTCTCTGTCCTATGACATGTAACATGATTTTATTAAGCCTTAGAGCCTGATTCGGATCTGATCTGATGCGAGGAGGAGTTTGATTCAGTTTCGGTGTAGTTTAGATTTCCTCATCTCAAGTTCCACACAACACATAAGTAGGTTGAGCAAATTTGCAAGCTATCTTGTTAAGTCCCTATTCTGATAAAAATAATAATAATAATGACTAGCCAAGCAAGAATATGCCTATGCTAGAGTCTGTATTGAATTGGAAATTAATGATAAAAAGCCAAATAAAATTCTTTTATTAGTGAAGTTGGGAAAGTAGATACCAAGATGTTGATCACACTTTTAGTATTTAGCCTTTATTGCATCCATACTCTTTTCATTTAGAGTCGTTGGCTCAGGATGTTCCTCGTCCAAGATGTAGAAAATAGTTACAAGTTAGAAGGAATTTGATGTTGTTCTTTCAACCAGTAAAGTTAAGACCGTTGCCATCAAACTGGACTAACTTGAACTCAAAGTTTTTACTTTGATTGAAGTGATAAGACTCGTCTTCCATTTATCAAGAAGGATGAAATAACACTTTAAATGATTGTTGGGAAACGACGATTATAAAATGAACAAGAATGGATGACAACTTGAAGAATTGTTTGGGGGGAATACTAGAGGTTAAATGATTTTGATGCAAGTGATTTTTGTTCTTAATTAAAGTATGAAACTAAAAAAAAGAAGGAGAATATGTCTGATATTTTCGATGTGTTTTAAATCTTCCACAATTCATCCATTTATAGACAAAAACCATATTCATGATCAATGTCATCTCTTTTGAATGGCAATCTTAGGAAAGCCAACTACAACTTTTCAAGTGAAAATTAATGACTTTTTAATTACACATTACTTGAAAAGATGCCACCTTTTGATTCAATTCACACCCTTTTATGTATTTAAGAGATGTTACCAGATTTAAACACCATTTCCTTGAATATACACAATGTTTCAAGTTTACTAGATTTGAAAAGATGCTAACTTTTCATGAAAAGTTTTAACTCTTCATAATATTTTGGTGTCTTTCAAGTTATTCGACTAATATCTATCTTACATTGTTAAGTGATAATCCTTCGCATACTTTACATTAGTTTTATAAGCTACATTGATAACAAAATGAAGTATACAAGTGCAACCACTCAAAAGGACACAAAACACTCCCCGGTGGCGGAGCATTTTGGTGCCTAAGAATGCCACACAGAACTGTTTGTCGCCATGACGACAGAGCAAACTAACACCATCCCTTTTATTTAATATTTAATTGTTTCATTTTATTTCCTCAACAATCCCTCTTATGTACGACGGCATACAGAATTTATAACAGAGATTGAAAAGTGATAATTTTAAAACGACGGCATACAGAATTTATAACATAGATTGAAAAAAAAAAAATGTACCTTCCCCACTTTTTTCCCTCAATGACTTCTTTTGAAGCAGATCCCAACTTTCTTCCTCGTTCAAGAATGGTGGTTGATGATGATAACCATCGGGATCAATATGCAACACCACCTCTTTTTTACGAGTAGTTACCAATATCTTGCTGCCTTTCTCTGCAATTGAGCCAGGGGAAAGCATGTTCTATGCAATCCCAAGCATCTTTTGTCCAAATGTCATCAATAACTATCAAACAGCTTCTATCTTGCAAGATTTGATGAAGTCTCTTTGCCAACTCTTCTTCTGTGCTGTTCATAACTTCAGATCTTTGCTGCTCTCGGATAAGTTTAACAAGTATTCCTTGCAAAATATCTTTTGCTTGCCATTGTTGCGACACACAAATCCATGCAAAATCAGTAAAGTATTGCTTCAACTTAGGATTATGATATACTTTTCTAGCAAGAGTAGTCTTGCCTAAACCTCCCATACCATAAATTGAAACAACTTTATGGGATCCAACTTGACCTTCATTGAGCAAACACTTAACTAACTTCTCCACATCAGTCTCTAATCCGATGACATCTTCCTGATCAGCCACAAAGGAATACGTTCGCCGTAATTGTTGCTGCATAGAACTTGTTGATCCTTGTAGTTCTATTATAGTTGTTATACCATAGTCACCAAAACTTTTCTCTGGTCAGATTAGAGATCCTAGTTCTTAGACTTTGAATCTCCACGCCCAATTTATGACGGATATGGCAATCACAGAAGATGCAAGCATACTTTTTAAGGGTATTCGTAAAACCTTCTTTCCTAATCCTGAAAGTATAATCTTCAACTATATCATTTGCCTCATAAGCGATAGCTCTAAATTCTGAAACCCATGGTTGGACCTTCTCTCTTACATTCTGCTTTGTATCTGCATACTTTAAGAACCATTCCATCCGCTTCATATCTTCATGAAGTAGCCTAACTTCATCACTCACCCCTTGAAGAAAATTTGCTTCTTCAACCAACAGTTTGCCAATACTTTCTACTGCAAAAGATAGAACTGAAGCCTCCATTTAGATAAGATGTGTGTATGTGTATTGGAATTTCAAGAATTATCGAAAATATATAGTAGTAGGATATAGCATTTGCTTTGTAAATCTGCTTTTCCTGGTTGTACACAGTTTATGAAAAGGTATTACCAACCTCTTTATTCCTTGGATGTTTATTTTTATCCTCGATTGTCTTAAAGAATCTAAACTTGTATTCCAAAATTAATTAGTAATAAGTGAAATAATTTGAGTTATTAACAACCTTTTTTTTTTTTTTTGGAGAAAAAAGATTCAATCTAAGTCAACGGTCTAGATTGGCGGCCGATGTTTTTGATAGTTACAAGTGGAACTTTGTTCTCCCACGCTAACTTGGAACTATAGACATTAGACAAGCTCCTCCTTAGATAACTAACTTGACTTGTGCTTTGGTGTTTTTGTTCCTTGCTTTCGTATCAAATTATAATCTTTCGTGTTAAATGTTTATTTCAAGAAATTGAAAAGATCTTTTGTGTCCCAATTCCATTGTATATTTATAGTGTTCTACTTTTTATTTGATTGTGCTTCTATGAGCATTTATGTGTTTTCACTTATTATTGTGATATAAGTGTAATTGCGACGCATTTCAATTGGTATCGATCCAATTACTTATTGATGGTTGGAACTGATAGGCCCGTGACGGTAGTGTCCCACTACTTGCTTTATGCATACAGATCTGTGGCTTTAGTTTTCTTTAATTCTATATAAAAAATTAGGAAATATTTAGATAAATTTGATCTATAATTTTATTTATGAATTATGTAGTGTGGATTAAATATTTTGAAATTAATGACATCAATTGATGTAAGTAAAATTTTATAAAATATAATATTAACAACAAAATCTATAAATGAATGCTTTTTGCGTTGATACTTTATTCCCCTTTAGAAAACTCGTGTCTTCGTTTTTCTTGTTCATTTTGCCTTTAGTTGGTGCTCCATTATTTCTTGCTTATGGCCCCATCTTTGTGACTATAGTTTTCTTTAAGGGGAAATGATTTTTATAGTTTTTCACGTTTTACATTTGTATTTTTTTTTTATATTTAAAATAATTTATTTTAATCCCTCACAAATTCAAAACACACCATTTTGATCCATCGACACAGGTATAAGTATATTTTGACCCGAAATACTCATGATGCGTATGGAATGTTACAATTTTTTATGGATAAAATTGGTAACACACAAATTTAGTGGGTTAAACAATACTATTTAAAACATCTTCCACTATCACTCTAAAATTCTCACCTACCATTATTGCCTCTATTTCGTTCTCTCGTCATGTTTCCTTAGCCACCCCTATTCCAATAACCCTTTATTCAGTTCTTTTTTTGGAACAATTTAGCATTTAAAATTATGCATTGTCAATTTTACACTCAAATATATTACATTTCATACGCATATGAGTATTTCAGGCCAAAAATATCCGTATTTGTATCAAGAGACTAAATGGTACATCTTGTATTTGTGAAGAATTAAAATACTTCATTTTAAAATGTAAAAAACTAAAAATGTACAAATGTAAAATGTGACAGACATAAAACTCATTTTCCCTTTCTTTAGTACATCAATAATCTTCTCAATGCACCCCTTTATGCATTGAAACCATACTCCTCCTTAGATAACTTGTGTTCGTTTTTCCTTACTTCCTTTAGGCTTTAATTGGCAAATTTTTTTTGGAATGCAACATGTATCGTAGTCTCATAAAAAATATAAATTTTATTTGTGAAATCGTGGGATCCACCAATATTATAAAATTGCGGTGCACAAAAATTTGCGGCTTTAATTAGTTAATAGCTGCTTGTTTTATGGCCTCAGATGTGTGGACTCGGTATTCTTTTAACACATCAAATTACAATTGTTCCTCTTCCTTAAGCTTTAATCTGTGAGACCGTAGTCCCACATCGGTTGAGACATAGAAAGTAAACTAGTGTATGATATCCTAAATTTCTAGTAAATTACTGTTTAGTTTATGTATTTTAGCCAATTGTTTTGGGTAAAAAATTATCAATTCGAGACATTGACTTGGTCATTGTAAAGATATTTGGACAAATCTCACTTAGCTTTATTTAAGAGTCCGAGTGTTTGAAAATTTTTATCCTCTTCTTTAATTAATGGAAATCTTCTATTTGAGGGTGAAAAGTCTATATTTTAAAAAAATAAAGAAATCATCTTAACTCTAAATAAAAGATTCTTATTGATTGAAAAATACTTAACTAAAATAAAATTTTTCTGAGTATTTAGTCACCAACAAGCACTAGGTTAGTCGAACGTTTGTAAATTTTTATACTGTTCTTTAATTAATGGGAATTCTCTATTTAGGGTGGGAAGCCCATATTTTTTAAAAATAAAGAGGTTATCCTATTTAAAAATTAAGTTATTCACTTTAAATGAAAGACTCTCATTAATTGAAAGATAAATATTGGATATGTTCAATAATTATTTTTGACCAAAATAAAATTTTTCTCAATGTTTAGTCACCAAGAAGCACTACGTTGTAAAAATTTCAAGTTTTCCTGAGTGTTTAGTCACCAACAAGCTCTGGGTTGTAAAAAATTCAACTTATTTTTTGTGCTTTTTAACGAGTGCTATGTATGATAGGTGATTTAAGGTATCTTTTACTAGAAGAAAAGCGTGAATCTCTTAAACTATCAAGTGCCACAATGTCATTTATTGTGAAGGCACAAATTCACTTACGTTACGTCATGACATGCATCTCCACTTGCTATTAGCCCACTCTTGAATACTTGTAATTTGCAGTGAGACACAGAACAACAATTGAGCAATGGTGAAGGAACCACTTCTTCATGCTCAATAAATGTAAACTGCAATTCAAATTCAATGGCAAAAGGCGGTTGTATGCAAAACCTCTGTGGGAAATTCATAGGTAGAGATAAAAGGAAGTTCTAAGATAAAAGGAAGGTAAGTGATATATTTTTATACTTGTTCCTGAAATATAAAACGGTTCATTTGTTCCTTAATATCTTTTTTCAAAAGGGTTTTCGCTTCCTCAGTAAATATTTTAATAGAAGAGATGATTTCTTAGAATTGAGGTTTATTAGCTTTTACATAAGTATGTAACTCAACAAGAAATTTTCTTACCTGTCCAATATCTAATGAATCAAGATAACCGTTTGTTCTGCTGATATAATAATTATTCTATTATAGACTCCTTAGTCCATATTTACTCACATTATTTTGAAAGAGTTTATTTTTTTGAGTTGAAGTAATGTTGATGAATATGGATCAATGGCTCCATGACATCTAACATGAATTCGATCTACTTAAGAATTTCGAAACCTCTGGGACCGACATATCCATGCTCAGATATGGCACAGGATCTTCTGTTCCATACTCTGTGTCATTCCATATCCCACCAATTAATGAACTGTCAAAATTTTGTGAAGTAATTTTAGTGGAATAATTTTAACAATTTATTAGGTGATGTGATAAAAAGTAATACAAAATATGAGACAAAAGATCCTTAACGCTGTGATATACTACTTCCAAATGTAAGAAGAGGTAAAAGTGAGAAAAAGATGACATTAGATAATGGCAGTTACGTATTGTCTTATAAATGGTAACATTTTGCTCCAGTAAGCTTTATTTTCGTAACATCTTGCACATTTCTTTAGATAAATCCTAATTTCTTAAGCATTTTCTAGAAATAATATAAGGGTTAAAAGTAAAATATCTCCTTTAACTTTTATCCAAATTATAAAATGTTTCTAACAAATTTAATACGTATTTTGTACCCACTAATTAATTTCTACCCAAAAAAGTAACAATTTTTTCTAGGGTTAAATACAGTAAACTTCCTTAAAATTTAGGCTGTTTTGCACTAAACCCCCTAATATTATTTTTTTCTCACTTTGCCCCTTTCGTTAATACACATCAACAATTGACTATTAAAAAATCAAAAAAGACATTTTTATCCGTAGACACTATTAGAAAATATAAAATTAACCCCTTAAAGTTTATTATATTTGTCATTTTAGTCCCTAATTCTAGTTTTGTATCAATTAACCTACTTTAATCATTAATCAATATAAAAATATTGTCAAAATAACTAAAAATATAATATTGCCCACCAATACTAGTGGTTCTTTAAAAATAAATGAGAAATATTTTTAAATATACGAGACTCATAATTATCTATTAAGAGTTATATTAGTTTATTTTCTTTTTGCTTTTCTTTAAGTTTATTTAAAATGGTTTCTTCTTATTTTTTTTTCTTTTGTTAATATAATTTAACTAATACATACATTATATACAGTAATTTTATCATATAAACAAAAACTCAAAATAAAGTATTTTAGATGAAATACCTTTAATAATTAATTAAAAATTTTAAAATTAATTATTTCGTTGTATTTTTAAATTTTAAATATTGAAGAAAGTATAATTCAAGAATTAGAATATTAATTAATTTGGAGCATATTTATATTTTTAACAATAGTGACAATATTATTGAATTTTATTTTTATCCCAATATATTAAATGCTATAAAACTTACATGTGGGGGTAAAGTGAAACTTTGCTTAAACCTTAAGGGGATTTACCGCAATTGAGGACTTTAAGGGTAAATTTGTCTGTTTAAAAAAACTAACGGAGGAATTACCTTTGACTATAGTCAATGGGTAAAGTGAGAAAAAAATAACATTAGGAGGTTTAGTGCAAAACAACCCAAACCTAAGGGAGTCTACTGTATTTAACCCTTTTTTTGCTAATATTTAAATTATTTGGACAAAATGCACTTTGGGATAAAAGTAAAATGCCCCTCACTTGCACAAAAATTGTAAAATGCCCAGCATTGGAGTTAATATTTTGCTTTTAGCAAATGCATTTTTGTCCAAATAATTTAAATATTAGAAAATTTTTTATTTTTAGAAATTTTTAAATAAATTTGTTGATCTTGCCATATTATGGCTGATGATAATACCACAGCAATGTTAATGACACAACATTTGGGATGTGCCGTTACCAAAGTACCCCTACTTCCAATCTCTCCCTCCACCACAGAGGGGGTATTTGGGTAATTTCAAAGTCCAAGTGTACATTTGGGCCGTGGCATTATCATTGGCCAAATAGCATACTCTGTAATCCAACTAAATTTTGAATTGTGTACCGGGCAAACATCATTACACTGAGTCACAGGCATAAGTTGATACAACAGATCTTCTGCAAACAAGATTCAAGGGAAATAACCAGGAGGAACAGAATGCAGAAAAGACCCAATGGTTTCTCTTTTGAAAGATTAAAACTCACAAATTTTGATATGAATCAGAAACCTTCATATGGGAAGTTCAATAAGCATGATTAAAGAACTGAAGCCCACAATCAACAATACAAAACCATAGAAGTGTTTCTAGGTCCTCCCAGGTAACCAATATATATTGGTCCTAGAGAACATTTAGGCTAAAGGGGTACTATATGCATTTTTACCTCCCCAATCTAATAAAGTCTTAACAACAGTAGCCAAGTAAGAACCACTGATTTATTCAGGAAGAATGGTACTCAAAAGAGTTTTGCAATCCAACCGTGCAATCAAAGAGCAAGTATAAGCGGGATGTCCATAGATGTACTGATAATATGATGATGTTTCCAGAGACACCAGCAGTGAAAGGAAAATAAGAAAATTGTTGTATCAAAGTGAAACAACAAAAGCCTCAACACTAATGAAAAACCTAAAAAGTTTCAACACTTAAATATTGAATTGCAGATTTTGTTCTTTTGTTTCTGTTTAAGAGGAAGAGACAAACGATACCATTTGGTGCTCCATAATTGCACTAGACAGCAAGTCCCTAGCCTTACCCCAAAACTGTAGAAGCGAATGGTGCAGAGCATCACAACAAGCCTCCTTCGTATGAGCCTACAGGCTCCACCTAACATATTGACTCTACAATCACTTCAATATGGAACGGTAGTACATTTGGCCTTTGCGCAAACGAGACATTCCAGAAAAGGTAACTACTTGTTCGCTGGTGAACAACTGAGTGCTCTATCCTTGACTGATTTTGGTTTTCCCTTCCGGAGATTCACTTTCAGACTTGGATCAGTAATAGCTGTCCTTTGTCTAGTTTGTATATCATCTTTACTGTCAGCCACTTCCCTGAGCTCTCTTCTTGTGTTCACGGAACCATCAAAGGCAACAGGTCTTGGAATAACAAAGACACTTACACTGGGCATGTCTGTTCTGACACGGAGTTTGCTTTTTCATACTAGAAAATAATTCTCCTTTTGTCTTGTTTTTCCTTCCAATCATTTGATCATTATCTGAACCCAAAATAACAAAATAAGCATTGGTTTTCAGATGGCAGCCAAAGCCATAAAGATAGTTGGAAAGTGCATGTTGGCAGCAAGGCGACAGTAAGATGTAACCAGCTAAAAGTGTACAACATCTGCTCCTCACATCCCAATCATTTGGAGAAGTGGATTTTTATGATCAGTAATTTCATGTCCAACATAAAGCTCATGGAATTACCTGCGACTTTGGAGAGATTTACATGTTCCATAAGAATTTCAAAAGGTAGAGTTTACTTCTGGATAAAATGTGAATAATGAATTGATCTTATAGACAATCAAATGTTTATTTTGGAACACATCAGATTGACAGCTGAATCCTTTATTTGAGATGTAGGGGTGGAAAGACCATGTAGTATCTCATCAGAAAATGAATTTCCATCATAGTCATATCCTAATTTTCCAAACTGATATATGAGTTCTATCCAAAGAGTCTGAACAACATGAAAAGATTCGAAGATGCCAACACATTCTTCCAGAAAATAGACTGCTTTTCATCTCTCACCTCACCAGTTGTGGCTTCTCTAACTCATTTAGTTTTTGCAAGCTTTTGTTGGAAGAGATTCTCCAAACAACTTCAAATGTATATGTTGTTATTAGAAAAGATTTCATACTCAACCATAGTCGTACAGACTTAGAGATATAAAAATCTTGTAATTCAGTAACTCAAAATCCCTTTCTCCCCTCTCTTCAATTTAGGAGACTACGGACTTAGGCCAACGTTGACAAGTTAGGATTTCAAAAGGAACAACCAGGGCCAGTTATTTAACTCAACGAAACATTGAAGGAAAATTTAGATAATGCAACCAAAATCTGTTTTGCAGTAGTAACTGCAGTCAGACACTGTTCTTGTGTTCTGATCAGAACAACGAACACGTCCAGAAATTTGGGGAAAAAATTAACTTTCAGAAAGAAAAGTCTATGACCAGAACAAGGATCATCCAGAAGTTTGGGAATAAAATTAACTTCAAGAAGAGTCCCCTTTCATTCCTCATATGCTGTAACCGTGTCTTGAGTTACTACTAGGGATGAGAATCAGTTAACCGATCGGTCAATCGATCAAATAATTCGGTCGAAACTTAAAAAAAAAGTCCTAAAATTATTAATCAGCTTTAATTTCGAATTGAATTCAGAATAAAATCTGGTCAACCAAATTCGAATTCGGTAATCGGTCTCGACTGCAATTAATCATATTCGCCAACTGGACCCATTGACATTGGATTAAACTTATTTATATAAAAATTGAAAACCCTATCTAATATAAAATCT
This sequence comes from Cinchona pubescens, assembly GCA_025175665.1. Classification (NCBI taxonomy): domain Eukaryota; kingdom Viridiplantae; phylum Streptophyta; class Magnoliopsida; order Gentianales; family Rubiaceae; genus Cinchona; species Cinchona pubescens. The sequence goes on along the minus strand of JANKKI010000209.1, from coordinate 713,031 downwards.
AACTACCAATAAAATTGTCCATAATTCCATCATCAAAATTATATTATACTTGAAAGGATGCAACGTTTTCTTAGTACTTTATATGTATAAAGTATACAATAGGACTGGAGATACATAAACTGTATAAATACATGTGTTTGTATACTCGTTGTGTAATTAATTTATATGCATAAATTGTATACATAAGTGTATTTGTGTTCACGTGTACATATATAAGATTATATATGTATTTTATAAGTAAAATTATAGTAATAGTTTGTAAAACCATATTATATAAAAAGTATATTTACTTGAAAATAAGACATAACATTGCAAGCTAAGTACTAAAGATTTTGCTTAAAAGGTCTTGACTTCATCAAATATCGAATTGAATTCGAAAATCGGTTAATTTCAAATTCAAAACTCAATTCCAATTTCGTAATTGATTTCCGATTTTTAGAATTTGGTTAGACCAATTTATTAACCGAATTCCGATTAACGAATTTCGAAATTTCAATCTGGAAGTGAAAATGGTTGCGAATTCGATTAACCAGGTTCGTGCTCAGCCCTAGTAACTACCATGCCGAAGAAAGGGAGATTTTCCCATTAGATGAAATTTCATTCTGTCACTCCTGTTTCAAGAGTATTCAAAGCCACAGCAAATTTATCATTTAATCTCTAGACAGTAAATATATAACTTTTGCAGGCCCTCCATTCAGCTTTATGGGGATTTAACAAGGGAAGTCGAGTGTAAATTAATGATATTTCTATGGCTTTCCAGGAAAGAGATATTCCAGCATAAGAATATCATTTGTCTCTCTAAGAAGTTCAACACGGAAGTACCTGGACTGGACAAGACAGCACGTGGTCTTGGAACTGGACTAGCTCTGATATTTGTTCCGTTTTCATCCAAGGCCTTTTGCTTCCTGTTGTTAATTTCTCCTTTGATTGCCATTAAGGATATAAATTCAATACCATAACTATGAGAAATCTGCACTGCAAACAGCAGTTGGTAAAGAATGCAACTTTATGAACCGAAACAGTAGGTATACCTGAAGCAGAGCTATCAAATCGAGGCACTCTCACAACAGATGTAGGGGAATCATCTTCACAATTTTTACATCAAATGTACAAGATAAAAAGTTAATGATACAGAACATGCATGTTCTTAGCATAAAAAGCTACTCAAAAAGTAAAAACATTCAAGTTCCAAAGGAAAATTCTCAAATCAAATCATTTGTTCATCCTTGTAAACATGTTTATTTTCAGTAGATGGCTTTCATCATATAAAATTACTGTGACGCTTAATAGCCAGTCCCATCACAGGATCACCAAAACAAAAGCGGTATCTCCTACGTTAGAACACCATGGATTTGATGAATCAAGGATGAATAAAAATTTGTCAATGTTATGATATATATTAAGTATACCGCTTCAACCAGAAGATTAATCCAGATCACTCTATCCCGTCTAAATACTCTAATTTTTGCTTTTAAAACAACTGATTACTTCATCCAGCATCTACTTAACCAAACAACAGAATATAAATTTGATCCAGGAACTCAGAAAGTGCAAAAGATTTTTTTTTTTTCTGATTCTTTCAACTGAGAATCCCTCATCTAACATCAGTACATAGGTTAATTAAGCTCCAATTCAAAAACGAACTGGAAAGAATCCTAAAAAGCGAGGAAAACCAGTGAGGAAATTCAACAACAGTTGAAACAAAGAAAGCATCAAAAACGAATTCAGCAGTCAAGTGGTTTACCAGGAGAAGAGAAGTCATTGAAGGAGAAAGATTCAGGAGTTCTCAAAGACTGCAGAGACCTTGTTTCAAAATCATATTGATCATCATATTCTTCTTGTTCCCTCACTTTCACTTTTGGATACACTGAAACAAAACCAACCAAAAATTTGTTTTTAAAAAAATAATCTAAAAAAAACAAAAACAAAAAACCCAAAATCATATACATCAAGAAAAAAATTAAAATTCCTAAAACCCACTTGTTATTTTGCTTGCAGATGCTTCAGGAGTGATCAGAACAGGTTTTTCAATATGATTCACAAGAATTCACAAAATTCTTGGAATAAAAAAGACAAGAAGTAAAAGTTCAAATAAAAGATTCTTCTGAACTTGTGTCTTTTATGAGTTTTTTATATAAAGCTAAAGTCAGCAATGGGGGGATTTTGCTGAGTTTAATAGTACTTGAAAAAAGATGAGAGTCAAACGTCAGGCTTTGTTAATAAGCGTTTTGTTTGTTTGAACTTTTGAAGTGGCAGTGGGGACCACTGATTAGACACTTTGGAGAAGTTTAATGGGGCAATTGGAGTCAGAAAATTGTTTGATGGATTGGATCATCATAGCTCATAGCTTTCTTGGTTTTCTTAATAGTAATAACTTACTATCTATTAAAATAATTATCTTTAGAGTGATACAAATAAATTAAAATTAATGAATCTATAACATTTATTATGAATTTGATTTATTTAAAAAAAATTTAAACATTTAAAATTCTTTTGAATCGAATCCATAATAACTATATAGATAAAATTAGGCAAAGTTATAGACACAACAACAATTCTTAATATCACAATAAAACTGCCATTAAATAACCACAAATTACTCGTGTCTATCGAAAAAAATTTTGTTCGCAGGATGAGTATTATTAAATGGTTGAATAATTAAAAAATAGAGATCCTATTGCTTTTTCAGTCATTTCAATAATTATCATATATATTCCGCATTTCAAAATAAATAGTCAAAACTTACACGTATCCTCAGCTACCCTTTATAAGAAGAATGGGTATTTTAGTCATTTGGTTGTATTTGTGTTGTGGCATTACCAATCTTGGCCGTAGCAATAACATTTTGCCATGAAATTATCCGTATCATTCGAAAGTAAAAAATTAAGAAAAATATTTACATAAATCCAATTTTGTCTTTCATCTATAAATTTTACAGTCAAAATTAAGTTATATGAAATCTTATTACATTAGTTAATCTTATTTATTCCATAAAATTTAATTTAAATCATAAAGTTTATAAGTGAGACTAAAAATTATATTTACCTAAATATTTCTAAAAATTAAACATGATGGTGATGTTGATTATTTCAAATTTAAAGATTCATGACATCTAAAACGAAGCTAATCCATTTAAAAAAATTTAATTAATATTCTATCTATTTCAATCGTTAAAAGGAAATGTAATCCAAATGGTTAGAATAGCAGTTTGATTATTTCATATATTTGTTAATATTTTTTTGAATTAGTTATGCACGCAAATATATATATATACATATATATATATATATATATATGTATATTATAAATTTTTTGGGTTAATAACACTTTGCTCTGAACTAGATAGGTAATTATATTTTGTTCACTTAATTAAAAAAATATATACATTACCTCATCCACACTATTCATCAATTTTTCTTTTCTTTTTTCTTTTCAAAGAAGATCAATAATGGATCTTTATCTACCATTTACATTATTCATCAGTTGAAAATTTTAACCACCGCCAATAAAAGCCCGACAAATGATTAGACTACTCCTTGGCACTATTTTTACTTTTCATGTATTTTATTCTTACTGTTGGATGGTTATAAAAAAATTAGGCAAAATTAAATTATAATAAATAATTGATATCTTTGTCTTTAAGGTGTGAAAATATGAAAAAATATTAAATCAAAATGGCCCTAATATTGTAATTTGCACAAATTTAATCTAAATTTTAAAAGTATAAAATAGTAGAGACATCAAAAGATTACAAAATTTTAATGGAAAATCAATTGTCACAATGAAGAAAATTTTTTATTAGAAAATAAACCACTTTAGGAAGCGTGCTATTACTAAAGCTAAACACTCAATTTTGAAATATAACCCTAGAAATTAAGAAATTTGACCACAACAAAATATATTGATATGGATTGTTTTGAGATATGTTAGAGTTTAATTTTCCTTATTTTTAATAATTTTTATACCATTATCAAAAATTAAACGTAGGAAAAATCAAAATATAAGCATTTGAGTTATTTAACAAAATTTTCTTGATGGTGTTAAAAGTTGTTCATGGATAACTAGTGTCAATGAAGGTAAAGTATATATTATTTAAGTTTAGTTAGGTAAAGTTAGTGATGAAAAATATTTAAATAGACTTGATTTTTTATCTCACATATAAACAAGATTAAATTTTATGAATTCTTATTTATTTAATTCATATCATAAATTTTATAATATTTAATTCATATCATAAAATTTACAAATAAAATAAAAAATTTAATCTACCAAATTATTTCTCAAATGTAATTACTCAAGTAATTCAGGGTATAGTGTTATTATCCTTAGTTTTCTATTAGCATGACATGAATCGTATGCGATCTGCAAATGGGGGGCGGTTCTGGTCAACTCTTATGTACTGCGCACACGTGTTCTCTGAGAAAATTGGATGGAGAGTGACCGTGTGGGTGCCGCGTGTGGAAGCGGGACAGCAGCAACTGCGCTTCTACGACACTCTTGTGAAAGGTATGCTCAATTACATAGTAGTTCACATGGCTGGCCGGTACAACAGATAATTAAATGGCAGACATTTTTTTTTTCCTGTTTCCTTTTTTCATTTTTTGTTATTTGAGTTAATTGCGAATATTTCTCAATATGCAACTCATAAGCTATTAGTGATTTCACTTTGTGCCCTATATTATTAATTATAATAATTTAGTACCTTAGTCTATATAGAGTTATATTTAGATCGGTAAATTTGAATTGTAGGAAAAATTTGAAATAAACTGTTTGAATTGAGTAGATTTGAAATTAGATAAAATTTGAATTAATTTAAAATCTGTTCAATTAATCATTAAAATATTACTCTCATTTATTGATGGATATCAAATCCCCAATTAAATCCATTCACTTATTTAAATACTTTAATATGGTTTTGGATTTCAAATATTTCAAATCTAAATCCACTCAAATCTCTCTATCCAAACACAACGAAGGGTATTATTACTAAAATACTAATAAGCATAATTTATAAAAGAGAAGGTGTGTTAATAAAATTGTGTTCAAGCATACAAGTGCAATAAATTATACATTTTTAGGGATGTATTAATTGGGAAGCTAGCATGTAATCTCAACTAAACAAAGTATATAAAGTTTAGGAATTAGGAAACTTTAATCCACCACAGACATTATTCAATAATTAATTTCATAATTGATAGATACAATTAATTTTTTTTAACAGCCCCTCAAATTCAAGGTACGTAGTTGTGAAAAATTTATTTTAAGGTTGTAAATAAAATTCTAAAATAACGTCGAAAAGTTCTTGTTAAAAGAGATTACTTTTATAGAGGAAAATTGTGTGAGGGATTTGAATGTCATAAAAGATTAGACACAATTGAAAGAAAAAAGTCATTAAAGCAAATCGAAAAGTCCATAAAAGGGATGGAATGTAGAGACAGGGTATGAAAAATGATTAATCTTTCATATATTATTGGTATAAAAAATTTTATATACGATCAGGGTGAATACATGTCACATATAAAAAAATGACATTTGAAATTTAAACAATGCACATATGTAATGCATCCACATCCGATAGTATATAAAATTTTCTACACCGACAGTATATATAAGATTAACTATATGAAAAATAACACCCATAAAAGAAGGATTGAACCAATAATGGGTATTGAGAAAGAACACTATTAATAGGAAGGAACACCTATAAAAGGTTTAAAGCAAAACACCCAAAGGGTTTGAAAAAAGGGTTTATTTCACTTTACCAACAAAACGTTTAGAATAATTATCATTTTAGTCCATAACATTAGTTTTGAGTATTTAAGTTCTTGGACTAATGGTCAAAGCTGAAGAATTAAATTTTAAGTCTAAAATGATGTTTTTATCTTTAAATTAGATGTGTGGACAAATTTTTTCATAAAATCTAAAATATCTTATTTTCTTTTCATAAATAAAGTTTAACGAAATTTAAAATATGGTGATAAATTGACTGTCAAAGATTTTTTTGACTTAATTACAGTTTGCCCATATAAATAGGGACAATTACAAATTTCTCCTAATGTTTATTTTATCTGCAAATTGTCCTAAAGTTTAATGAAATTAAACTTTTCATCTAAAGAAAGCGTAAAATGTCATAATTGCCCTAAATACAATTTTTAGTTACACTTTGTGAATTTCTTTACCAAAATTCTTCTCTTAAATTTGAAAATGATAATAAACTAAATTTATTATTCTAAATTTATTTACAATATGTATTGATTATTTCTCAAAGTAGTATATTTACTCAAACAATGTGATGTTTTAAATACAAAGCAATGAATTAATTATTGATAATAAAGAAATAAAATAATAAATAATAAAACTAAAATAATGTGATTAAATAAATAAAGTACTTTATTCTAGATATAGAAATAATATTGGCAGAACAATCATGTGATGGCATGCTAAAAATATATGTGAAAAAGAAAACATAAAATAGTAAAATAATTCATACAGTTAATATTGAATGGTAAAATAAAATTGTTAATGTGGGATGAAAAAACATAGTTAGTTTTGAATGACAAATTGTTTATAAAATAAAATCAGATACCAAAGTACAACCCACTCTAATTTTATATTAGTTAAGGTAATTAAAAGATTGAGAGCAATTATGATATGTTTCACTACTCCCTTTAAATGAAAATTTTAACTTCATTTAACATTGGATAAAATAACATAGACAATTTGCAACTGTCCCCTAGTTATAGAGGCAAACTGTAATTAAACCATTTTGTTTTGTTTTGTTTTGTTTTTTTTTTTTTTTGTGAATAATGAAGAATTCCTTGATTTGTTTGTCCTTGTTATGAAAAATGAAAGGATAAAGAAAAAGAAAATTAATTGTGTTGTAAAACTAAGTCAAAATTATTAAACTTGACTACAAAATAATTAAAGTAGGAAATATAGTAAGTGTAGATAAGGAAAAGTAGACAAAAAATAGTATGAAATTCTCTAATGTTCTATATTATCAACTTTCATTGGCGTTACAAAAGGCTTACAAATGATATACTAAAGTTCCCTATTTAGAAATTTACAAGATAAAGGATTTATAAACTAACACTTAATATGATACTATGAATAACGGGAATCAATAAGTGTTCACATAATTCAAGGAGATGAATATTACATAAATCAATGTGCTTGGAAAGATGAATAGACATTCACCTTTATAAAATTCATAACACTACTCCTTGGATGTCCATTCGTTAAAGAATACGCGAAAAATTACTGTCTTGTTAAAAATCTTTACCAAGAAAATTTTAGTGAAAAAAAATCATGGTAGAGGGAAAAATTAAATACAGTGGATATTCAATATTTATAGTACACTTTTGCATGCTTTCTCATTAAAAATTTTGTCAGAAAAATCTATTGGAACAAAACTATGATCAAGAAAAAAATAATACAATGTGTACTTTTGCTCCCCCTCATAAAAATATTGCTTGATATCTTTGAGATAACACATCCGAATTTGTAATCTAATTTCTCAAATGTAATTGTTGTCAATGTCTTTATGAACAAATCTACTAAATTACCATATAAGTGAATTTATTAGATATCATATCATCATTGTTCTGAAAATCATGAGGCAAGGAAAACTTTGGAGAAATATTCTTTATGATGTCTCCTTTAATATATAAGACCTCCCTTTAACTGAACAACACATTCATCATTATTTTCATATAATATCATTAGAAGATTCACTTCTAATGTTAATCACATATCTTCTGTATATGTTGGGTCAATGAACATAACCAAATATATTCACTACTTATTTCATGAATTGCGATTATTTTAGCAATGATTGCAATAAGTAGTGACTAAATTTTATGCCATGATGTAGCACTTTCTTCATGTATAAATAACTTGTTCGAAATCGAATTTTATATTAGATCAGATAAATATCCAATATTGCATAGTCAACTAATTTTGATTTGTATTCATCTGAGTAAAATAAACTCATATCAATAATATTTCCAAAATATTGAAGTATATGCTTTATTCCAATATCTTTGTATTGGAGAATAACTAAATCGTACTAATGAATTGACAATACTTGTTAGCATTGAAATATGATATTTCAGAACCAATAAGTTTTTCATCATTCTCACAAGGACGAAAATTATTATTATTGACATCAAAGATAGATACGATCTTACAACTATTGGGGTATTCAATGGATGTATTTTATCTATGTAAAATCGTTCTAATATCTTTTCGGTATAAGTTCATTGATGAACAAAAATTTCGTTTGATAAGCGCACGGACTACAGACCTTTGTCAAGATCGTTTACATTAATTCATTATATTTTGAATCTCTTCAGAAATTCTAATAAAACTCTTCAAGAGTTCAAACAATATTTTTATCATCAAAATATATAACAATTATCACAAATGTTGATCTTATTCCTTTTTGTGAAACTGCATAGGCAAATTAAATCATTTTTATAACTCTTGTCCAAGAGATACTCATTAGGCAATTATATCGTATTCACCTAAATTGGTTTAATCTAATCCATACAAGATTTTTCGTAATCTCATTGAACAATATTCTCAGGAAACTTTACATGTTTTAGGCATGTTAAATTTTCAGAAATTTTCACATAGTTATCGATATCAAATGAACAAAATAAAATATGCTCAATATTTATTAGATAATTACGCATTTCAACTTTTCATAAATTGCCACACAAATTAGATATCTAAAGACAATTACATCATTCACAAAAGAATAAGTCTTTCCATAATTAATGTCGGATCTTTGCGAAAACATTACGCAACAAGGTGTGTTTTATATGGCACAATTTTATTTTTTTCATTTCGTTTTCACAAAAATATATATTTGTGTCAAAACCGGATCTATACCTTTAGAAATTTAGACTATAGGTTCAAAGTCTTCAAGTTTTGAATGTGAATTTTCTTATATGGCGTCTTTCAACCATTTTACATTCAAAATTTTCGTTTTCTATTCAAAACATTAGAGGATATTATAAATAATAATACATTGTAACAACCTCTTTCGATTCCATCTTTTTCAATAGTGACATAATTTATTGAGATCTCTTTATTTTCATTAAATTTAGGTACATGATCTACTTATGAAGTTTTATGATTAGTTATATTTAGGGTCTCTTCAGCAGTACCCACCCCCATTGTATGAATACCATATTTAACATTTACTTCTTTCCTTTTACAAAAAATTTTATCTTTTAGTATCAATTGGTCAACTGCTCTTATGCGTGGCCGACTATAATTTGTAATAGGCTGTCCTATTGGAACATCCATTTGAATCAAAACATTTTAACTGATATATGAGATTTCATTCATTTTAGGTTAATAATGAATCTAATAGTTGATTTATAATATTTTGCAAATAAATTATCTTTTAAATTTCGAATTTACATTACTTTGTATGAGAATGAAAATATGATAATTCATTTCATTCAATTTTCTATCCAACTTGCTTATCTTTTCCCCTTGATGTTGAAAAATATTTTTATGACAATTGGCAAATTGTGTCGTAATGAAATCCCCTTTTAATATTTAAAGATATATTTTAATCATATAGGGAGACTCATATCTAACAGATATTCTCAACTTTCTTTTATGACATTTCTTTGTACGTTGTGGTGAAGCAACTAGAACATATATTATACAATCAAAATCTAATTTTTAGATAGAAAAATAGAATTCCTGACCAAAAATCAATTGTAATGGGAAAAATTTTAAATACCTAAATAGTAAACATGAAGAGGGAATGGATCCATATATCTCACTTTTATTTCATTCCAAAAATATAAGGGATTCAATCTCTATTTTAGTTGGTGATGAACCAATAATTAATTTCTTTGAGAATAAGCAGCACAAGAGAATTCATTAAATTGAAGAATCTTCTGATTCTCCAATGGATGTCTATGTGAATTCTCAATAATTTTTACGCATCATAATTGATTAAGGATGGTTTAACTGGTCATTGCCAAACAATAAAAGTATTTGAATCAGCAAATTTCATGTTTACTGTAGCATGTGTTTCAATTGTACTAATATAATACAAACCAAAAGGAAAGACATGCAATTTTTTCATAATATATTTCTTTCCTAATGTTACATAGATATTCAATAATTTTCTCATTTATAGTCTTAAAATGATATCCTTTCGAAAGATATCTTTAGAACCTTAATAAATTTCTTTGAAACTTAGTAAAAATAATGCATTATTTATAACCAATTTTGTTTTTTCAGAGAAATATATATTTGCTCCACTAGAGTTTTCAATTAATTTTGTACTACCACTTATGGTGTTAATATTTGTGTCTCCCAACTTCAAGTGAGAAAAATGTTTCTTACTATTTAGTATCAAATGTATTATTACACTGCCACATGTATATATTCTCATATGTTGGATGTATATCCATACGTTTCTCACTAAACAAAATAAATATAATAATAAATCAATATAAGATAACAAAATTAATGCAAAAGAACATGACATCTAGAATTTTAAAATTATAATGAAGACATGCTAAATAAAATATCACGATATTTTCATCGTCAATCAAACGATCAATACTTCCTTTAGAGAAAAAAACCAATAACATAATGATCATGGTTAAAGTCATTATAGAGAAAATTTGTTTCTATAGCTTTCTCTCATTATAGTATCTATAAAACTTGTTTCTATGACTTTCTCTTTATTTCTCAATAATGCTTGATAAAGTTTAACAAGATACTTTGGCATACAATAGGTACGCGACCAACGGTTATTCATGTTATAACAATAACATTTATTTCCATATCATTATTATTCTTTTAATTGTTATCTTTCTCTTTTGTTTCTTTACTATTCTACCACTTCTGGTGGTGAGATGTATTGTTACAACAAGAATAGTGCTTATTAATACGATCAGCATAAATATGTTGGTTTTAATCATCTCTATGTCCATAAATATTGTTTAAATTTTGTCACATTCATTTTGGGGAATGAAGCATAATCAATTGGACGAAATTCATTTGAGTAATAGCTCGTTATTTTATTTAACTATAAGAAGACATAAATTCGGAATATTTCTTAAAAATTCTTTGCAATATTGTTTTTTCAAGTGCATATTTGAGGCAAGAAAAGTAGAGAATATTTTCTCTAATATATATTCATGAATGATCTATATAAAAATCTTTTCCCATAGATCTGTTAAATTTTTTAAGTAGGAAAATTTTTAATCCTTAATGGATATAACAATGAAAATCATAAATTTTATTTAGCCCCGCTTGGATATAGTATTTTACCTTTTCGATTGTGTCTTCACTACCCATGGAATCTAAATAGATTTCAACATTTAAAATCCAAGATAAATGGTCATTCTCCATTATATCCAGAGCCGTAAATTCAAGTTTGGTATAATTTGACATGATTCAAACCAATCAAAATATATTCTAATAATATTATGTTGATACAATTGAAAGTATAAAAACAAAAGACAATAATAGAAAATATTCAAAATCTTTAAATTGTATCTTGTCTGTGATCATTTTAAGTTGTACGTATTTTCGTCGTGTTGAAAGTTCCATATACCTTTATTGTGATGATTTAAAATTTTATCTAAATTTTTATATCACATGCTGATAACGTGTATAAAAAACTGTCTCAAAATTATTAAACTTGACAAATAAACAAAACCAATTAAATTAGAAAATATAATAAATGTAGGTAAAAACAAGTAGATAAAGAAATAGGAGAAACATCTCTCATGTTTTATATTATTAACTTTCATTAGCAAACTTACAAATGACGTATCAAAATCTACTATTTATAAAATTACAACACAAGAAATTCATAAATAAATATTGATACATGAATCAAGCGGATTTTCACATAATTTAATGGGACATTAATCGATGATGTTAGAAAGACTAATGAAGATGCAACTTTATAAAATTAGCAACAAATTGTTAGTTTTCACCACTTCAAGAAGCGTTATTGTTAAAGATTTACTTATAAAAACAAAAAAATCCCCAATTTTCTCTAGGGTTTAATCTAGGGTTTTAATCTTTCCCTAAATTACTAAAAATTGGCAATCAAGATGTCTTCAATTCCATTTTCATCAGTAATTAATAAGGCAAAATCGAAGTTATCATACAATCTCCGCCAACTTTCTACGGCAATCCGTAGACATATTGGCCGAAGATGAAGGCGACTGGTTTTACTCCTCCGAGTGGTGGGGTGCCGGCGAAGGTGCCGACACCGCCTCAGATGCTCAAACGGTTTTCCGAGAAATTTCCGATAAGGGGAATGGCGTCGTTTCTGTTCTTGCTTACCCTTCTTCCAAACCAGTTCAGTTTTCCTCCACCCTCTTTCCATATATTTGCATATCTGTAAAAACTGGCTTAAATTGTTTTTTTTCCCCCCTAATTTTATGTGTTGATTGAATTTATGGATTTTTTGTTGCAGAAGAACTTTTTTGTGATTTTAGTTGGTGGTTTTTCTGAGGAAGTATATTACATTTGCTTTTTCAGATGAATGAATTATTTTTCTTGATAATTTCAGATTACGACTGTGTGTTTACCAAGATTTTGCATTTCTAGTTTGGGTGAATATAATCAATATTTGGAGCAGATGCATATGGCCTACTGATGGTTAGAAGCAACTAGGATGATAAAAGGGAATAATTTCTAATAGAATGATGAATGTAAATCTTGCACTCTTTTATATGATGTGATTGGGGCTTACTCGGCATGCACTAATTGAACCAATGACTATTCATGATTCCATCGATTCTCTCGAGAGGTCACAATTGGGGCAGAGAGTTGGTTATGATGGCAGTATTTTCCTTGAAACTTTGAGATATTACTTGAACAATTTAATGGAGATTTGAATTGTTCAGAGTGATGATCTGTTTGTATCAGTTACTGCTTGACTCTTCGACACCATATCATGGTAGATAAAATTTTGTGGTGAATTTTAGAGTGAAATTTTAGAGAAGATAAGTCATGGAGCGGAAAGTTTATGAAACTTGTAGCACTGAGGTACATTGCTTCTATGTTGATTTGCTAGTATGAGAAATGGTTTAAGGTGAATGAACCATAAACAATTTTGTGAAAGTTTAAAACTTAGTCCATGGATTATTTTAATGAGATGTGAATCCAATGTTGTCTTGATTTCTTGATTAATATGATTGGCAATACTAAGAGACAGTCCATGATTTGTTGCTAATTCAAATATATTTTGTTTCTAAAGGACCTTATGTGTAGGACTTCTATTTGGTTTTGGATAAATCTTAATTTCTAGGATTGATCTGATCTGATTCTTTTAGTTGTTAACTGATGATAAATTAGTATGCCTTTCCACTCAAATTCATAATAACCAACTTAGTGTAGTGTTTTCTTTTTGCATGTCAAAAAATCTTTCTAATATTGTTTTCAGTTGTGGATCAGAAAATGGACATACAGTGATTAAAACGTAGGATAAAAAACTTTTCTGTTCCAAAGATGACATATTTCCTATTAGTAGCTTTTCACTATTTCTGTCTTTCAGTACAGAGTGATTTTACATTCTTGCCAGTAAAAAAAATCACAGCTTAAACTTTAAAAACAAAATGTCTTTGACAGATATGGAGTTCACTATCACGAGCCAAAATCAAAATTTTCTTCTTATATGCACAACAACAACAATGAAAGCATGGCTTTCATGGAGAAGTCATCTCAGACTTTTCTTGTTTCTTTATATTTTATTGAATTATTGATCAAGAGTGCTTAATTTATTAGTTGCAGAAGAGAATTGAAAATTTCCTCTATCTCCACATTTTAGTTTGTTCTTTGGTAATTTGGAAGAGTTTTCAATATACTATTTGCATGGTTCAAGTGTGGAACCCAAGAAGTTTATAACTTCTTACTCAGCTGGGTCAAAGGGCTTTATGATTTGGTGCAGGAAAACAAACACTGGCACAAAGTAGAGAGTTGGCTTCAGCAAAGGTTCGCTGAGACAAATCCTTCCTGTGAAAACAATGGATTTGGGGTTATTGGTTATCAGTGGCGAACTCTTCACTTTAATGATGATACTCGACAAAGCACAGTCAAAATAATGGCTGCTTATGAGAAGTGTGATCCTGCTTCCGTGTTCTATATGCAGCAGCCACATTGTCTAGCTGTTCCATGTAATTTTCCTTCTTTTCTTTCCTTTACCTTTTTGGGGATATACTTTTTATGTTGATGATTTTTCTCTAGCATAATACAATAAGGGATAATGGAAAAGAATTTAAAGCTCTTTGTTGGTAGTTGACTGCTTGAGAACTATTTTAACTGATTACCTCTGTCATGCTGCCTCTGGTAGGCATCTCTTTTTGCCTCTTGGAGATCAAGTGATCAACCTTTTACTTATTTCCTAGAGCTAAGCCAGAAAGGAGATTGTACCAAGACGGACCTAAGTGCAACTGATTTCTAGTTGTTTTTTTCCCCTATTTTTTTTTAATTATTATTATTATTATTATTTATTTATTTATTTTTTTATTTTTTTTCAGACTATTTTCTGAAATGTTTAGCCTTTTGGTTTGTTATATTTATTGGTTGGGCATATGAAAATTGCAGTAACATTTGCTAATTTTAAAATATTTGGTACTTTAGCTTGATTTTTATCTCAGAAGTTTCTTTTGCAGATGTGAAGAGCATGATATCTGCTGGGTTAGCTACCATCACATCCTGCAATTATGATCTCAGCAGTGCTGTTTGTGGGAAGAAAATAATGAATATCTTATGCATTGGCCATGGTGGGGGAAGCATACCGCTCTTTTTGGCTAGTAAAATTCAAGGTTAGACAAATATTTACCTTGTGGTCTCACATATCCAATCCCCTCCAAAAGTCATGTAACAGGTTTTCTAACTAATGTTTGGGCTGAGGTAAATTACTGATGACTATAAATTTGCTATCTACTTGAATGCAAATATGCATCTCTCTCTATCTCTCTCCCTCCCTATAAGAGACCCTCGATTTGCAGTCATGACAACGTCTGGGGAACGTGCATGCACAAATCCTGATCCCATTAGTACATTATTATGGAAAGGGATTCATGAGAGACTCCTATTACATGAATCAGATGCTGAGAAGTTCATTTCTGAGACTACCACTCTCTATGACATTGTTTTCATTGACGCCTATGACGGTGAAGACATCTTTCCACACAAACTCTGGGACCCAAATTCCACATTTCTTAAAGCTCTAGCAAACCAGCTTCACCCTGAGCATGGAACAGTTGTACTGAACCTTCATTCAGATACAGACTTGAGTGATGATTCATCTGTTTCACCTAATTTCTACATTTTGCCAATGGGGAAGTATGTCTCCAGTGTGTGCAAAGCTTATAAAGATGTATTGCTGGGGGGTAGGAGCTTGCATGCTGGGTTGGCATATACAGTTTCCGTTCCTTGGGTGTGTAATACCTCCCTTACTGTTAGCAGAGGTTTTGGAAAAGCTGACGGTAGGGACTCGTGGTCCTGAACTCTCTTTTGGCGAAATCTCTTCAAGTTGAAAATATCCTTGACTTGCCATTCTCATGTCTGCAATATATAAAAAGAGGTTTTAACCTCATAGATTGATCATTTAACATGGAATTTAATGGTTTTGCCTTATTAAATGAGCATGGAGATGGTCTAGTTATGTCTTGAAGAACGGTTTTAAGTTAACAGAAAGAAAAACAGCAATCGGGTAATGAAGAAGAATAGAAATAAGAATTCTATCCTTGATGGCAAACTTGGCTTGTGCACCTGGAGTTTCAGATATCTTTAAGATCTGCTGCACTGCTGCAGCTTCTGGTTCCATTCCTGTTCTTGCATTCATTTGCCCAGCAGAAGACCTGCAATTATAGGCCACACCTGGGCAAACGTCAACCATCTCTAGTCGCGTTCTCTACTGATTCTTACATACTGGACTCCTGGTTGGGGGTCGTATACACTGGCATTGAACAAGTGATACCTTTTATTCTTCCATACTACATAAAGGCATGCAGTTATGTTACCACGATCGAATATGGTTTTGAATTATCTAAGTGAAGCATTTATCACATGCATTAGGTTGATAATAATTAAAACATGGTAAAACACAGTCTGCAGAAAATCCCAGCAACTCAAACTCGACCATTTACCTGCCAAAATTCGAGCCATAACATTGCCATGCCACTAGTATAAAAGCACAACAATACCATTCCCATATTAACCGTGCTAAATAAACGATAAAATCCTTGAATTAACAAATATATATCAAAGTACAAAGTGCTTTAAATCTCCAAAAAATAACAACACTGAATCTCAATCATGCACTTGTCCATAAAATTCAGTTTTACTGACACTTGTGGAATAAAAAACTGCCAAGAAAAGAACTTCCAATAAGTCCTCCTAAACTAGACGAATTTGAACCTAAGAGTGCTTGCATATTTTCCAGATGTCAGGGATTGTCCAATTACCTGAAATAGGAAAACAATGAATTGTGAATTAAGTAAAACTTTGCTAGAGATTTAAAGCATTAAGGCGTCCTTGTAGAGAAATTAGTCATAGTAAGAATAATGATAGGTTAGGCTTGTAAAATAGTCCAAAGAACCAAACTTCCAAACAAAATAAAAGTAGCAGTGATCATATTCTGATGGTTACTCGTACAATCACCCATACTGCTATCGAGAAATTCTTACATAGACGGGATATGTGGCATAGAATCATGGACCAAAGATGTCATGGACTCCTTGGTCCACATAAAGCTACATTACCCTCACAAGGGATTGATGAGGTGATGTAGCCTTTAATGGACCAAGGGATCCATCATAATCATATTAGTACAACCTTGGGGATCAGATAGAGCAAATATTGAACAAGTAATAATACTAGAACAAGAAGTCTGGTAGGAAGTTTTTTGATGTCAACTAGCTAATAGAATATTTGAACATAACATATAGGAGCTGGAGACTAGGTTATGGATAGTAAAAAATATCAACAGTCCTTTGCATTGAAAAATGAAATTGGAGAATACACAGTTTAGAAATAATGCATAGAGTAACAAAGTTCTTACCTGATATCCTTTGCTGTTCATTCATCATCATCCGTTGCACTCACAGATATTGATGGAATATGTTGAATTTTGTAATAATCCTCACCTTCTTGGCCATCTATGACTTTAACCCTGTCACAGAATACATTAGGCATACCACTAATCACCAATTTTTTGAGGCCTACAGCAAATGTCAATCCATGTGGAATCATAGCCAGATATTTGCAGTCAATATTTCTAGATGAGAAAGATTAGGCATGGATCCTTTTTCCACTCTCCAATGCACTAGATTGGATAACCTTATAAGCTGTAGAGATCTAAGTTGAGGAAAGCCAAATTCATGGCAAATCAAGTCTTCGCCAATATAGGCATTAGAAGACAACGTAAGGATTCGCAATTGAGGAAGCTTTCCAAGTGTTTCCATGGGATCTTCCTCCATATTATTACATCTTAAGCTTAGAAGAACAAGGGTTTGTAGGAATGGCTGGTCATAGCGACTTGGAAACTCTCTCAGCTGTGCATCAAAGTACAAGCGATTAATGCTTTTAGAAAAAAGAATCGTTTCCAAGAGAATCTGTCCTTCTGACGAACTAATAAAATCACAGTTACCTATTGAAAGGTTTAACTCCCTTAAGTTTGGACAATTCTTGCTGATGTGATTGACAAGAATCCAAAGGTTTTCATCATCATTCACTTTTGCATAAATTGTACGAAGATTTTCTAGTTCTGAAAGATCGGCAATTTCATCCATCTTACCATCAACTGCCCACAGGGTCTCCAACTCATTTAAGCCATATAGTCTCAGCTTTCCGTTTCCTTCCTCAGTACAATGATTGTAACTTAGAAATAAATGCTTCAATCTTTTCATCTTCCAAAGAACATTTGGGATTTTTATTTCATTTTTTACCTGTATATCTAAGGTCTGTAACAGCGGTAAGTTAGCTACTGATGGTGGCAATTCATCCAATTTGCAGAATTTCAAACTTAAAAGCCTCAGGTTGGACCAAATTTGATATTCCTATGGGTAGTTTCTGCCCATCAAAATCAAAACCTTCAAATTTTAGAACTCTAAGAAACTTGAAGTTCTTCATAACTATACCCTGTGGCCAGAACATTTCCTTTTCCCAAAAACCAGCAACAGCTTTCAGGCAAAACAGCGAACGCGATTGTTGACAATTCTCTTGCACACTACCAATTACACTCGCAGCACCATCTTTCTCATTTTCAACGTGGATGACTAATCTGTGAGCATTATTTGTTAGTGAATATGAACTCGATAAGGGCTGTTTCACACTTTGAAAATCTATGACCTTGACAAATTCTTCTTCTCTGCCTTTCTCCAAACACAAGTCTCGCATCATATCATGAAGGCAACATGAAACAAACCTTCTAGAGATTGCACACTCGTCCACTTTCAATTGAACCATAGACCTCTGGCCTAATTCATTCAAATATCTCTGTGCAACTTCCATTAGAGTTTCTCCACTTCTTTGGTGCTGTTGAAACTGACAAAACCATGCCTTCTGCAATCCATAATAAATACAGATGTCTTGTTTCTATGTTCTCGTCCTCTTTAAAATTGCCCAAATAGAGGAAACATAACTTCAAATGATATGGCAGCTCATTATAACTTAAGGACAAAACTTGGGCTACTGATCCTCCATCTCTCTCGTCATTGTCTTCCCTGTTGCTTAGATATGAATCGATATATCTGTTCACCATTTGCCAATCTGTTAAAGAATCCTTATCTTTGAGAATCCCTCCTAGCACAGAAATAGCTAACGGAAGACCTCCACACTTGGACACCATTTCAATCCCAACATCCTCTATATCTCGTCTGATCTTGAAACCTGAGGAATAGATGTCATGCATAAATCAGTTTTGACAAATACTCTCCATGTGAGGCTCTAATTTCTCATTTTATGTCACCATTTCCCTCGTAATAAATCATACATTGTACATCTACTCTGCTAATATCCCTAAACTTTGTAATCTTCTTAAGTTTATTGGGTACAGTAGTATATTATACTTGGTAGGATATTCATGACATGTAAGTATCTGATCTAATGTTAATACTCTAACTTGTACACTTAGATCTGCAAATACTGTTTCAACTTGTGTTCTCAGTTCTCACATTGCCATGTCTATAAGATGTTGTTACTTTTGTCAGAAATTTTTTCAAAAGTATGGTTACCCTCCACCCCCATGAGAAATCAATGGTTGCAAGATTAAGTTCATATAAAAGACCTTAACGAAATAGAAACTCTGACCTGCTTTTTTTCTTGGAAATGCTATCCTTTGAAGCAACTCCCAGCCTTCCGTTTCATTCAAGCATTGGAGGTCATAGAGACATCCAATTTCTGCAACTTTTCTATTGCGAGTGGTAAGCAATACTTTGATGTCCCCTTCAGCAACAGGAAATGCAGCTAGTAAGCTTTTCCAGTCATCCATTTTCCAGATGTCATCAAGAACAACTAAGCATTTTTTCTGTGTCTGCACTTGATGAAGTAGTTACTGACCAACTGCCTGTGTTCCATGAACTTGAACTCCTCTGCCTTCTCAGGAAGAAGCTGCATTGAGAGATCCTGTAAAATCACTTTAATTTGAGCTTCTTGCGTTATACAAGCCCAAGCAAAACATTCAAAAGATCGTTGAACATCAACGTGTTTATAAACTTTTCTAGCCAAAGTTGTCTTTCCAAGGCCGCCCATTCCCCATACAGAAATGACACGATGGCGATCGTCATTATCAATCACTAGTGACACTAGTTTAGCTATATCTTGCTCCATCCCAACAAAGCATTCCTCAACTTCATGAGCATAGGTTTGTCGTTGCCATTGTTGGTATTGTCGATCCTCATTTGCTGTACGGGAGCTTTCTCCTTCGCTAATAGCTCTCACATCATACCTTTGGAGACTTGTAGTGATGCTGATTATGTCACTTTTGACTTTGCCAATCTCCACTCCAATATTATGAAGAGATCTAATCTCAGAAAATGCACCAGAAACTCTTTTGAGAAACTTTCTTGATTCCACGATGGCCTGATGATCTCCTGGATTCAACTTCAATTGCAAATGTCTCAACAAGATCTTCAATCCTATAAGCAAGACTCCTAATTTCCCTTAGCCAATTGCGAATTGTCTCGTCTTTACAATTTCTGTTATCTGCATCTTTCAGGAAGAAAAGCATTCGCTTCAGCTCTACGCAAACTTCTTCAACTTGAATCGGTCACTCCAGACAAAAACATTGCTTCTTCTTTCAACATATTACCTAGTGTTTGCAGAACAATGGAGACAATTGCTCCAGCCATTTTTTCTGGTTTTGGAATTCTGCAAAGCAAAACAATCTAGAGCTTTGAAGTTCTTGAAAATTAGTCAGCTGATGGATGATGGTCTAGTAACGTATTTCCACAACATAATACTAGTAGCAACTTTGAGACCTGATTTGTTCACACTGGAGTTGCTTGGAAATGTTTTCTCCAAAAATAATATGACAACTTGCAACTAACAAATGACACTGCAATTTCAAGTACAATTGTACCGTTGAAATGTGGCCGTTGACTTTATAGTGAAGGTATCTAAACCAACTAGCCTGAAATACTGGGAGATTGTTAATTAGATAAAGACTACACAATTTTTCTTTTTGTTTTCTTTTAGATTGTAATTGTAACAATGTCAACGGCAAATGATAGTTTGGGATGGCACCTACGCACTACTCGGCCCTCAATCTTTGACTAAATGCAGTTTCCACTGGTGTTATATTGTCAGAAAATTATGTTGTCCGTAAAAGAATCATTCCATTGTATTTTAAAAATTTGTATAATACAATATCATGTGTTTTAAAACTTGTATTGTGCAGAACCTTTAAAACCAATGAGATAGTTCCAAGACGGTAGAATTCCCCTATCTTATCTCCCATACACCCAGTAAACCTCACAGTTCCACACTTAACAATTCAATTGAAACCATAAGTACGAACATAACTCTATCAATGACAAGAAATAAAACCCAAGGTATAGAGTGATTGAGTAATCAATATCGAATGACAACGAAATATAATTCAGGTACTAAGAAATTTTTCCTGTGACCTATACCATAGTTTCAAATCACTAAACAGTAAGGGATGAGGTGAGTTTTTGAGAAAAAAAAAAAATAATAATCAAAATTGATGACTATCCCGAGCTTGTTTACCTTTTAAAGCTCAAAGGCCATTTATTGATTGGAAGTTAAAACTGAATAACAAAAGCCTCCCTATTCGATCCTATGTAATTTTACAACCAAACAACTAGAACAAGAAATACACAATTGAATTGAATGTTTGGTTGTAACCCTATCAAAATTCCAAACAATTACAAGTCATTCTGCATCGTTCCAGCCCTAACTTGGTTGCCGTACCCTCTCACACCCTGGCATTACTGAAACAGATTCTCTTCAGGTCCCAGCGGCTCCTTGAATTCCAGCAGCAACCTGGAAGAGTACGGACAGTTATTTTATACCTACTTATTCTTTCTAATAAAATATCAACATGTAATTGGACAGTGAAGGATTAACATGCAGAATAATCGCTGGTGAAAGGCTTACCTGATAGCTGCTGCTACCACGTTGATAAGGTACCACGAGAACAGGTGTGGCATTGATACTTTGAAGCTAAGGCTTTCTGAGTTTGCCGCGGTTGCACCTGATCATGTCAATACATGGCTCCAAATTGCAGTAGAAAACGGTGTGAAAAGCCACAAAATTGGTACAAACGATTCCTTCCTTTTGCCTTAAATAATTTTTGAAGCCAATTCGCTTGTGAAATTATGGTTTGGCAGATTCCAGTTGAAGCCCCAAGTGATCCAGATAATAAGGTGTCATGGTCTTTGAAAATTGTCTCTTGTTGAAGTGAATTTAGACGAAGTAATGCTTCAAAGAATAAATTCGAACTGCCCTTTGATTGAATACTTGAAAATTGAGGACTGTGTTGGCCTTGTCAACATTAAGTTGACCAAGCTTCAAAATCTCGAGGAATTAAGTATTGGCTTTCAGGAAAGTTGTCGTGTTGATTAGTGGAAACACCTAGTCTTGAAGAGTTTCTTTACGTGAATTGTACACTATCAAGTTCCTATTCGGATGATGAAGAGGAAGACCCATAATCATTGACTTGCTGGCCAAAAATATATGCATGTAAAAATCTAAAGAGCTTGTCATTGTGTGAAGTTGCGATCACAGGAGTTTCATAGGCATTGCAGAAAATTTCCCACTCCTTGAAGAGTTGGCAATCCAATATTGTAACCTTTTACAAACTATCAAGATTTCAAGCCACTCGATTAAATGCATAGATCTGAATGGAAACTGGGAATTGAAAGAGGCCCGTATTGATGTTCCAAGCATTTCGGTTTCAATATGTAGACGGCTCCATTTCCCCATTTTCTTTTACAGCTCCCTTAGGTCCTTGGGTTTCTGACATTTACTTGGAATGTTAGGACCGGGGACGTTTTGGAGACTTCTTGGTTATCCGAATCGAAGGGATTGTTGACAAAGCTAAATCAATCTGAAATTTCACTCCATACCATTGCCTATCCAGTTTCTAACAACTTCAGAGGGCTTCACTGAGGATGAGAAACAGTGCAGCATTTCCTGTGCCTCAAGTTCAAAAATTGTCTATAGGCTTCTCTGATTGTGATTATACAGATGCTGCATATTTAGTCCTGAATGGTATCTTCTGGACTTACCGTCCTAAAACCATAGATCAAAATTGGCGCCACGACAAGTTCTTCAACAATAATGATCTGGTGAAGGTACTCTTTGGGATACTAATGCTCAAACAAAATCAGCAGCAGGATATTAAGGATGTGAGATGTTGAACAAGGAGCAAAGAGTTGGTTTCCCTGAACTATTCTTGGACTGGAAAACTTTTCTTAAGTCGATGAAAGCTAAAAGAAACAGTCGGTCAACATGTCTTGTGTTTCATTTAGAATGGGAAACAGCCAAACAGACGCCAAGGAAGCGCATTGATTAAGAACTTGGCTGCAAAGTCTTAAGAGTTGTGCAGAAGCAGTTACTGATTTCTGTAGGTAATATTATTCAGATTTTTCTTTTTTTTTATTAAAGCATGATGGTATAATCAAACAGATTCTCCCATGATACTTTAATCTCTACTTGGTCGCTCTGTCCATGATATTGTTGCTATTATATACTTGCTGATTTTAATTAGTACTTTAGTAGTATTATAAAATGCATTGATGATTGCAAGAAAATTTAAACCGCAAACTCTAAACTTAAACAGCAGATCATGTACAACAAACTATAGAAGGGTAATAGTACTAGAAAAAAAACAGTAAGAAAAATCAGGCCCTTTTTTGCAAACTGAAAATACATAACCATCTTTGAATCATCATCTAAATCTGTTGTATAATTAAACTTAAAAAATGGCACCAGCTCTGATGTATTAAGTGGATTCTGATTTAACACGAACTAGACTTCTTGTTCCCAACTAGGAAGTACAAGTACATCTAGGTCATAAATTTATATTAGGATTAAAAGCAGAAAACCCCATCAACTTACACCATAGTTCTGCACTTTGTCCCTTTCTACCTTTTTTTTTTTTTTATAAGTACTTAACCCTCGTTTATGTTTTAGGAAAAATTGTCCCCACTGTTTATGTTTTATTTTATTTTTCTTTTCCCACTCCATTTTTAAAAAAAAATTATTTTCAAGTTTACTTTTTTGTTTACCTTTTCTTTATAACTTGATTACATGTGTTGAAATAATTAAATTTCTAGATTACATATGCTTTGTACAAAAAATAATGCTATTATGGTATAATGCTTGTGATTAGTTATTAATAATAATACCAAGAAATAAAAGAACTACAACGAAAATAAAAGATAGACTCAAAAGAAAATTTAAAAAATATATATTCTTAGTAAAAAAATAAAATTACAGCATGAGAGCTAGTGTCGAACATTTTGTTTATGGCATAACAATAGTAAAATGTAGTAAAATATCATGACTGCTAACATAAATGCCACAAGTATGGTAAACTTAGGCAAAATATGTCACCAAATAGTTTGGCATGCACAGTTTGTAGTTATAGGAGCAGACCTAGGAGTTGAACTTTTGATGAGGGGATAAAAACTATATATGCATATCCTTGGGGAGACAATTTTATGATTTCTGCAAAATTTTAGGGGTAAAGTCTAATTTTTTAAGGGTGTTATTGAAAATTTAAAAAATATCAAGAAAAATAATATATTTTTGAAAATCTAGGGGAATAATACTATATAAATACATGCATAGGAAACAATTTTTATATTTTCTAAAATTTTTGGGGGGTCAAAAGTGTAATTTTTATAATAATTTAAAGAATTTTAAGGGGAGAAAAACCATAACTTTAAAAATTTTGGGGGCGGCTACCTCTCCCCGCCCTTCCCCGTTGATTTGTCCATGAGTTTTTAATTTATATTTAAAATAAATATTTAATTTTCTTTGACCCATCCTTTTTGTTTCTTAATTTGTTTATTGATTAATTTAATATTAATAATTAGTCACGAAATATATATTACAAAAAATATACGTTGCTTGTATTATTAAATGTATTTAATTTAATAAATTAAATTATTTAAACTCTCATGTCAAAAATTATAACTTCTCGTTCATTAATTATTGAAATTAATAATATTGTTCATGGTAACAAGAGAAAATGGAAAAAATAAAAGAAAAAAAGAGAAAAAAAAAGAAGAAATAATAGGGAAAAAGAAGAGGAAAAAAGAAAAACAAATATAATTAAAATAGCAGGGATAATTTTGTCCTAAAACATGAAGGAGGGAGTTAAGTACTTGTAAAAAAAGTTAAAGGGGACAAAGTGTAACTATGATTTAAGTTTATGGGGGGTTTTGTGCTTTTAACCCTTTATATCATGAAGGGCAAACCACTTTACATACCTTGAACTTTTAAGCAAGTGTTTGGTTTTTGGGTATGAGAGGAAGGAATGGGAATCAAGGTTAATGATACCCATAGATGTTTTTTGGTTAATCACTATGGGAATCATTCTATTGGAATGAAAGTATTAGAAAATGTCCACTTTCATTCCCTACTTGTGATATGGGTTTCAAATTTATTAATTCTTATCAACTTAGTGAAATCTATTCCTTATTCAAACCAAACAAGTATGGGAAAATGACATAAATCAATACCGATAGTGAGATTTATGATTCTGATTCTGATTCTGATTTCAATTCCTAAATGCTAACCAAACACCTCCTAAGTTTGTATACTTTTAACCATTGAACTATTAAATGTATCTATTCACCCACTGAACTCTTTAACGTGTATATTGTTGGTCATTCCGTTAAATTTTGCCATTAAATTCAGCACCACGAGGGGCAATTTGTAATTGCACTACTTTTTTATTTTTATTTTCTATTTTATTTTAAACATGTTGTCCACGAAAACTACTTAATTTTGTATTCTACAGTATTTTCTCTTTTTTCTCCTATCACAAACACACATATTACCCACACTAAAAAATCAAACACACAATTAACACCAAATTAAACAAACACAAGACACACCCAAATATGTGTTCATCATTTTTCAATTTTCTTTTTTCTTCAAATAAATCCAAATTAAAACCAAGGTCATTCAAATAGGGCTTAAGGGTGAGTTTGGATGGAAGAAAATGGAAAGAAAAGAAGAGAAAGGGAGGGAAAGTTTTGATATTTTCTTTGTTTGGGAATTTTAAGTGGAGAGAAAAGAATGGAAAGGGAGGGAGATGAGGGGATAAAAATTTAAAAAAACTTTCCTTCCATAAGTGAAAAGAAATGGAAGAAAAAGTTGAACTCCTTCACAATTAATTATGAAATGTCATATTTGTCTTCTAAATATAATACAAAAATATCAAAAGGAGGAACATTTTAGTAAAAGACCAACATTAATGAAATTTTCCTTCCAAAATTCCCAAACAACGTAAAAGAAACTTCCATTTCCTTTGCTTCCTTCTTCATTAAAAACTTTCCCTTCTTTTCTCTTCCTTCCTAAACTCCCAAACACAATGTAAGTTCTTCAATTTCATAAACAAACATAAACATGAGAAACAAAGACATGAGATTCCTCCAAGCAAGCCATATTTTTCATGGTCCTCCAAAGATTCCAAAACACAACCTACAGCAAGATAATTTCATAAATATTTGCATGTGAAGATTCCAACATTGAAAATACTTGCGTACAAGTTAGTAGTATTAAACATTTCAAATTCCAATGAGATCTACACTAGACAGGGCAAGGGAAGGTATGCGGGGAAGGGAAATGATGAAGAGATAACAGAGATGGATTTATTGACTAAGGAGGAAGGCTACTTGGGCACGGGAAAAAGGTGGATCTGCAAGGGAGGGGCTGGTGATGAAAAAAGAGAGGAAGGATTTGCGGGTGAGAGGGAGTTGCGTGGGAGGGAGGATGGAGAAGGAGGGTGGAGTTAGTGAAGGAGGGATGGAAGGGAAGGGTGGAAATGGAGCATTTAGGAGGAGAAAGAATTGTGTGAAAATAATAATAAAAAAGTTATACTAAAAATATAATAAAAAAGTCATAAAAGTGAAATGACATATATATCCCTTTCACTTTTAAGTTTAACATTGAATTTTGACGGAGTGGCCAAAGACATAGTATCATTTTAAAAAGTTTAATGGGTAGATGGATACGTTTAATAATTGGATGGCCAAAAATGTACAAATATAAAAGTAAAAGGGTTGTACGATAATTTTTCCAAAAATAAATGAACAAAAGAGATCACCAGTGGTGGCAAAATTTAGACAAATTTATAGAAATTTCACAGCATAATTGAGGTTTAATATACACGGAGGATTGAATAGGTAGAATGAAGTACATCCTTAGCTCTGCTCTTTAGTATGGATGGCAACTTAACGATTCTACAAATTATGCGAATTTGAGGAAAAATCAAATAAATACGTAAAACTGATAAAAATCAACTAATACTTTTTCTCTAAGAGGATCAAACAATCTAAAGAACATATATATTTGGAGTAGATCTTGTTCAGTAGGAATAGTCCTGATTTTCTTGAGAAATAATAATCCAAAGCCAAAAATAAAATAAAATAAAATAAAAATTATATTATGAATCAAAAAAAAAAAACAAAAAACAAAACAAGGAGAGGGTTTACCAGTAGTGGTGAAATCCAGAAGAAGCAAGTACAAAGCTTTTGAACAACTCTTGAGCAATTTTGACCTCATGATCCAAACTATTTGACCCACCGCCCATTGATATAAATGTAGGGAATATGGGATATTTTGGACCAATCAGAATTAGGGCCGGTGCCATTCTCTAGACTGCACATTTTCTGTAAAAAAGGGACAGACATCAATTGTCAAGCATTTAGTTTGGTGAGGCTTCTCATGGATTGGTGGGAGGGTAAACACTCTTAACTTTTGACACCTGTAGATCCCGAGTGTTTCAAGCGACAAAATCTTCCCAAACCAATCGGGCAATGATTTTTCTCCAAAACCATCTATAGTAAGAACTTGTAGGGTAGAGAGGTGTTGAAGTTGATCGAGCAAGGATTCCCAATGAGGACATTCATACAATTTTAAAGAACGATGAGAAAATTGTTGACACAGACATCACTGAAGAGGTTTTGGAAGAAATGTAGGTCTGTGTTATTTTCTAGAATGCTAAGAATGGTCCAATCACCAATCATGTTAAGCTCGTGAGTGAACTAAATTTCCCCATAGGCAGAGTGGTCAGTTTGTCACAATTGACCAATTCTAGGAAAGATAGACAAGGTATTCAGTTTAAATCTAATGGAAAAGAGGTGAGATTGGGCATCCGGAAACATGAGTGTATTCAAGAGGACAAGTATACTCTATCTTCGACTCAAATATCTGAGGGATGGAGAAATTGGTTAACCCAATGCATTCACAGATCCTTAAAACTCGAAGGGCACTAAGGTATCAGTGTCCCCTACGGATGGAAATTGACTTTAGCCCACTACATAAACATACACTCAACGTCTCAATTGACACAAGCCCAACAAGATGATCGTCCTTATTAGTATTACAGTAACTTGTATGCAATTGGTTACTTTGGGCTTCTAAATGTCGAACACCACCGGAGTTGGAATCCAGAAATTGCATCAAATCAAGACAATCCCATATATCCAGTTCTGCAAGATTTGGGGTTGTTCGGGAACAACCCATTCGGCATCTCAGTGAGCTCCCTCACATTACTAATATCGAGACTTGTAAGGGTGCTTAATTGACTACAAACCCTTGTTACTATCCCTAAACCATAGTTGCTGTTATATATGTACAATTCCTTGAGACTCATAAAATGACTTGAAGCAGTGGCTAATTGGGGACAATTCCACATACAGTACATCTATACAAAGTGACAAATAAAACAACTGATGTGTCACTAGATCCAGAAAATAAATAAAGAAATTCGGCCGAGGATTTAAAATTAAGAGGTCATGATTTGATAAGATCTTACCACGTAAACTGGTTTTGAAAAGTGGCTTTAAAATGTATCTTTGTAAAATATTTTCCTTCTAAATATCTATGTTCTTAATGACAGGAAATACCCAAGTTTGAGATGATGTTTCAGTCCAATGTATTAGATTCCGCATATCTTTACTAATGAGATGCTCAAGTGCCGGGAACAACTTTTTGGATCCTTGACTACTGACTAAAATCAACTAGCATGTCCGGTCAATCCACCATAAAAAAGAAGGCCCTACTCTTGTTGGAAAATTCTTACATGGAGCAGGTCCATATCAATAGTGCTATGGATCCCTTGGTCTAGAAAGAAACACATCACCCAATTGAGTGATGTGTTTCTCTCTGGAGTGCCATGGACCCGGTTCATGTAAGAATTTCCCTATTCTTGTTATGCCATCTAGTCCGATCAATTCAAGAATTTTTAGGAAAGGCATATCCCCAAGAATTGGTAATTCTTTACATTTTTTACAATTGCTCAATTCTAACTTCTCCAATTTCTTAAGTTCTACAATCCATGTAGAAAGTTGATCACCAAATTTTTTTTCAATAATCAAGCCTTCTACATTTCTATGGGGTTGCAAGCCTTCCAACACTTGATTTTCTTCCTTCTCATTTTCACTCCTATCATCTCCCCAAAATAATCCAAACTCCTCAATGTTTGACTTCTTGATCAAATTTGCAAACTCGGCTTCTTCCTTTCCTTTCACTAATTCAAGGTTTCTTATTTTAAGGCTTCTACTGAGATGCTATAAACTTTTTAATTCTCCAATTTGATGACCATTCTCCTTACCAATATTGAAAAATGGTAACGTTTGAAGATAATTTAATTGTCTGACCTCAAGAGGCATCATATCACTTGAATTCACCTCAATGTAGAAGTCGAAGTACCTAGAGTTCACTAGATTCTTGAAATTTTTGGGAACTTTCTCAATGAATTGCAATCTCCAACTCTTAGTGTCTCCAAATTGTAAAGCCGACAAATAGAGTTTGGCAATATTTCAATTCTAGTGTCTGATGCATCTAGGTATCTTAGGTAAGACAACTTGCCAATTGATTTAGGAAGCATTTTGACAGTTGATCACCTTAAGTTTAAAGCCCGCAAACACTTCAAAAATGACATTGCACCATCATCAATTGATGTGTTCTCAAACAAAAATAATGTTGTTGTGTACCTGAAACTCTCATTAAATGGAAATGATAATTTCTCCACCACTTCTTTCAAGAACAAGATACCGAATAGGAAAAATCTTATGATCATCAACTCTTGTAGAATCTTTCAAACTCGTGGTTCTCGATTTGGAGATAGATTGCACCAAATCATGCACGAGATTGTGCATTTTGCAACTCTCGACATTCCCATACTCATCCATCTCCACATCTGGCAACAAGTTGCTATCCAACAAAATGGAAAAGAACATGTTTGCAGCTTTCTCCATGTCTATGTTGTTTACTATATTTGAATGAAGAAATCCTTACACCATCCAAAGTTGGATTAGCTGATCTTTTGTCTTGAAATCCTTGGGAAAAATTGAACAATAGGCAAAACAATTTTTAAGAGATGGATATGGAAGATGATCAAAGCTTAACTTCAAAATTTCGTTGACATTATCCGTGTCTCCAACTAAATTTTGAAGCCCAAAGTCTAATGTTGTAAGCCATTCATCTCTTTCTTTATTGTGCAACGTGCCACCAAATATACTTAGAAGTTAATGGTAAGCCTTGGCATTTCTGTGCTATATGGAATCCAATATCTTGAAGCCCTTCTGACACTTCCTCGATGCCGAATGCATTTTCTTTTAGGATGAGCCAACATTTATCATCTAATAATTGTTTCAAGGAATAACTAGAAGAAGAAGTTTCTGTGATGGTGACTAGTTGGTTACGAGTTGTCACAAGGATGCAGTTTCTCTTGGCTGAGCTAATACCTCTCAAGGATCCAAGAAAATCATTCCACAGTCTAGCTTTCTCAATCCAGACATCATCAAGGACCAGCAGATACTTTTTACCACCCAATAATTCCTTGAATTGCTTGATTCTAGCTTCCCTACTTTCGACTTTTGACTTTCGGAGTTAATATGATTCTAGAATCAATCCAAAAAGCCTATCGACGTCAAAATCATTCGATACTCATACCCATATTCTCTTGTCAAAATGCTTTTCAATTTTCAGATCATTGAAAACTTTCCGAGCCAAGGTGGTATTCTCGGATCCTTCCCATCCCCACAATAGGAAGTACGAAGACACTTTCATTATTACTCTCGGCAGTCAACTATGTTACTATTTGTGAGACATCATCATCTCTTCCAATAAAACTCGCATCAATAGTAACATAGTCAGTTAGTCTAGTCTTTTTAAATCTACCAGGAGGAGGAAGATCAATAGTTGCATCTCTAGCTCCAATTTGTGATCGGAAGAGGCCAAGGTTGTTTGCTTCTTCATAAATGTTTTTCAAGTCCAAATTGATATTTTTTATTTTGTTCGCCATTTTGACACAAAATGCAATAGGATTGGAGAGTGAGAAGAAGAAGCACACCTTCCTCTTCATTTGATTTTGAATATCAACTTTGCGATGGAGAATTTCATAGTTAAAATCATCCAACAAATTGCTAGCATCAAACGTTGCACGTTCAAGCTCTTTTAGCCAAAGCTTGACAGATTTCTCGGTGACTTGTTTTTTCTCCACATCTTCCAGAATAGCTTGAATTATAATAACAACACTTATTTCTTCAGTTCCTCCAAATCTTTCTTAAGACCAACAAAATAGCCAAATTGTGCAGAAGCCAACAATAGTGTCCTATCTAGTAGAATTTGTACAGTGGAACGAAGCAATGCATCCGCCATTGATCAGTTTGACATAGTTAGGAGAATGAAAATAAGAAAGGAGGCTTAGAGGGTTGACTTGCTCTGATTGCCAATAAACAAAGAATACAAAGATTTGGGTGTGAGAGTTATGACTCACTTGTTCGATTACAACATTATTACAACTACTATAGTCTTGATGGTAAAGATAATAAATTTTCTTGTATGTCATCATCTTCTGAGATGGTAGCAAAATGTTTTATTAATTTTTTTTACTTGAAGAATTTTATTTTTAATGTCATAATCTTTTGACCTAGCAGTAGAATTTTAATATACTAGTACTATATACATATTTTGTTTTTGGGTAAATTATAAGGAACTCCCTTGAGATTTGACTAATATTCATGTTATCCCTTTAGGGAAAAGACTTAGGTAGATTTGGTCTTTGGTCCTACTTATAGACCTTGTGGTGTGGATTAAATACTATGGAATCTATGACCAAATCCGGATCTATGTAAGTATTTTCCTATCCTTTTATAATTTTCAAGCCTACAATCTATCCCTTATGGTTTGGGTTAAAGTGAACTATTAAATATTCCGTTAGGTGATAGTAAGGAGGCTGAAATTTTTTTATTTAAAGGGTTATAATTTTAGTCGTTTAAAACCTCTAACCAATATTAGTTATGTATTTTAATATAAAATACAACTCTTCCCTTCCCGCAGATGGGTTTTTCGGGTAGTAGAATAGGCTTAGAGTTATTTTGGACTTTTTGTACAAATCCGTTAAGTTTTTAACTTTCCATCCATTTTATAAAAAAAAATCCGAATCACAAGGGGGTGAATTGTAGGTTTGAAAATTATAAATGGTAATATGAATATTAACCAAACTACAAGGGGGTTCATTGTAATTTAGTCTTTGTTTTTCTAAGAATTTAATATCACAATTGAGGACTACTTATAGACTACAAAATAAAATTTTTAGAATGACTTTTATTGCTTGATTCAAAATTTTATACTATTATATTGATACAAAGCCTTCCTGACTGTAAAACAACAAAAACCTACTTATTGAAGACTTCCCTCTTACTAATGACGTTTGGGTGAAGATGGGAATGAAGACTCTCCCTCTCTCGATGAATGTCTGTCTACCTGTATAATTTATGTCTTTTTCACTATAAAACAATAAAAACCTGGTTGTTGAAGACTCTTTTTGGGTGGACCGTGGTTGATAGAAGTAAAAATCATTTCTTTATCTCCCTCTTTCCCCGAACGTTTAAATATATGTAAACCTGTAAATTATGATTTGTTGCATTGAAAATATTGGGTAAATTACAACGAAGCTCCTTGTGGTTTAGTCAATATTTAGGTTAAGTTTGCAAATCTATAATCCATCTATTTGTTTTTTATTTATTTTTATTAATTTAAGATAGATGGAAAGTTAAATCGCAACGTTGGCAATTTGTACAGAAAGTAAAAATTATTACTAAATTTAGTAACCCAGTGTAAAAAATAGGAAGGGTTGTATTTACATAGTAAAGTACATAATTAACATTTATTAGAGACTTAAATGATTAAAATGATCATTTAAATCAAAGTTTTTACCATTCTAATGGCCATTTAATAGAATATTTAACGGTTTTACTTTATCCCAAACTATAAAGAAGCGAATTGCAGATTTACAAACCATTAGCCAAACTGCAAAAATAACTTGAATATTAACT
Source organism: Cinchona pubescens (assembly GCA_025175665.1). NCBI lineage: Eukaryota > Viridiplantae > Streptophyta > Magnoliopsida > Gentianales > Rubiaceae > Cinchona > Cinchona pubescens. Next base: position 679,972 of record JANKKI010000209.1, on the reverse strand, counting down.
AAACCAAATAGAGGTTTTTGTAATTTACTCAAGTATATTAAATGTGTTTTGTGGTATATTTATGCTTTAATGCACGTGAAATATCACCTTCATTACATTAAACTTGTGTGCATTAATGCGAATGATATTTCTCCATGGACATGTAAACACGATTCCATTTAAGCCTTTTATTGAATGAATTTAAGGCCTAAAATTGGTTGAGAATCACATGAAGGTAGCAACTAGCCCCTAGTTGGAATGATAAATGAAAACATGTACTTTAGACGAAATTCTTCCTCATAGTTAACATCTTTATGCAAAAATAATATTTAAAATTTAAATAATCATTACATTTTATTTATCTTCCTGTTGGTGTACTAAATCTTTTGGGTTAATAACACTTTGCCTCCTGAATTAGGTAGATAATTATACTTTGCCACCTTAAACTATAGAAATATACACTTTGCCCCCCATTGACACTATTCATCTATTACTAATATTAAAATCATTAAGATAATCTAGTTAAATGATACTATATTTTGATTTTTTATGTATTTAAAAATTTTGATAGTGATGTGATAATAATTTAAAAATAAGCAAAAATAAACTATATAATATTTCAATATAATCTATATCAATATATTTCTTGGTCAAATTTTTAAAATTTTTGGATTTCATTTTATATTATTTTGAATTTGAATATTTAACTATAGTGGTACAACAATTTTCAAATGTGCTTATTTTTTATTGAAAAATTTTCTTTAAAGGCTATTGTATGAAAATATATTTTTTATAAAATTTTGTGATTTTCTTGATGTATCTTAGTATTTTACACTTTTAATATTTGGCTTAACATGTACAAATTGCGATGTCGGATATAATATAATTCAACAGTTTCTCATATTTTCACTCCCTAAAGTCAAAGATATCAATGTGGTATTATATTTTATTTTTTTCCTAATTCTTTTATAACTATTGAAAATCAATTACATACATAAAAAAATTAAAATATAATATTAAGAGTATTTTAGTCATTTAATTAGATTTTCTTGATATGTTAAAATTTTTAAAGAATGAATAATGTTAATGAAAGTAAAGTGTATATTTTTATAATTTAAAGAGGTAAAGCATAATTACCTATCTAGTTCTGGGGTAAAGTGTTATTAACTCAAATCTTTTTACACGATGTAGGAAAGATAACCTCTTTAGTCTATTCTATAAATCAAGTGAATTGTCTCGATATTTTTTTACTTTATTTAGGCTAAAGTATGACGTAACAGTTAATGCAGTACACCATAAAATTTTTACAACGTCAGGTTTTCCTATAAGTCTTTGGGTTAGTCAATAAAGTACGAGTAATATTAATAGTTTTAACAAATTTTTAAGACCAAATTATCCCTAATTATTACATCTTTGTTAAAATCAACGAAGTTTCTGGATTAACAAAGGAAATAAAAACACCCAATTGCTCATTGGGAATTTTGCCATGAGATTTGCTCATTGAAGATTTGCTCTTTTAAATAGGTGGAAGTTTCAGTCTTCTCTTAAATAAGTGGGAGTTTTTTATTTTTTTTTTTGTGGTTGATGTAGATGGAAGATTCAGTCAAGACAGATATGGTTGACTAGATTGTTTTTGTACTTTACATCAGAAGTTGTTTAGTGGTATGTCTGAAACTGGTCAGTTCTAGTACGAGATTTCTTGTGCGGATTTAAATTTCTAAATTTGTTTGGGTATCTTTTTATATCTGTTTATAATATGTAAATCTGATAAATTTATTTATATCAAATTATATTTTAATTAATTATAATGACGGTTTCTTTGAAATTTTATTATCCAAAAAAGCGTCCAATTACTCTCCACTTATGTGTGGGATGACCACGCCTCACGCATCAATAATGAAGACCCAAAGGCAGCCATCCACTTTTATTTATTTTTATTTCTTAATTGATAAAAAAAAAAGATTTTCATTCAGTGAACTGTTGAACAAACCAAGGATCAAAATTTGTTTTAAAGCGAAAATGGAAAACTTAGGGTCTCATTCAATACCAAACAAAAATATTTTCCAAGGATCAATAAATGAGAGCAAAATACAGTATTAGTTTTAAGTTTATTTTCGAATGATTAATCATTGACATGAATTTTGCAAAAGTCTGCAATTTTGATTGTCAATTATTATTTTAAAAAAAAAAATTCATGACGTCACAATCCCAACAAGACCTTCATAATTTTTTCAACAATAGAAGAGTAGCAAATGTTCGGGAGATTCTTGTTTGGACCAGATCTACAGGTACAATTTAGTTGTAGATCTTGTAACTTAAAAAAGAAGGGTTAATAACCTTTTTATCTCCTGAACTGGGTAAATAATTACACTTCGTCCCCTAAACTAAAATAACATACATTTTGTCTTCCATTCATATTATTTATCCTTTAAAATGTTTGAAACATCAAGAAAATCTAATTAAATGATTGAAATACCCTTAGTAGTATATTTTGATTGCTCATGTATTTAATTTTGATATTCGATAGTTATAAAAGAATTAAAAAAAAATAAAATATAATAACAAATTGATATTTTCGACTTTAGGAAGTGAAAATATGAGAAAACATTGAATTAAATTATCTGACATTGTAATTTGCATAGGTTAAGCCAAATATTAAAAATGTAAAATACTAAGAGACATAAAAAAATCACAAAAAGTTTTATAGAAAATATATTGTCACACAATAAATTAAAGAAAAATTTTCAACAGAAAATAAGCCCATTTGAGAATAGTTCTACCACTATAGTTAAACATTCAAATTTGAAATAATATCAAATGAAATCCAAAAATTTTAAAAAACTGATTAAAAAATATATTGATATGGTTACATTGACATATTATATAGTTTATTTTTTCTTATTTTAAAATTATTTTAACATCACTATCAAAATTTAAATATATAAAAATTTAAAATCTGGTACCAAGAGTATTTTAGTCATTTAACTAGATTATCTTAATGGTTTTAAAATTGTTAATAGATGAATAATGTCAATAGGGGGCAAAGTATAATTAGCTACCTAGTTCAAGGGTCCTTTCGCTCTAGTCCCTTCATAATGCCAGTTGGATCTCCTCTTCCCTTACAGAGTAGGTTAGATTAGGATGTTGTCGATTTGACCAAAAAAAAAAAAAACTTTTTTTAACTATAAGGTCCACATTTGAGAGGAGAATTGGTTCCATTTAACAATTTTTCCCAAGGCCCCAGTATCTTTTATGTTGATGCGTGAAAAATTATAGCACCACAATGAAGTATTTTGGTCTAACAGTCCTTAGACATTTCGATCCTCCATAGCTATGGTAAATGGCGCGTGTACCCACATTCTAGGAAACCTACGACAAGAACAAGAGTGGCAGGGCTATGTCTCCCGAAAAAGTTCCAACGTTCAAATCAGAATTTGTGATAAAAAGAAAATTGAGAGTAACATGACAACTTGAGTTGGTTGAATATGGAGTTGAGTGAATGAATCCTGCCTTTTTTGTTTATCTTCTAACTTACTATTTATACTCGTTGATGGGCTTGGGTAGTTCATGGAGTTGGGATAATTAATGGGCTCACAAGGGCCTTGAATGTGGTGGATTTCTTCATAACTTGATTTTGGAGTAAAAATTACTAAAATGTCTTTTCGTATATTTGACCATTTTGACTAACTGACTATCATATCGTAAACCATTAAATAATATTTTTAAGCATTATTATTTTATATGTTAGTATTACTTAAAGATGCTTCAGTAGTATGAACAAGCCAAAAGGCAAAATAGTACTAATATGAATCCAATGGAGACTTTTGAGGTTTCTGTTTTCTTAATTAAGTGGGGTATTTTAGGGCTACGCGGTATCCCTTTGAAAACCAAACAAAATATGTTTAAAGATCAATAATTGAAAGCAGAATATGATTTAAGTTGACATCTGTGATAAATAAATAATAATCGAGATGAACATTTGTCAATTTATCTTTAAACATATACAATCACTGCCCCAACCGCCCTTCTAAACTTTTCCACAACCATCCCAACATTCAATTATTTCCTAGAATACAAAAAAAAAAAAAAAAAAACAAAACAAAAAAAAGAGAGAGCCCAGCAAAAGCATTGTTTAAGAAAATTCAGGTACGAAACCAAGCAACTTCTGTGCCAAAAACATTCAATTTTGTCCAAAGAAGTATTCAATTTTCTACAAACACTTTCTACTGGCTAAGAGTTGTCTTTTTGTGATCCAAAGATTGTATCCAAGGAGGAAAAATGGTTGATAGTTGGATTACATAACATTTTATTGTTGACCACAAATTTCATAGGTTAGACTCGGTCTAATTAAATATTTTTCCAAATTATAACCCACAACATTTATTGAAATTCCCGGACAAAAAAAAAAAAAAAAGACTAGTAAAATTGAAAAGTAGTCCTATATTTTATATTCATTCTGATAGTATTGGTAACTGCTAGATGGTGTCTGAATGAATGTTTTAAAACTTGACACTTTAACTTGAAAAATTAATAATTTGAGTGTATTTAAAAATTTGGTTGAATTTTACCGAGTTAAAAAATTAAAAACTTAAAAACTATAAATCATGTACATTTTTTTTCCTCTGCTAAAAATAAAATATGCTAATAATTAAGTATTTAAAATTTTAACTTTATTATGTGATATTTTTACATATTACTCATTATCAACTTAGACAATTTAAATTTCAAAAATTTTGTTAACAATTTATCTAATTTTAAGTATTAAATAAACTCGATTCAATAAAAATTCGTGATTACCAAGTGAGTTATTCGAGTTTATACTTATATATAAAACTCGATGTTTATCGAAACATCTATAATTTTATAATTCTATCGAATCCATTCAACTCGACCAAGTTTTTCCAAAATTTTAAACTATGGTCTGAATCACTATGCATTAGGTGAATACAGTTTGGCACTATAAAGGAATCACAAGTCATTTAGCTTGATTACTATAACAACAACAGACGCGAAAAACATCTGGTTGGTAGACATAGCTCACGCTCACAAGTCACAGTCAAGGGCAAAAGCAAAGTAACCAGATGCTATGAGTATGCACTTTCCCACACTCCCTTGCTTATATGCTGGCATTTGCTTGTGCAAAAGCAAAATCCAATCCAATAGAATGAAATCCACAATGGGGGATGCTGATTGGGAACTCATAGAGTTGTATTGTACTTGGCAGCTAAAAAGGAAGCAACAAAAATTAGTTTACTGCAGTCGACCAATTCACATGGGAATATACATTCCAATCCAGTTAAAAGGCTTCAAGCCTGTGCTTAATTCTATTGCAACATACCAAAAAGCTATGTACAAAATTGTCATATGCTGTCCTAGCACTCCGCTGAAATCTGTGTGTTTTATATAATCCTGAAGAGGGAAATTTTCAATCAGCAAGCATCGAGCAAATGTGCAGACCTCATTTTACAAATAAACTGATTTGGTAAACATGAACTAGCTCAATAAACAGCAGGATTTCCGAGTTAAGTTACCAATGGAAACATTTCTGGTCTCTATCAGTCTCCTCTGTACTATAATGGTGAATTGGTGACCGCTCTGGCAGCCGAGAGAGTTCCGTATCAGCAAGGTGAAGAAGCCTTCTAAGTCTCAAAACCATATAACAGTGAAAAGGCAGTACAAATCAACTACGCAGGAAACCATTGCTTTGAGTTGACCCTGGAAGCATGCAATAGAAATGTTAGATGGCAGTACATAAGCTAAGTCAAACTATTTCAATGGGATGGAAAATGCACACGTCAAAATAGAAGTCAATGAAAAATGAAACAAATTAATTGGGCACAGACACCAATTCATACTTGAAATGACGTTTTAAAAAAGAAATTACAAATTCTGGTTGAAACATCGTGCTACTTCCAATACTATTTTCCACCAAGTATGTTTATTTCCTAACAAGTGTAAGCATTTGCAACTTCCATAAAAGTATGTGATACAGATTTAAAAGTTCAAGAAAACCCCTATCATTTCCAAGATTTCTACACAAACATTAGCATCCCTAACCAGCATAATCTCATTGGAAGTGTAATAGCAGCTGGCTTCATTAAGCCTGAGCAGTTGTGGCCACAATCTCCCTTTCTTAACCCTACGAGTAGAAAATCAGAGAAATGCATCTGGCTTTCTCAAGACCGGCTAGCACTTATTCTAGATCATAACAAGCTTCATTCCACGCCTTGAGCTTATGTGCAAATGTCATCCAACACTTATTTAAGTCAACTTTGTTCTTTTGACCATTAAGTAGAATTTTTATCCATGACATTACCAGCCAATTCATTGTCTGAGTGCCTCCACTGTTGGTGAAACTTCAGCTACAGCTGGGCATTGACTTGGAACTACAAAAGATTAATAAACACCTAAAAGCGCTAAAATTTCACATGATCAATACTTATCCCGGCCTGTGAAGTACATAAATCTCTAGGTTCTTTCTTGTAATTGCTGAAATTCCTCTTTCAACAACTCAAATCAAGAAGTGATTACAACATGAAAAGCCAAACCAAAATGGTTAGTTGCTCATATTCAAGTACGGTTAACCCAAGATCACCACAATTACATTGCAAGTGTGGTATTACAACATGACAGTAGAAAACTAAAAATTCTGATGTATGAGTTTTAAATTTGATGTTATCCTGCATTAACAATTCAATAACAAACTTTTAATAGTGAAACGTACAAAGTATCAAAGTTTCAGATTGATCCTTTATTGCTGCAGCACCAGTAGTCAAGTTGATGCACATAAAGGGTACATGCATACTATGATCAATAAAACTTACTGCAAAACTCTCTTGGAGTTACGCCACTCAGTGGCATTGCCAGTTAATGCTGATGCGGCAGCAGTATATGGAGAAGCTAGTTGTTTGGCCTTCTTTGTGACCCATTCGTCCAGGAAAGTTCATATTTGTTGTTGATACACAACGCTGCAATTACAGAATCCTAATTGTCATGTCTAACACTGCGAGTTAGAGACTGACCCAAGCTTGCAACTTATAGCAATTAATACTCATGCAGCGAGACGCAAACAATTTCTGAACAGATGACAACCCTGGATATTGAATTCAACAAGCACCTGTTTACTCCAAATACAACTCCCATTTGAGTAAAGATCCCCTAGAAGAAAATTTAAGCTCAGCAGGACCAAAATACAAGAAAATAGGTGCAGAAAGAGGTTGGCCAACAAACTGATGTGTCCTTTTACCTCGAGATACATATGTGCGGTACTATCAGTTGGAACAACAACATTTTTTTTCCCCGGGTTCAACAACCATGTCGCACAATGTCATTCCTTTAGCTCAGAACCATATATCAATCAAGAACAATCATCAAATCATGCCAGGTATAACAATCTAATTAAAATGAATGGTTTGGAAACTCAGTCAAAATCTCCACAATAGGACCAACAAACTCCATTGAATTATATATTTGCAGCAACAGATTTCTCACCAATAATCTGCAGTTTGAAGATTGATAAGTGCTCAGAATTCTGTTTTATATCTTAAAAAGTGGGGAAATCCAGATTTAGCTTAATTTAAATGAGCGACTTGATGCAACAATTTTGTATGCTCACAAGTGTGAAACTTACTTGCAGAGCAAATAATCAGGTATTTTCACCCTCCATGACAAATCTCAAAGTGGGTGGTATTAGGCATCTGCAAACAGATTTTTGAAAGTTCAGAGAGATTCATGCAGTCAGGTATGTTAATGTTGCATGCAGAAAAATAACTTCTGCCTGAAATAATCTAAAAACAGAACTGAATTCTGCAAAACAGGGAAAATCAAGCACCAGTTTTGAGGTCGTGAGCTGAGATCTATTTCCAACTACCGAAATATACACAGAGACATGTGAAGCCCTGAATTCACACTGTTACATAATTTTCTCTGCAACATATGTATCTCAAAAATCATATGGACTAAGATGGATAAAATAATAATTTAAATGCAATCACCACCAAACAAAAATCTTGAGCTCACTTTTACACGTCATGGATAGCAGTTTTACTTGAAAATTGCAATGATGAAAAATAAACTGGAAATCAACTGTCACCATCAAAGATGTAAATGATCATCTAGAACTGAATGAGGTCGAGTGTATGTGATCAATTACCTCATGCAGTTCCACAAGTATTGAAAGATCAACCATACGGTTGAGCCAACATCTCATTTATAGGTACATGTGCATATGTATAAAATCTTTAAAGATGGATAAAACCATACAACCAAGTGCTCAGGAAGAAGTAGGAAACTAAGACAACAAAACTCAAGCCTCACAGGAAAGACACATGGAAACATCCTAAAAATGAAAATTACAACAAGCAGACCAAGCTACAAGTGACAGACAGAGAGAGTTAGTTGAGTGCAATCAGGAGTCTTCTGCCGCAAATCAGCACCTGCAATTCCAGTAGCAAAGTGCCCAAATGCTCCAGCACCAGCAGTACATGTGTGGCCTGTGGAAGTCTATGTCCAGCAAGACCTGAAGGCACTCAAAGGAACACAATAACACATCTTGGTGACCATGCATAAATATTTGAATCTTTTCAGAACCTATTTAAATGAGTGAATAAAAATGGTGAGAAATATTTGAATGCTACACAAGTTATTTAATTGACATAAATGAATGCGAATGCATAAAAGGAATAAAAATGGTAGATTTAGTTTTTGAGAAATTACTAATAACACAAGTTATTTAGGACATATATAAGTTATTAAATTTGGCTTAATTTCCTTAGGTGGAACCCTGCAGCATCTAAATGTGTTTAGGTGTGCAAAGTTGGTCATGAATTAGATTAATATCCGGTTGCTAAAACCTTTTGCACTCTGCAATATAATCCGACTCATACTTTTATATGTAAGGGATCAAACTATCTAAACAACATATTTGGAGTAGATCTTGTTCAATAGGAATAGTCCTGATTTTCTTGAGAAATAATAATCCAAAGCCAAAAAATAAAAATAAAAAGCATATTATGAATCCCAAAACAAAAAAGGAGAATTTACCGGTAGTGGTGAAATCCAGAAGAAGCAAGTACAGAGCTTTTGCACCAACTTTTCAGCAAATTTGACCTCAGAATTTAAGATTTAGACCCAAAGCCAAAATATTGACCACTAATCTCAACGGCAAGAAAATGGGTTATTTTGGACCAATCAGAATAAGGGCCAGTGCCATTCTCTGGACTCCACCTTTTCTCTAAAATGGAGCTGTTTTCAATCATCAGCCATGTTAGTTTGGTAAGGCTTGACATTAATTGGTAGGAGGGTAAACACTCTAACTTCTCACAATTATAGAAATGGAGTTCAGAAAGTGAAGAAAGCTTCCCAAGCCAATCTCGGGCAATGATTTTACTCCAAAATTCCTTATAATAAGTTTTTGTAGGGTAGAGAGGTGCTGAATTTGATCGGGCAATGATTCCCAATGAGGCCATCCGTACAATGTTAATTCACGAAGGGAAGAGGGCAATGATGGTGATGATGACACATTCTTTTGCTGTTGGACACAGTCGTCACCGAAGAGGTTTAGGAAGGATTGCAGCTCTGTGGTATTTGAGAATGGCCCAATTTTCAAACTTGTTAAACTCGTGAGGCAACTAAGCCTCCCCTTGGGCAGAGTGGTTAATTTGTCACACTCGGCCAATGCTAGGGAATATAGAGAAGGTAATCGGTTTAAATCTAATGGAAAGGACGTGATATTGGGGCATTCGAAAACACGCAAGACTTCGAGAGGACAAGTATAGTCTACCTCTGACTCAAATATGTGAGGGATGGAGATATTGGTTAAATCAATGCATTGGCCGATAATTAAAACTCGAAAGGCACTAAGGTATTGATGTCCCCCTAGGGATTGAAATTGATTCCAGCCAATAACATAAATCTATATTTAACTCCTTAAGTGATACAAACCTTATAAGATTATCGTTGGATTGGTTACTTTGAGTTTCTAAATCTTGACTATCACCAGAGTTGAAATCCAGAAATTGTATCAAATTATCACATCTCCATATTGTTAGTCTTAGAAGATTTGGGTTGTTCTGGAACAACTCATTCGGCAGTTTAGTGAGATAACTCAAATGACTAATGTTGAGACTTGTGAGGGTGCTAACTCCACTACAAATCTTATTTGTTGTCTTGAGATGATAGTAGATGTTATGAATGAACAACTCCTTGAGACTCGGAAAATGACTTGGAGTAGTGATTAATTGGGGACAATCCTCAATATCTATCCTCTCAAGGACAGGAAATACCGAAGTTTGAGATGATGCTTCTGTCCAATTTCTTAGATTCCTCATATCTTGAATAATGAGATGCTTAAGTGACGAGAACAACTTTTTGGATCTTTGACTACTTTATAAGCTGCTAGTATGTCTGGTCGATTCACCGTAAAATGAAGGCCCTATGTTTGTTATGCCCTCTAATCCTACCAATTTAAGAGTTTTGAGGAAAGGCATATCCCCAAGAAATGGTAATTCTTCACATTTTTTGCAGTTCCTCAATTCTATCTTCACCAATTTGTCAAGTTCTACAATCCATGTCGAAAGTTGATTACCCAAAAAATTTCCAATAATCAAGCCTTCTACATTTTTGTGGGGTTGCAAGCCTTCCAACACTTGATTTTCTTCCTTCTCATTTTCACTCCTATTATCTCTCCAAAATAATCCCAACTCCTCAATGTTTGACTTCTTGATCAAATTTGCAGACTCGGCTTCTTCTTTCCCTTTCACTAATTCAAGGTTTCTTATTTCAAGGCTTCCACTTGATGTTCTAAACTTTTCAATTCTCTTATTTGACGACCCTTTTCCTTACCAATATTGAAAAATGGTAATGTTTGAAGACAATTTAATTGTCCGATCTCAAGAGGCATAAGATCACTTGAATTCTCCTTAATGTAGAAGTCGAAGTGCCTTAAGTTCACTAGATTCTTGAAATTTTTTGGGAACTTTCTCAATGATTTACAATCTCTAACTCTTAATGTCTCCAAATTGTAAAGCTCACAAAAAAAGTTTGGGCATATTTCAATTCTAGTGTTTGATGCATCAAGGTATCTTAGGTGAGACAACTTGCCAATTGATTTAGGAAGCATCTTGACACTTGATGACCTTAAGTTTAAAACCCGCAAACACTTCAAAAATGATATTACACTATCATCAATTAATGTGTTCTCAAACAAAAATAATGTTGTTATGTACCTGAAACTCTGATTAAATGGAAATGATATTTCTTTACCACTTCTTTCAAGCACAAGATACCGAATAGGAAAAGTCTCATGATCATCAACTCTTGTAGAATCTTTCAAACTTGTGGTTTTCGATTTGGAGATAGATTGCACCAAATCATGCACGAGATCATGCATTTTGCAACTTGATTCCACCTGACATTCCCATACTCATCCATCTGTGACATCTTGCAACAAGTTGCTATCCAACAAAATAGAAAAGAACATGTCACCAACTTTCTCTATGTCCATATTCTTTATTGTATTTGAACGAAGAAATCCTTCTGCCCCCCAAAGTTGGATTAGTTGATCCTTCTTGATCTTATAATCCTTGGGAAATATTGAACAATAGGCGAAACAATTTTTAAGAGATGGATATGGAAGATGATCAAAGCTTAATTTCAAAATTTCGTTGACGTTATCCTTGTCTCCAACTAAATTATGGAACCAAATCTCTAATGTTGTAAGCCATTCATCTCTTTTTTTATTGTGCAACATGCCGCCAAGTACACTTGCAGCTAATGGTAAGCCTTGGCATTTTTGTGCTATCTGGAATCCAATATCTTGAAGCTCTTCTGGCACTTCAGCACTTCCAAATGCATTTTCTTTTAGGATGAGCCAGCATTTATCATCTGATAATTTTTGCAAGGAATAATAAGAAGAAGACGAAGTTCTTGTTATGGTTGCTACTGGTTGGTTACGAGTGGTCACAAGGATACAGTTTCCCTTGGCTGAGCTAATACCTCTTAAGGATCCAAGAAAATCATTCCAAGGTGTGACTTGATCATTCCAGACATCATCGAGGACCAGCAGATACTTTTTACCATCCAACAATCCCTTAAGCTCTTGACTTTAGCTTCCCTACTTTCGGCTTCTAGCTTTCGCAGTTGAATTGATTCTAGAATCAATCCAAAAAGCCTATCAACGTCAAAATCATCCGATACACACACCCACATTCTCTTATCAAAATGCTTTTGAATCTTCAGATTGTTGAAAACTTTTCGAGCCAAAGTGGTCTTCCCAATCCCTCCCATCCCCACAATAGGAAGAACGGTGACACTTTCATTATCACTCGTGGCTGTTAACTGTGTTACTATTTGTGAGACATCAGCATCTCTTCCGACAAAACTTGCATCAACAGTAACAGAGTCAGTCAGTCTGGTCTTTCTAAATCTCACCAGGAGGAGAAAGATCAACAGTTGCATCTCTAGCTCCAATTTGTGATCGGAGGATGCCAAGGTTGTTTGCTTTTTCGTAAATGCTTTTCAAGTCCAAATTGATATTTTTTATTTTGTTCGCCATTTTGACACGAAATGCAACGGGATTGGAGAGTGAGAAGAAGAAGCACACCCTCCTCTTCATTTGATTCGGAATATCAACTTTTTGGCAGAGAATTTCGTAGTTGAAATCATCCAACAAATTGCTAGCATCAAAAGCCACACGCTCAAGCTCTTTCAGCCAAAGCTTCACAAACTCTTCGCTTTGTTTTTTCTCCGCATCTTCAAGGAAAGCCTGGATCATGGTACCTGATTTCTCCAGTTTCTTCAAATCTTTCTTAAAGCCAACAAAAATGCCAATTTGTTCGAAGTCAAGTGATATTGTCTTCTCTAGTAGAACTTGTACAGTAGAACCAAGCAGTGCATCCGCCATTAGGTCTTTTTCTTTTTTCAATGACAAATATAAGGTCCGAGTGATGTAGGAGAAAGAAAAAGTACTCTGATTGCAGGATATGAGAACAATGGAAATGGCTAGGAAAGAAAAAAAAAAAAGAGAAGCTTTTAAAGTGTGATAATTATATGCTTTGAGTGCATCCACCATCGGTTGATGTAGGAGAAAGAAAGAGTGATCTGATTGCGGGAGATGAGAATTATGGAAATGCATATCCATGTAAGAGAGAAAAGAAACTTTTAAAGTGGGAGAATTATATACTTTGAGTGCGAGAATCATATGCTTTGAGTGTACAGAATGTCACTGATATTCCTCTTTTTCTCACTATACTTCCCAATTCCCATTATTCTTGTCTTTACCTTTTCGATTTTTAGCTGGCAATCTCTACATGGGTAGACAACTACAGTAAAGATAAAACATCAATATCATTAATAAACTAGTCAGTTCAATAAGTTATATACCTTCGCATTCTCCTCATTTCTCTCTTGAAAATAACAATAGCACCAAGTCCACAAACATCGTGGATTTATAATCAAAATGATAACTTTATCATTAATATCAAAAGTTTAGAACAAACCCACCATTAAAGTCAACCATATTCAAAAACCAATTTGTCAAAACAATAAATTTATCACACCCAAACAAAAAAAAATTATTAAAAAAATATCAACTGAGTTAATGGTAACGGCGTAAATTAGCGATAGCTACAAGAGGGTATAAAAGAAAGTGGTGGTGGAAGAAATGAAGTGTATAACTGTAAAGGGAAATTTTGTTCTTGTTTTACTACTATTTTTCTTCTTCATTTTGTTTAATTTTTCCATGTGATCGCGCTCAAGTGCTCAACTAAACCTTATTTTCTTCGAATTTTACTGAGTCTAAAATAATTCAAAGTTCATTTAATAATGTCCTAAGTGATAGACGGTAATAAATATGAATATATCCATTAAATGATAAAATATGTACTGTATACTAAAAATTAAATTGGAATCAGTCCGTTTTCAGTGTCATATCCGTATCTATTTATCATGTCATGTATTTATCTAAAGATTCAAGTTCTTAGGTCAAGTTATATATGATGCAAGACTCTTGACGCATTTTCTCATCCTATTGATGTGTCCCAATTATATTTGACTAGGCTCATCTCTATTAATTAGAGAGAACTTTTCCTCAATACATATTATAAAATATAATTTTATTTTTTTTGAAAAATTACAACCGTTCATAATATAATTTATTATATATTTTTTCTATATATAAATTTTGAAAAGAAATAGATTAATTTTTTTATTCGATTAAACATTTAAATTTTTATCTTGATTTTGACATATTTTACACGATACAAATGTTTCATGCATATTGAGTGATAAAATATTTTTGAATATATTTGGTATTAAAGCATGTTGATCAACTAATCAAAATAAATTTATTGATTTTAATTGATCCTTTTCAAGAATTTGGTTATTTAATTATAAATTATCATTGAGTGGAATTAGAGAGAAAGATAATGAAAGGAGTCCCAACTCTATACATGCAATGATATTATGTAATATTATTAAATGAAAGAGGATCAATTAAGTATATAGTCAATGATTCGAGTTTTTAACTCATCAATGCAACAAAGTTTAATTTTGAAGTACGGTTTTATGTATTTGTTTAGGGTAGAACATGATTGACATGTGTTTGTCAATCATTATTTTCGACGAAGTATTTGCAGTTTAATATTAGTAGTTCATCAATATTACGTTTAATGTTGTTATGATGAATCTTATATTCGATGGGCTAATATGCAGTAAGATATTAAATTAAATACTACTTTAAGATAGCAAAAAATTACTACTAGTTATGTAAGGTGATATGAGTGACTATGGTTTGAATGAAATATATATCAGGGAAAAAAGACCAATTTAATCACTTATTTTTTTAGGTATCAATCAATTTGGTCCCTTATTTTTTACAATAGATTAATTTAGTCTCTCATTTAAAAAAAAAAAAAACTAATTTAAGGTTTGTGAAAGAAATTACAAATAAATTAACAGAGTAAATCACGTGATAATCACGTCAGTGTTAACATGCAGTAGATGTAGTTGCTAACGATTCTATTAGTTTGTTCACAGTCTCTGACACAATCCTTAAATTAATTAACTTTTTTAAGAATGAGGAACCACATTGGTCTTTATAATAAATAAAAGACCAAATTAGTCTTTTTTTCTATATCAGGAAGCAAAAGTTGGTTTGCATCATATACTAATCTTGCAGATTCTGCCTGTTAAAGGTTCGATGATAAATTCATAATTTGGCACAAACTTCTGTTGTTAGGAACCATGTTGAGGACCAAGTAAAACATGGAATATTAGAAACTTGTGAATTCGTCAACTTTGATCTCTTGAAGGTATTTTGGTTTTTAAAAGAATTCATTTGAAACACCTTTTATTTGATCTCAAAAGTACTCTTTGTCATTAAGTTTTACTTTTGGAAAAATGTCTAAGTGATTGGAAATGAATTAGGCCATTTGTATAGTTAATGCATAGAGAGTTATTCTATTTTGTGAATATTTGAATCTTGATATGATTTTGGGTACGTTTTAGGTCCCTTCCTTATTTTAGGACGCATTAAAACAATTATTTTACTCTTAGGAATAAGGCGAGTATGGGATTCCAACATCACAAATGTTGTTTCTGCAAAATATGCCCTTAGAATAAACATAAGGCTAGTACAGGATTCAAACATTATAAATGTTGTTTCTCCAAAATGGTCATTAAGATTGCTTTTAAAAATGTGGCAAATAAAACAAAGTCTTCAAAATGAGCCTTTCTACTTAGTATACCAACAAGTTGTGTATAAGATGTTGTGTACTACTCATCATTAACAACCTAAACACTTCTAAGTGGTTTGTTGAGATGACTTGATTAACTTGAACTAGTAAAAGTTGACTATGCAAAAGTTTTTTTTTTTTTTTTTAAAAAAGAAAGGAAAAAAAGATAAAAAAAATTGATTGTTTGACATTGATCTCTGGCAAAGGCGGAGCACCTGTGGTTAGTGGAAGCAAAAAAATTTAATATAGTATGAATACAAATTATGTTAATAATAAATCTGTATAAAATACAATTAAATAAATTTAATAACTTATAATTTAATTAAATATTCCATCATGATATATATATCATCATCATCATCATTAAGTAGCATCTTTTGTGTATGAAATATTTATAATTATTTTGTGATACACAATTAAATATATTTCAACTTTTAGGGGACAATGCATAAAAAGATATCATGAGAATGGTATGCAATATACTATACAAGACTGCAAGTATTGAAACATGCAATATTGTATTGTACAAATATTCAAATCACAATGTATGATACCCTAACGGGGTCATAGAATTTTCCTATAATAGATGTAATCTTTAGATAAGTTATATGATTGTTTTTTTTTTTTTGACAACGAAGTGTAACTTAGGTAGTAAGACGTTTTTCCTATGACTTGTTAGTCATGAGTTCGAGTCACTAGAGGAGTAGGGGGAGAGGTGCATTTTTAAAATATATATATATATATATGAACACTTTTTCTTTAATTTTAAATGTTATTGTTCTTTATACATATGGCATGCATTTATATCATATAGTGTAAAAAATTTCTACACTGACAATGTAAGAATGGTTAACTCATTAAATAATTATAACAAAATGTAATTTAGGTGGTAAGACGTTTCTTTATGATATATTGGTCATGAGTTCGAGTCACTAGGAGTTGGGGGAAGGTGAATTAAAAAAAAAAAAAAAAACTAGAACTCATTAAATAATTGTCTAAGTACAATAATACATGTCAAAAGTTTAAATTATATTTTCTCCTCATAATTTCATTGTATAGGTAAGGAACGTAATAATATTATAATTATGACCACTTTAAATATTCTCTCATAATCTTTTTAGTTTGTCTAACTCAACATAAAAAAGTAATTAGTCCAATTCAAATACTATAATTTAAGAACAATTTTGTTTGTTTTTTAAACTGTTGAATGCAATTCGTTAAGAGCCCATTTGGGGTTATGAAATTAGATTGTATTTTCCTCACCATGATTAATGTTTTAATAAGCAAAAAAATAAGCAGTGTGGAAGAGAAGAGAGTTAAAGTAGGAATGACTGAGAATCAGATGCGCACATTATGTTTCGCTTAGTTGGAGTCTGGAATTTTACTTGGATCTAAATAGATTAGAATGATAATATAATTTTTAACCGTGTTATTGAGGGTAAATTTTTAAAAAATTGGGTTATTTTGGCAAAAAACTCTAATTCCGTTAGGAGTTAGGTTTTCATTTGTTGTTGTTCGTCTTTCATTTTTGGTCTCTTTTGTGAGAATTTTAAGAGTTATTTTAAGTGTTGATTATAGTTAATGATGTTCTCTTATGTGTTAAGGTCGTGTGAAAAAAAATAGTGCATCAATCGGACGTCAGATGAAAATTTTAGGAGTAAAACAATGAAGGAGTGACAAAGTAAATTTTGACACCGCATGTCGAACACTTAGCAACTACTAAAACTGACACTGTGCTCACAACCTTAGTATGAGATTTTCTAGGGGTAAAAATGTCCCGAACGATACTATTTTGTTAGGCTGAAACTTCTCATCCAATCCTAGCACCTCATATAGCACATTTAAGTTTCTCTTTTCACATACAATGTGGTGTAGTTGTAAACTAGAGTTAGTCTCCCTTTTCCTCCCCATTTGGGGATGATTTTCTTAGTTTAGATGTAGTTTGTTTGTAATTCTTGAAAACTTCTTGAAAACTTTTAGTGTAAGATTTCTATTTTATATTTATGCCATTTAGATTCATATTGATTTAGTGTAGTTTTATTTAATTGCTTTATTACTTGCCTTTCAGTTAGTTGTTAGATTAATTTATGGCTTTCTTTAATTATGCTATTCTAGTACTCCCTTTGTACCATTTTATATGTTACTCTTTCTATTTTTGTTTGTTTCAAATTATTTGACATTTCTTTAAATGGTAAATTTTTAAATGTCATTTTACCTATTTTACCCTTCATGCAAGTCTCAAAGAAATAGCATTGAATTCATGTTCCAACATTAATTACTCTTACAAACCATTTCAACTCTACTACAAAATCAACTAACAAATTCTGAAATTTAGATGGAGGGACAATTATGGAAAAAAGAATTTTACTAATGGGTCAAACATAAATTTTTCTTAAATTGTGTGTAAATTTGACCATACCAAATAAAATGGAACATAGGGAGTAGTAATTTGAAATTAGAATATTTAAATGCTATCTTAGAATGTTGTCCATTTTACATACTTTCTTAAATTCTTTCTTTAAAATACTTTCTTTACATTTATGGCGTTTAATTATGCACTAGTTAGTTTGGGTTAAGGTTTGATGATGCTAATTTCCTATGGGTCTTGAATGATTGGTGGGTTGGATGGTGATAATGGTGGATAATTAGGTAGTAGTAAATGATTTGGGGTGCTTAGTGAGAGAAAAGGGCCGTTTCTTGAACTATATTAGTAGGGTCAACACAACATATGAGCTTTGAGTGTCATAATTAGATGGTTTTACTACTTGAATAGGACGGTTAGTAGTTGGGCCAAGATGCTAGCTTTTAGCCTAGTTGGTTCCTAGAACTTCATGAGCATATTAGACAAGAATCATGAGCTAGACTAAGGGATTGATTCATAGTTTCGAGGTAATCCCAAGTTAGACCTATAGAGCTATTTGAGCCAATCAATTGATTAAACCCCAGGAATTAACTAATCGAACCCTAACCCATTTTAAATTGCTTTCTAGTCTCTTTAAATCTAGTTTTACATTCTCTTTTAATCAAACTCTTCAAAAAGTAATTAAACCAAATAATCAATAATTACCTTTGTGAGTTTGATCCCTACTCCCACTTGCTACTATTTGACCCCAAATATTTACAGTGTGCCATCTAGTTAGAAGTAGAGTTTAGGTGTTTATAAAAGTAGAACTAGATGTGATTCGCATCAAGTTATTGCAACCAAATTATATCATTATTGCCGAAAACTAATCTCTGGAAACGGCGCCAAATTATATTGAATGCTGAAAAACGAGCAAGGAGAAAGTTCCACTTTCAAGATTGCAGTCCTTGTCCATCCACAATCACAAGGTATGGCCTCTTGAATTGATTGCCTCCTTGAAATAAACCATATTGTCATTTTTTAAATAAATTAAATAAAAAAGAGAAGAAGGAAAGGAGAAGCAATAGCATAAAGGAGTTGGTCCAATAAGCAATTCATTGATAAACAAGACCTAGATTGTTATTGTGCAAGCCACATCCGAATCAATTATTAACAAGACTCAAAGGTTAATGATGAGCCACAAAAATGCACCAAGGACTCAACCGTAAGAAGGCATGGTACTTGAGTTATGGTGATCTAGTTCTAGTTACGAGCCACTCTAGGGATACGTCAATGATGCAACAGTAAGAAGGCATGGTACTGGAGTTATGGTGATTCAATTTCTATTTATGAGCCACTCTAGGAGTATATCAAGGATGCAACAGTAAGAAGGCAAGGAATCGGAACTCTAGGGTGTACGTCAATGACCAACCATAAGAAGGTATAGTACCAGAGTTGTGGTGATCTAGTTAGTTATTAGATTCAAGCCACTCTAGGAATTCATTAACTGTAAGAATGCATGGTACCGGAGTTGCGGTGATCCAGTTACGAGCCACTCTATGGGTACGTCAAAGATGCAACCATAAAAAAGCATAGAACTAAATATTTTTGTTTAAGATATTCATGTTGACGTTTCATGTGGTAAAAAAAAAAGATTCCAGTGTGCATGCACTGCTTTGTGAAAGTAGGATTATCATGTACATGCATGCTAAATGAACTAGGACAATTGGATGAGTTATCATCTCAATCCAATAATGATGTCATCAAACAAAAATAACAATATCGAGCTTACCTTGAGGCAAGGGAGGAAAAATTGAGTTCATAGGAGAGAGATAAGGTTCAAAAGGACGAGCCAGTAGCAGTTGAAGAATGAGGAGAGAATTCAAGCTTAAAAAATGTAACAACAACCAAGCCTGCAAATTGTGAAAAGGTTCGAGAATCAAGAATTTGAGAGTAGTAAATTAAACAAAAAAAAGAAGGAAAAGATAGACTAAGCTCACTTGCGTAAAAGGCAAGAAGTTCAAAGCAAAAGGCATTACTTGGAAAGCATTCTAAAATAAGTTAAGGTATAACCTCCATTCAAAGTATTGGATTCCAAGTGAGGAACATGTCATCAAAGGTAAACGGTTGACTAGAATTCTATATTTTATTAGTGTATCACTTGGGGTTATAAAGGCTAAATGACAGTAGTTAGATGAGTATTGAAGAAGCATGCAATAATTGGCTGGGTTTTATGGAATACGAACAGAAAGTCATCGAGTCTTCAAGTGGATATACTATTGAGCGTTAAAACATTAATAGAACATTTGTGAATTGGAATGAGAATTTTTTTTCCCTAGAGAATTTGATAACTCTAAGAAATCTAGAGTTATATGCACCCTAAACTTGATGGTGTTATTACTAGTTTCAAGCATTCTTAGTGATTTAGTGTATATTTTTGTCCATTTTATTTTTATGTGTTAGAATGTATTGGTTGGTGTTTATTAAGTGTTTTACTACTTATTTAGGTATTAATTATAATATTTTATTAGATTCTTGTGTTTAAAAGATGTGTCTTGTCTTTATTCTAATTCCGTTAGGAGTTAGATTTTTATTCGCCTTTGTTCGTCTTTCTTTTTGGTCCCTTTTATGAGAATTTGGTTTAAATGTTTTGGAGTTCTTTTATGTGTTTATTATAGCTAAAAATATTCTCTTATGTGTAAGGATCTCGTGAACAAAAAAACAACGCATCAATCGGATGTCAGATGAAGATTTTCAATGCAAACAGTGAAGGAGTGCCAAAGCAGATTTTGACACTGCGGTGTTGAATACTAAGTAGCTACTGGAATCGACACCGCACTCACAACTGCAGTCCAAGATTTTTGGGGTTAAAACATCCAGAACGAGGCTATTTTATGGCTAAAACTTCTTTGCTAACCCTATCACTATATGTAGCACATTTAAGCCTCTCCTTCACATAGTTAGACTGTGCTAGTAAGTGTAGTTGTAGGCTAGAGTTAGCCTCCCTTTTCCTACCCATTTGGGGAATATTTTCTTAGTTTAGATGTAGTTTGTTTGTAATTCTCAAAGGCTTCTTGAAGACTTTTAGTGTATGATTTCTATTTTACGTTTATGCCATTTAGATTTATATTAATTTAGTGTAGTTTACATTAATTGTTTTATTTACTAGCTTTCGTAGTTAGTTGTTAGATTAATTTATGGCTTTCTTTAATATATTTTTCTAGTAGTAATTTGTAGCCAGAATATTTAAATGCTTTTTTAGAATATTGTCCATTTTACATGCTTTCTTAAATGCTTTCTTTAAAATTCTTTCTTTAGTTAGTTTGGGTTAAGGTTAGATAATGCCATTTCTTTTGGGTCTTGATTGATTAGTGGGTTGGATGGTGAAAATGTTAGATAATTGAGTAGTATTAAATGATTTGGAGTGCTTGGTGAGAGGAAAGGGCCATTCTTGAACCATATTAGTGGGGTTAACATAACATACGAGTGTTGACTGTCAATACCTAGTATGGGTTTACTACTGATTAGGATGCTTAGTAGTCGGTCCAAAATGCTAACTTTTCTAGTTAGTTCCTAGAACTCCATGAGTATATTAGACAAGAATCATGAGCCGGGCCAAGGGATTGATTCATAGTTTAAAGGGAGTTGCTAGTTAGACCCGTAGAGCTACTTAAGTCAATCAATTGATTAAACCCTGAAAATTGGTTAATCGAACCCTAACCCTTTTTAAATTGTTTCATAGTTTGTGTAAATCTAGTTTAGTTAAATATTCTCTTTTAATCAAACTCTTCAAAAAGTAATTCAACCAAATAATCGGTAATTACTAATAAATCCTTTTGGATTCGATCCCTACTCCCACTTGCTACTATTTGACCCCGTATACCTGCGGTGTGTCATCTAATTAGAAGTAGGATTTAGGAGTTTATAAATATAGAACTAGATGTGATTCAAATCAGGTATTTGGTATTGTTGTCGAGGATTGGTTTTCTGCAATATTGATATAATTTGGTTGCACAAAAACTTGATGCAAATCACATCTAGTTCTGTAATTATAAACATCTAAACCTTTTTTCTAACTAGATGCCACACCACAAGTATACGGATTCAAATAGTTGCAAGTGGGAGTTGGTATCGAGCCCACAAGGAGTTGATAATTACTAATTATTTAGTTTAATTACTTTTTGAAGAGTTTGATTAAAAGTGAATTTAACTAAAACTAGATTTAAAGATTCTAAGAAGTAATTTAAAATAGGTTAAGGTTCGATGAGTCAATTCCCGAGATTTAATCAATTGATTGGCTCTACATATCTAACTAAGGATTCCCTCCTAACTATGAATCAATCTCTTGACCTGGTTAGAATGTTGTCCATTTTAAAGAAAACATGTAAAATGGACAACATTCTAAGAGATCATTTAAATATTTAACTACAAATTACTACTAGGAAAGCATATTTAAATAAAGCCATAAATTAATCTAACAACTAACTAGGAAAGCAAGTAAATAAAGCAATTAAAGTAAACTATTACACTAAATTAACATGAATCTAAAGGGCATAAACATAAAATAGAAATCTTATACTAAAAGTATTCAAGAAATCTTCAAGAATGATAAACAAACTACATCTAAACTAAGAAAATCTTTCTCAAATGGGGAGGAAGAGGAAGATGAATTCTAGTCTACAACTACACCTACTAGCACACTCTAACTATGCGAAGAAAGAGGTTTAAATGTGCTATATATAGTGCAAAGGTTAGGGGAGAAGTTTCACCACAAAATAGCCTCGTATTGAATGTTTTTGCCCCCAAAAAATCTCAAACTTTGGTTGTGAACGCGGTGTCGGTTCTAGTAATTGCTGAGTGTTTGACACTGCAGTGTTGAAATATGCTTTAGCACTCTTTCATTGTTTTGTTCCAAAAATCTTAATTTGACTTCCGCTTGATGTGCCTTTTTTTTTCACGCGATCCTAACACATAAGAGAACATTTTTGTCTATAATTAACAGTTAAAATAACTCCTAAATATTAAAGCAAAATTCTCATAAAAGAGACCAAAAATGAAAGACGAACAAAGATAAATGAAAACCTAACTCCCAAAAAAATTAGATTAAAGACAAGACACAAATTTGGAATACAAGAACCTAATAAAATATGATTAACACCTACATAAGCACTAAAACACTTAACAAACACTTACTAATACATTCTAACACATAAAAGTAAAAATATATACAAATACACACTAAATCACTAAGAACGCTTAAAACTAGTAATAAAACCTTCAAGTTAAGGGTACATATAACTCTAGTGTCCTAGATTTGTCAAATTCTCCAGGAAAAAAAATTCTCATTCCAATTCACAAGTGCTCTAAACTATTTTAACACTCAACAATATATCCCCGTGAAGACTCAGTGACTTTCTGTTCGTGTTCCATAAAACCCTACCACTTATTGCATACATTCTTCATTACTCATTTGACTAATGTCACTTAGCCTTTATAACCCCAAGTCATACACCAATAAAATATTGAATTAGGACATTACCCGTATGCCTTTTATGACATGTTCCTAACTTGGAATCCAATATTTAATTGCATGGAGATTATACCTTGACTTATTCGGTATTAAACTTCAGCACATTTTAGAATGCTTTCCAAATCATGCCTTTTGCTTTAAGCTTCTAACCTTTTACACAATCCACCATTTTCTTTTTTTTTTTCTTTTAAATTTGCTAATCTCAATTTCTTGATTCTCGAACTTTGCACTATTTGTAGACTTGGCTATTGTTACATTTTTGAAGGTTGACTTCTCGCCTCATTCTTCAACTGCTACTAGCTCCGTTCTTTTGAACCTCGTGATTTATTTCTCTCTTGCAAACTCAATTTTCCCTCTCTTGCTCCAAGGTAAGCATTATTATTTTTCTATATTATTATTGCACTTATATGATAACTTATCCTATTATCCTAGTTCATTTAGCATGCATGTACATGATAATCCCACCTTCATAAAACAACGCATGCACACTGGAATCTTGATAAAAATTCCAACCATTTTGTAATAGTCTGTGCACCTCAATTGTTAAGTTGGGTACCAATTTTTACAAGTTTACACTTCATTACTTGATTGTTAGTTTTCCTTCTACTGTTTCTCTTAAAAATTAGCGATAACTTCCACATTCTGTTTACCAAACACATGTCATAATAGGCTTGAATTAGAATAGTAGACTTATTAATTGACCTTTTATATTTTGCATATCTTCGATTTCTTACTTCTTTCTAATTCACAAATCCATCTAACTACGTATTGTCCATAACTTATCCAAATGTTACTTTAAAATGGTCTTCCGCATATGCCTTTCTATACAAAGATTACCTTTGTTAGCCCTTGCTAAAATACATTATGCACACACATACTATGGACTGTAATTTAATTACCCTTGTTAATTTCATTCTTCTTTGTATGATTAGATTTTGTTACATCTTAGTCCTTGTTTGTTTCTATATGGCTATACTAATCCATTACTAGTTCAAAAGTATCTTTTCTACCTCTTCTTCCAACATCCTGTAGTTTTGTAGGCTTTATAAGTTTGGGGCAATTTTGTTACTTTCAATTATGGTCTCTATTTCTTTGATGCTGCGTAAATTTATTTCCAG
Organism: Cinchona pubescens; assembly: GCA_025175665.1. Lineage (NCBI taxonomy): Eukaryota > Viridiplantae > Streptophyta > Magnoliopsida > Gentianales > Rubiaceae > Cinchona > Cinchona pubescens. The sequence goes on along the minus strand of JANKKI010000209.1, from coordinate 655,273 downwards.
CATGCTCTTTGTTTTGATGCCTGTTTGATTTTCTGATTGTTTATCTGTATATATTCTTTCGGGGAGTTTATATTTAACCAGGCTTAGATTACATTGCCATGGATGGAATATTCGCTTATTCGAATATTGTAAATAGTGTGCAATTCTAAAATCATTATTGGCTTATTTAGGTATTCCTGACTCTATGCACATTGGTCTTGCTTTACTTTGCTAAAGAGGTACCATTGGCCCCAAAGCAACCTGTTGGTTTATCAGATTATGCTCTTCTCTTGGATAACCACGAAGAAATTGACTTTGACCTTTCCAAATCAGAAGCACAAAGTAATAATGCAACGGAGATCAAGTTCAACATTTTCATGGATGACGACAATGAGATGTACAAAGTGATAATGCAGAATATTTGAAATCTTGTGTAGGCACACTGAATATTATTCTATCTAGTTATGAAATAGAATATTAGGGATGCTTGGTTGAAGATTCATTGTCTTAGTTTTAATAATTTAGATATTTTGGATGCTGAAATTCACTGAATTATGCTTTCTATTGAAAATGTTAGTTGGAAGTATATTAATATATATTGAGACGTTTATTGTGATTAAGGGTAGTTTTGTTCACAATATTTTGGAGATTTGTGATGTTTCTGTTGTTTGAGAAAAGTTATTTTTATATCACTTTTATGTCGCTAAAGTTATACACGGTACTGATATCATAGTATCAAAATCTTTTACAACGGATGCATTCAATGACAAAAAAAATATAATTGTAATAGATCTACAACCATGATTATAAAGTTTTTGTCACTTACTCTAAACCGTGATAAAACCGTGGCAAAAAGTTTGTGTAGATAATGCGATTCTGCCACACAAAAACTTGTGTTAAATCTGTGACAAAAAGTTATTGTCACGATTAGATCATCGGCTCGTGATAACTTTTTTTGTAACGCCTGCAATACTCACGCCTCTAAAACCATAACAAATCTTTGACAAGTAGTTATTGTCACGGTTAGAGTCTTGTGATAACTTTTTTGTAGCGCCTGCAATGCCCACACCTCTAAAAACCGTGACAAATAATTTTTGTCACGGATTTTGAGCTTTTTTGTCACTATTCTGTGTACGTCACAAAAACTTAAAACTAAGTGTCTCCAAGTCATTCCCCCTAGTTGCCAATACTTATATGCCATTTTCTACCACCTATGCAGGGACACCAAGAAAACTTCAAAAGTAAATGTCTCCAAGTGGATTAATTTTTTGGTACACAGGACCTCCTAAGTACCAAGTTCCTACCAAGAGGGGTGGAAAAAAGAACGAAACTCAGCTGGTGGCTTTTCCTATAAGTGCCATCCTTAAGCCTTTTGACCGGTCAGAAGAAAAGCATGGTGTATTCATCAGCCTTGGAGTTGATGAAATCTGTCAAGATGAGACCTATTTGGCTATTTTGATCTCTTGCTGGATTTGCATTTTCGCCTTTCTATTCGAGAAATAGGTTATTCAACCAGGGATTTTTGTGACAACAAGTTTGATTGTTGAAGGAATAAGGGTCTGTTTAGTTGTACCAGTATAGCTAGCATTTACTGCGGTCTGAATGGGATAGCGACCTCTTCCCAACCTGGTAAGGGTAGTTATGCTTTTTCAGTACATTACATCCATGGTTAGTTGGTATAGTATTTTAACACACATAAGACCGATCTATCTCACCAGACTGGTTCATCCATGGTTAAGTTTTCTACGACTTCTCAGTTGTTTCATTTGATGATATAGGTGCAAGAGGGCACATCATGTGGGCAACTAACTTATATGGAATTCCACATCTTTTGCTATAGCAAAGTAATAGATCTTCACCAATGACCACAACCTTTCATCTCTAAAGTTTAGCTGCTTTATGAACTTGCAGTCAAGTTACTCATCTTTGCAATGCGAAGACTTGAAATATATGGTGGAAATTTACTGCCCTCATAGATTTTCCTGACAATTTGGTTTTTGTCTAGACCTTCCCAATGAACATAGTGAAGAGTTTCCTACATCGGTCTTAGGCCCTGTTTGGGGTTGTGATGCTTTTGATAAAAAAGTTGTTTTAGATGGTAAAAGTACTTTTTCAAGTGTTTGGTAAGTACTATCTTTAAATTTAGGAGTAGAGCTTTTGGTCTCAAAAGCACTTTTAACACAAGCTAAAAATTGGTGCTTTTAATTAGCTTTTATTTTAAAAAAAATAATTAAAGATAAATTTGACCATTTTATCATAAATTTAGGATTAAATAAAAATAAAATACTTTTAAAAATTCAAAATTATATATTACCAAATATAAAAAGTATTCATGCATGCTTGTACCCAAACAACAAAATTTAAGAACATACTAAGAACCTTCTCCAACACTCTACTGGCTAGGTAAAGTACTTTATAATAAGCCATAGCAACTCCAAATGGGGCCTTAGAGAGATTGTATGATATCAGCTTTATTTCTCATGCACCTCTACTGCACAAAATCTAAGGTATCAGTTCCTCCCATATCACATAGCTTTAAAGATCGCTTCACTTGATAATATAGTACTTGGTGGACACAACTCTACAATGATTATCTCAAAAATGGTCCAAAGACAGTGACAGAATTATTCCTTAGCTCCGTGAATGACCCACCCAATGGTCCTGCTCCTGGATTGAAGACGGATACAGAGATTATTGCTATGGACGAAGGCACTAGCTCTCGAAAAAAATGCGCCCATCAAGAAGTTCAAGATGAGACTCCAATTGGTCATAATCTTAGGGCACACCTTTCTCAGCAGTCACAATTGGATGAAGTGGGTGATGAAACTTCGCTAATTCAAAGATCATGACATTTAAGGAAGAAATTTGCAAGTGATGAGCGATCAACTTCAGCTGGTAACTGTGATAGCGACAAATGCTGGAAACATATGATGAGTAACAGGTCTCCACAAGGTGTTGCCACAAATCCTGCAAAATCTGAGCTTGTGCTGAATGCAGAAAAAATGTTTACTGCTATCCTTAGTTCTAATCAAACTCTAGATGCTATAGGGGATCAAGTATTGTGCAATTTTAGTCTATTGCATTCACTTCTTTTTTTTATTTGTCCAATATGTACAACACTTCTCTTGTTAAATGTTCCTAACTTATTTTGAAGATTGGAAGCATTCATTTTATTGCCGAAGGTGCAACATTGGATGAGACAAAAAGTAGTGATAACACCATCTCAGGTCCTAGGCAATTTGGACTAGTTGCACACAACTTGGGAAAACCTTTTGATCTTACCCCACTTTGAAATGCAGAAAAGAGACTGCTTGTGATGCCCCTACGTCTATCTTTGTTCAAACTATCTTAGGTGCACCAGCTGCGTCTTCCATATTCAGTGTTACTGCCATCGCATCTGAATAACATCGCAAACAGCTCTAGGTATTGGAGAAAGAATTTAAGAACAAATATCAAGAACTTAATTTGAGCAACTCTTGAAGTACTCTTATTAACAGGTTTGCTAAGTTATTTTGAGTGATTGAACTTGATGGACTTGACCCTTCTTCGTTGCATACTCGAGTGGAGAACCTTATGACCCACATCAGTAAGTATCAAGAATTGCACAACAACTATCTTGGGAAGCTTACCAAAACTGCACTCTACATGCACCTTGCTTCCATCCAAAGACAGGTTGAGGACACATCCTTAGTGAATGAGCAAATGTTGAAGTAGCTTGAGTCCATCCACGCTAAATGACTTAGTTTTGAGGCTAGGAAAGTTGAATTGGTGAAAGAACTAGAGCAATTTGTAGTCGAGATTCAAGGAGTTGATACTAAGATATACAAGGATAATGACGAGATGTCTCACAATCAATATTTGATGGCTCATCTTGCAACTGAGTAAACTAATCTTAGGAACACTCCAATTGTGCCTTCTAAGGACTCTGAAGATCTGGAATCACTTCGTATTTCTCTAGAGGATGAACAAGTTGAAGTTGCACAACTGAAGTAGATGGCATTAAGTCTCATTGTTATAATTTCCTTTATCTTTTTTTTAGTCATTCCATTTCTTTAGTAAACATGTACTTTCCCATTATTTTATGTTCAATTGAAACTTAACTTTGATTTCACTTCAAGAATGAATTTGAAGTACATTTATTCCATTTGAATTGTTTTAGCCTTTCATAGTTTATACACATACGAGCTAGAGTAAATTATTTGCACCATTGTTGATTTTTTTTTTTCTAAAGCAAACTAAGAGAAATAAAAAGTTGACTGAACTGGGGCATACCCAAGCTACCTATGTACCCAAAAAGGAATTAAGTCAAAAACGTAGTTCAAGAAAAAACGTAAGATTTTTTTGTATGCCCTACTTTTTTGCCTAGGTCGTCCCTTTCAGGATTTTCAACCTAGAGGGCCCTTTTTTTAAGTGAAAGAAGGGTTCTTTGTGATTCAAGTTCATAGGAAGTACTATTTCAAGAATTTCCCATTGATTGGTCCAATCTTCATACTATCTTGGTCTACTAGAATGAGGTAAGCCCCATTTGTATATACTTGAAGTACTACGTAAGGACTATCCTATTTGGAAGTAAACTTGTTTTTCATGTGCAGTGTGATAGAGGTTGGTCTTCAAATAGTTAGCACGGAGTCCCCAGCTTGAAATGATCGTGGTTATACTTTCTTGCAAAAAGCCCTAGACAGGGGAGCTAGTTAACATTCTAATTGTTGTTACACATCGAGTCTTTTTTCATCTAAATCCTCCAACTCTTGTAGCTGAAATTGTGCATTATCATCACTAATCAATCCTTCTTGAATGGCAATCTTGAGTGACGGTATTTGTTGCTCAAGTGGCAAAATAATTTTGACTCCATAGACCAACAAATAAGGAGTTGCTTGGGTAGACGTCCTATAGGTCATTCGGTATGCCCAGAGTGCCTCTCCTATTCTTTCATGCCAGTCATGTTTGGATGTCGCCACCATCTTCTTAAACAAATTGTCTAAGATCTTGTTGAAGGCTTTAACAAGACCATTTGCTGTTAAGATAAGAAGTGCATTATTCATAGAAGACTTGTATTGTTTGAATTTAAACTTTTTGCATAGCCGATCCATCAAACTATTGACCAATGGCTTCCCATTATCGATGATGATGTATAAAGGTACTCAATACCTATAAATGATATTTGATTTGATGAAGTCGACTACCATTTCTTTTGTGATCTTGCTAAATGGGGTTACTTCCACCCACTTAGAGAAGTAGTTTGTAGCAGCCAAGATATAGAGGTGTCCTTGTGAGAACTTAAAGAGAGGACCAACAGTATCTAATCCCCATCTATCAAATGGCCAAGATGCCACTATCGGGTGCAAAGGCTCTAGTGGTTGATGGATAAATTTTGCATGAAACTGGCAAGCCTGACACCTCTAACCATACTCTTTGTAGTTTTTTACCATTGTAGGCCTGTAATATCCCATTCTTTTTATACGAAAGTGAAGCTTGGGTCCGATTGGTGAGCTCCACAAATTCCTAAATATGCTTCTTTGATAACCTGATTTGCTCTTCATTTCTTCCCAAGCAGTAGAGCCAAATACCTTCAAATGACTGACGAAATAGGGTACCTTTGTAACAGACAAATCTTGGGGCTTGTCTTTGAATATTAGTCTTTCTTCATGGAGCTTCTTGCAACTTACCTTGTTCTAAATAGTTGATCAAATGATGTATCCAATCTTCTTCCTAACAACCCGTACAATGAGAGGGTTAGTTTCCTCAACATGATACTCTAGTAGCTTAGGAATCACCCACCTACAACACATAAGAACTTGAATTGTCTCACCTTCTGTTAAAAATAAAGTTGTGGCTAAGTTGGCAAGATCATCCGCTAGACGATTCTCCTTCCTTAGAACGTGCTCCATTAGAATGCTGTTGAACTTTCCCATTAAGTGAGAAACATAATTGAAGTACAGAATCAAATATCTTTTTTGACTTCATGCTCCTACAACAACTGGTTGATGATAAGTTTTGAATCGCCATAAACTTCAATATTAAAGATATTCATTTCAATTTTGTATAGCCATTTGTGGCCCAACAATCAAAGCTTGATATTCAACTACATTTTTTGAATATTTCTGTCCCAAGACAACAGCAAGTGGTAAGACATGCCTTGGCAGAGAACCGAACATGACTCTAACACCTGATCCCTCATATCTTGCTGCTCCATCGAAATACATCATCCATGGCTTTAGTGTTTCAATAAACATTACTTCTTCATCAAGAAAATCCTCTGAAGTCTCCCAATCTAGGGGAATAGTGTTATCTGCCAATAAGTTAGCAAGGGCTTGTCCTTTCTTCACCTTTCGAGGGACATAAATAATCTCGAATTCATTAATAGGATCGACCATCTAGCAATACACCTTGAGAGTACTAGTCTTGATATCCCATATTTGAGAGGAGCGACCCTTGCAACAAGATGAATAATGTCTTAGCTTTTGGAAGGAAAATGCCAAAGCTATACAGATTTTTTTCAAATGGAGTATATATCACCTTCGGTTCTGTTAACCTTCAACCTTCATTGTTTTGTGCTAACATGGCCCCAACAAATTTTTCTTGTGTAGCACTATAGAGGATAAGGGGCTTGTTTGGCGTTGGTGGTCCCAAAATTGGAGGATTGATTGGTCTTATTTAAATGGTGCATCTTTCTTTGCCATTCAATTGAATGGTTGGCATAAATTCGATATGAAGCAACGAATGTAAGACAGAGACCCTTGAAGACTCCGAAACTCACGGAGGTTTCTTGGTGAGGACATCTTTTGTATGGAATATATTTTAGACTAATCGACCTCAATGTCTCAGTGTCGAACAATGTACCCTAAGAATCTAATGACACCCCAAAGGCTCACTTGAGTGGATTCATTTTCAACTGGGATTGTCTTACACAGGTGAACACTACTTGAAGATCTTCTGGTGGTCTTCTCTTTTTCTTGTCTTAATAACCAAGTCATAAATATAACATTTAACTTTTGTGTAAAGCATATCATCAAAAATATTTTGCATTACACGTTGATAAGTGGCTCCAGCATTATATAAGGCTTCAGGCCGAAGGGTATCACTTGCCTTTTGGTGTGCGGAAAGCCTTGAGCTCCTCATCTTCTGGTGCCATATGTATCTGATTATAACCTGCACATCTATCCATAAAACTTAGAATTTCATGATCTGCTATCAAATCCACAATAATCTCAATGATCGATAAGGGAAAATCATCCTTTAGACAAGCCGTACTCAAATCACGTAAGTCTACACAAATGCAAAAAATTTCATTTCGTTTCTTGACAACTACTAGAAATCCATTGTGGATATTTCAATTTCCTTATGAAATTGCCTAGCATCTTGTCTAGTTCTTCATTTACTTTAGGCATAAGATCTGGACGGCTAACCCGCTTAGCTTGATTAATTGGAAGAGCACCACACTTAACTGATAAATGATGAACCGTCACTTTAGGATCTAGCCCAGACATTTCTTTGTAGCTCTAAGCAAACATGTCCTTGAATTCAACCAATAACTCAAAATATTGTTTCTCTTAAGAAGGGCTTATACTGAGCACTCATAAAGATCAATTTAGGATTATCAAGGTCCCTAAGTTGTGCTCCTTAAGTTCATCCATAGTTGGTTGCCCACCATATTCTAACTGCGGTAGGGCATTTAAGACATCTTCTTTCACAATATCCATTGAAGGATCTTCTTGTACTATAATGCGGCATGCAGTAACATACTGCTCGTTCATCTAATATGGCTTATGGAGCTAGTTTTGTATGAATAACTGTGCGCCTCTTTATTTTGAGCATCCCCTGAGTCTTGGATTTCCCAACGGGTCTTGCACATTATATATGAAGGCATTGTACTACAAATTTCGTTACCATCTTTTACTTCTTCTCTTAGTCTTTTAAGTCCTTCATCATTTGTTGTAATATTCATGGCCCCGATCCTTCAAACACGGACTTTTGTGATGACTCTTCAGGTTTACTTTTATAATCTCTAGGTGTCCCTAATCGATGGAATATTGAAGGATGAAGGTCTGAGTAAAACTAGTCATCTTGTGATAAGCACTTTGGTAAGCTTAGACGACTAAAAATAGATTAAGCTCTTGCCTAGGAAAGCTATTTCTTTGTATCCTTTGGATCACGAAAGATCTTAAGGATAGGTTATTGTTATCTTGTGTTGAGATACTTATCTTATCAAACACAGAGGCTAGTCCACCATATGGCTCAATACAGTCTAAAGCTGATCTCCGAGGCAATAGTTGCTTTCTTTGTTCATTATTTGTCTCCTCAACTATTATATAGTTAGTAGCCTTTTCTCATTTTTTCCTCTGAGGATGATTCGTACTGGTTCTGGGTCCCGACTTTGAAGGGCTTAACCGATACCCTTCTTTTCTTAGCATCTTTTGTGTTTTATTTAAACTATGCATGACTTTAGGATTTAGTTTTCCCAAGGATGGAAGATTTCCATAGTCATACCTGGCATTTTCCATTAACCTATATGCCTTTGGATCAAACCCTTCTATGGTTCACATCTCCGATAATGATCCATCTTGAATCGGTTTGACTAAGTGAGAGTTTACCCTTTAATGGTAGCCTTTCTACAATCTGTTGTTTTATCAACAACAAAGTTCAATGCTTCTCTAAATTCCACAGTCCAGTGTATCCAAGGACTTCATGCTTGTTGGTTCTGATGTTTTAGACATCGAAACTTCAACAAAAGGTTATTCACCATCCTTTGTTCGTGCTTTGGGAACATACTTGAAGACTTGTGGTGAAGTTGAGTCCTTACCTGTAGATTTTTCCTTAATCATGCTAACCTTCTATGTTTGTTCTGCAACAACTCAAATGTGTTGTTTATTTGTTTCTTAGACTTTTCATTGAGTGAAATTTTCACAGGTAAAACTTCTTCCGCCTTGTCACCTTCTATGTAAAACTTTGCATCTGCAAAATGTGATTCTACTTTAGTGAAAGGTTTGTTATCACCAAATACTATTTTCACTCCATTCTTGTATAATTATTAAGGCATTGATGCAATGTTGAGGGCACTACTCCATTGACATGTAACAATGGTTGTCTTAACTCAAAGAGGTTGTAGGAGTTTTTTGCCTAGATCACATGGAACAATGTAACTGTCTGCAGTTCCCTAATGCTTAAGTTAAGGCAAATCATCCCGATGGCTCGTTGACCTTCTTGATCAAACCCTTGAATGACTAGGTGGCTCTTAGCTAATTCTTTGGTAAGAATGCCCAATTTTCTCATTGTGAACTTTGGCATGATGTTTACAGTTGATTCCCTATCCACTAGCATTTTATTAACCTTCTGCTCTCTTAGAAACGAATAATGATCGGTTGTGAACTTTAGATCTTAGCTGCAAATCTTCATCAGTGAAAGCGACGTGCAAGGGATGGTTTCTACTTCTATTTCCTCCAAAAGGACTTGTACTTTGATAGGTCCTCCAGCACTTGTACCAAAGCCTTCCGATCTTTTCGAGTAAAGGCACGGCTTTACTTAAATAGATCCATATTGGTAACCCTTTCACCGTCTACACATCATCGGCTTCTTTTTGGGTAGATTACTTTCCAATTACAATCTTCCGTGATGGGATGTCATCATATCTACTTGACTCAACCTTATCTACTTGGCCAAAGTAGCTCTTTTGAAAGAACTTGAACAAAGATACCAAGTGTGGTCAGTGGTATCCATGACCCATATCTTCTTTGAAGAGTCCAGAACTTGCCTTCCTTGCCCCCTGTCTTGTTATCAGGAACTCTTTGTGCTCTTTCATGGGCTTTCCAGGAATCCTTCCTCACAACTTTCTTCCTTCTAGTCACAAGCTTCCATCCTTCGTCATCTTCATTCGCGCTCACGCTGGGACTCTTAGTGCTCTGGACATAAACTTGAACTAGTTCCATTGCTCTAAACTAAATGGTTTTGTAATTCTCTCCAAGACAATCTACTGTAGGAAGTGAGTCAAACACTACACTTGTATGGTTGGATTCGGTCACTTCTTCGATGTCAAGAAGAATCTTTCCTTTTTTGGCAAGTTTTAAATTAACTCTTTCAACACAAAGCATTTGTCACTCAGATGGCTAACATGCCTATGACACTTGCAATATCTTGGATCATCAACTCGCCCTATTTCTTCAGGACGCTTAGACTCTAGAAGTTCTATGATTTTATTTTCAAGAAAAAAATCTAGAATATCTTGTACATCAGAATTAGGGAATGGGTAAACTCTTTCTTCCAATTCTCTAAGTGTATGGAATTACCTTTCCTGAGGTTGCTCCTTTACCATTTCTTGCTTCTTCTTGTCATTTCTAGGAATTTTCAATGGGAAAGCACTCATAGTCATCAACTCTTTGCTCCCTTTTGTTTTCTTTTCATTTTTCCTCAACTCTTTCCATTCCCTTTTAGGCTCAGGAATAGGGGCACTTACATTGGTATGATTAGCAATGTTCAATTCTTTGCCATGAACATAGGTTTCTAGTTCATCAAAGGTGTGTGGCATTACCCCTTGGAGTATATAAAGTAGTTCCCAATGCATCCCTTGCATGCATATCTCAACTGTAGAAATTTTTGAAAGACTTTTTTTGCAGTCTATAAACAGACATATAGCTCAACGTATGCCAACGTTCGATGTAATCCAGGTAGGTTCGTCTTTCCATTGTCTAGTATTGTTGAGTTCTGACAAACTCACTGTCCCAAAAATTCTTTTTCCATTTGATCCCAACTGTCGATTGATTCTAACTCTAAATCAATATACCAGTTAAAGGCATTAGATTTTAGGGAGCAGACAAACTGCTTCACAAAAAAGTCTCTTTCGGTCCTAACGTTGTAGCAACTCTCAATAAAATAAGCAACATCTTGTTTGGCATTTCCTTTGCCGTTGCATTTATGAAACTTGGGAGGTTGGTAGCCAACGTGCAACTAAAGGTGATCAATTTGCTTGTTGTAAGGCTTTGAATACATCATAGTATCTTGTGAAGATGCCCTATAGTATGTGTGAACTGCATTGGTAATCATTTCTTTTATCTGCTGCATTGATGTAGAACCCGCTGCCAAAAGATTCATGTTGTCATCTACTGGCTACCTAGAGGATGATCCTAAGTAGACTTCACCACTAGTTATGCTGTCTCTTTATCCATTCTGGATTTTGATCCAACTTGTTATTGGTCTAATTAGTCTCTCTGATGCTTTGCAACTCTAACTTTCTCACTAAAGCACAGCAATTTCCAGATCCTTGTCCTCGATACAACTTTTCAAGAGCGCGAGCCATGAATGTTAATTGTTCTTCTACTAACAATGCACCTGTCATCATAGCTTGCATATACAATGGGGAAGTGTATGATGCTTTAAACAATGCAGAATCTAACTGCCTTTGCTCTTTTGTAGGAGACTTTGAACGGGATCCGCGTGCTTGAATTTACATTGGAATCATACGAGGACTTGTCATGTGAGACTTCATTTGACACAAAATCTTCCAAAATCGAGGCTAACTTCTTGGATTCGGAACTTTCATCCTTCCTTGCCCCCAGGACGATGACAATTCGTGTCTTTGTGTGATCATCGCCTACGCGATCCGTCATTGTTGCCACTACCTTGGACTTGTTAAGGGTCCACAGACCATTGGAAAAAGTGTCGTCCTTCCATACTCTTTGCAATAGAATAGCTTTTCCGAGTGACTTTGATTGACACTTGAGTGTTCTTAGAAGCCATGAAAGTTGTGAATTACAAATCTTAAAAAACTTGATGAACAAGATGAGATGTAGAGAGGTCCCACTAGGTGTACCAGAAATTTGTAAATGCAAATTTCGTGCCTGAAAATAAACAAGATTCATAAATCCAAAATTTTATTAAATCAGGTTAAAAGGGTCACAACTCTCTGTAGTATTTCAATCGTCGATTGCAATGATGAAAGCCTCTGATTTGATGATGATGATCCAAGGGTTGAGACCGGCTTGATCTTGAAGTGTCGATGTATTTACAAACAATTTGAGGGCTGCAATGGGCTTGATCTCGAACCGTTGAACTCATTCAATTTCTCACAGGAGAAATCAAATGAAAAGTGTGTACGAAGGGCTTGGAGCTTGATCCTAGTTAAAAGGATGTTGGTGAAGAACATGACCCTTGATTGTTGTGGAAGATACGACACCTTCTGTTTCTTGTGCTTGTTGATCTCCCAGATTAGTGAGATCTTGTACTTTGTGTGGTTGATGTGCTTCCAATTGTCCCTCTAAACGAGAATGGCCACATATTTATAGGCCACGAGTGAGGGGTTTAATTTATGAAAAATCAATTATTAGCTCAATTAAGGGTAAATTAATCCCTTAATAAGCTCTAATTAATTTTGCCTCATTTAATCAATTAAAGAGATTTTTGTCTAATTGATTTTATCGAATTTAATCAATTAGAGAAATTTTATCTCTAAATTGATTTTGGAACTTTTTAGCATGTTGGACTAATATATTCCCAACGGGGCTTGATTTGAATTCTTGGTTCAATTCACGAGATGTGGGTCGGACTACTTACTTGTATTAGACTAGTTTTGAAAGATTAGGTTCAAGGCATTGGCTTCATTGGGCCTAAAATTAAACTAAGATTAATATTTGTAAGTTTAATTAATTATAATATTTTTTAATGCCTACAAAAACATTTTATATTTGCTTAGGGTTTTATATCTGGATAGGGATGTTGGACGATTTTACTCCTTAAAATAGTCACATAAAAGTTATGTAACTGACCAAACCGGAGTATTAAATGGGCAAAATCGATGAAATGATCGAGAATATGCATTTTTAAAATTTTAGTGACCATTTAAGCCATTAAGATGATTGAGTGACCAAATTTATAATTCTGGTATAATTGAGTAACCTTTTAGGCCATTTGCTCTTTTACTTTTAACTCTATTTCAAATAATATTCAAAACAATATTCTAAATAATATAAGGACACAGGCAACATGTGCAAAACTAACCTTATTACGATCCAATTTCCACTGATTTCAATATTTTAGATATATAAAATAAGAGAAAAGATGTGCAAGTTTGAAGGCCTTGGAGACATTGACACACATTTTTTGTATTTCATTTTCAACAAATTGATGCATCATTACATTATGTAACTCTAATCAGGGGCAGTTTTAAGGGGTGCGAGCAGGGCCACCGTGTCATGCTCCAAGATTTTAGAAATTATAAATCTTACCTTTAAAATTATTGAAAAATTAATTTATACTCTTATAAAATTTATATTTTACCCCCTTAAATTTTTAAGAAAATATAAGTTAACTTCAATAAATATGTGTGATTATATGTTGCCCTCTGAAGATGCCATTCCTGCATCCGCCCTGACTCTAAGTATACCACTTTTCTACAAAATGTATTTACATAATTTATAATTCGTGTGCTAATGATTAGTAGGCAAAAATTGTACCATCTTTTATGAAGCTGGCATTGAAGTGTCTTCATAAACTTTTCTGTGAATTGTTATATAGAAGTACAAGCTATGCAAGATTAAAATAGGCATAATCAATTCATTTTAAATTGAAAAAATATTGAATACTTTTTTTTTTTTAAATCGAAACTTTGGAGCTTATTGTAATCCCTTTGGACTGCCCTTTATTAGCATGTTATTTAGAATATTATTTGGAATAATTGCTCAAGCAACTTATGTGATATATTTATTAAAATAAAGGTGATTGAAACTTTGTATAAAGAATAAAAAAATAATTATAAAATATTATTTAGAGAAAAATAAATGTAATAGCAATCCAAACATAGTTTTTGTTTTTTTTAACTCTTTATCCTCTAAACCATATTTTGTAATAATTTTCTTAAGGCTAATGATTTTGGCACTTCACTAAAAGATTTAAACACTCCACAATAACTATTGCTTGACCAATTTGATAGAAATGCGCTTGAGCTAGATTATTTAATAATCTTAATATCATGTTTACTCCAAATTTATATCAAATTAGATACTTATATCCACTTTAGTCTCTAATAGACAAAAATTCAGTTACACAATTTTTTTTTTTTTTAAAAAATTGCCATACTAGCTCATTAAAGAAAAAAAAAAAAGATTTGAATAACCAGTACAAGACACAATTAGTTCATACTATAAAAAATATTTTTTTTTAAAAAAATCAACATAAAAATTACTGAACGTCATACAAGGAGATAGCTCCATTTTATAATTGTTTAAAATTTGTTCTAAATAATTAGATTTTATAGTGAATTATGATTTTTTTTTTCCAATTCCATGACATATAGGAGAGCTCTAATATAAGAAAATATTATATTATTTGGATAAAATTTAAAGAAAAAAAGTTTAGGGCTTTATACTAATTTAACTCTTATCAGAAAATGTAAAAAAACAAACTTACAGAGACAAGGCGAACCTTCTGAATTTGATTAGTCTAATAGTTAACGGAAGAAGATGTTAGTATTTGTCATTAAGAAATTAGAAAAAAATATAAAAAATAAAAAGGAAACAAGAAACAAAATGAAGTCAGAGAAAATATTTTTCTCTAATTTAAATATAGCAATAAAAGGTTGAAGGTATAATTGGATCTAGTATTTTGTCCATGGGTATTTTGTCAAGTCAATTAAAAAAGAGTAATTATAGAATGCATAAAACTTATATTAGAGTGCTAAAACCATCAAACATTCTAAAAACTTCCAACTACTATTTATAAAATATATACATCACATTTCAAAATTTTATTACCTTACTTATCCAAAATAATATTCTAAATTGTGACTGTTCGAACCTATTTCAGAAGAAAAAATAAAACGGAAAAAAAAGACAAAGAAGGGCGAAAGTGAAACTATGCAACAGTTAACCCCAAATTTGGGAAAAATATAATTAGATTCGGTCTTGAACCCCGTTTGAGGCAACAATTTTGCAGCATCTTATTTATATCAGTTAATTTATTTATTCTTGGGTTAGTAACAGTTTGTTCTCGTGAACTCAGTGGATAATTACACTTTATCCTTAAACTAAAAGAATATACACTTTGTATTGTTAACCCTATTCATCATTAACAATTTTAAAACCATCAAGATAATCTAGTTAAAATGACTAAAATACCCTTAGTACTATATTTTTTTATGTATTTAATTTTTGTATAGTATTGTGATAATTATTTAAAAATAAGGAAAAATAAGTTATATAATATTTTAATATTAATCCATATCAATATATTTCGCTTCGTCAAATTTTTTTAATTTTTTGGATTTCATTTGATATTATTTCGGAATTGAATGTTTAACTATAATAGCAGAACAATTCACAAATGTGCTTATGTTCTATTGAAAATTTTTCTTTAAGGGTATTGTGTGACAATACATTTTATATAAACTTTTGTGATTTGTTTGATATCTCTTAGTATTTTACACTTTTAATATTTAGTTTAACTTGTGCAAATTGCAATGTCAGGTATAATTTAATTTCAATATTTTCTCACATTTTCATTCCCTAAAATCAAATATATGAATTTGTTATTATAGTTTATTTTTTCGTAATTCTATTATAACTATCAAACATCAAAAGTAAATACGTGAAAAATTAAAATATAAGGCTAAGAATATTTTAATCATTTAACTGAATTTTCTCGATGTGTTAAAATTTTTTAAGGATGAATAACATGAATGGAGAGCAAAGTATATATTCTTTTATTTTAAGAGATAAAGTATAATTATCCACCTAGTTCAGGAGAGGGACAAAGTGTTATTAACCCTTTATTCTATAAAATTGAATCCACAACATATGATCTACAATTAGAGCAAAAAACAAGTCTACATAAGTATTTCCTCAAATCTAATACTATCTTCTTATTATACTTCCGTTGCTTCCATAATTCTATATTAGTGGGTAAGACACACACAATGTGTATGGTAATTAAAAGAAAACAGTGCATTTATACAAAATAACAAATAAAAGTGTCAATAGATCCAGAAAAGAAAGAAAGAAATCCGGCTAAAGATCTAAAATCAGAGAGGTCGTGATTTGATAAGATCTTGCCACATGGACTGAATTTGGAAAGTAGCTTTGAAAAGTATTTTTCAAAAGAAAAATATATAAGAAAAATAGTGGAAGTTATTAGACATTATAATAAGTTATTGGCTTTTTAGTACAATAATTTATCTTGATGGGTACAATACTAAGAATATAAAATGACATCACACATATTTGTACTAAGAAATAAAACAACATCACACCAAACTAGGGACTCTTGTTTTATATATACTAGTACCCAAGGTACACACCTATGTGTGGTTTTAAAAATTAATAGGAAAAAAAGAATTTGTACAAGTTATTGGTAGTGGCAGGTTAACAATAGTTAATAAAAAAAATGATGTTCAAATTTTATATATACTGTAAATATAAACATCTAAAAATATAACTTTACAGGCTCAATGGGAATGTGTAAAATCCATATAACAGTGGTAGATTTTTATCTGCTCGCTTTACTTTTTTACCGCACGGACACTTTCTCTGCCTTCGGCTCCATCTCTGGCGCCAGAAGAACAAAAAGCCACCCACCCGCCTTTTCTTCCCCCTCTGTTATAACAACAGAAAAATGCATTACTGGATTAATGGCAAGGAACGTCGTCGTTTCAGTTTCCGCCCCTCGTTGCAAATCTGTTTCCGTCCTCCTCTCTCCTTCACTTCACCATCTTCACCGCCAACCCGCCGCTTCTTCACTTGGTCTTCTCCTCCGCTGTAAAAATCTCTTCTTTTTTTTTAGTTTCTTTACTTTAATAAAGATGTTGTTTTGTCTATAAAGATTGGATTTTTATTATCTGGCTGGTTTTGGAATGTGCTCAAGTTTCATATCTTTTTAGTGTCCCAGAATAATTTTTTTGCTTATTTATTTATTTTTTATTTTTCTGGGTTTGTTTTAGAATTTCGAAATATTATTTGGGTTGGTTTTTATTTTACTCGTAATTATTTTTGCTTATTTGAGTGTGTTTTTGTATTTAATTTTTGAAGGAGAGAGAGAGTGCGTGTGGGAATGTGTCACTAAGTGTGTGATGTTGTGTTTTTGAGTTAGTCAGTAGTGACTGTGTGTGATTGCGTGTGTGATTGTATCCGAATCTGTGTTTTTGAGTGTGGGTATCTGTGTGTATGCGTGTCTGTGTATTTTACAATTTGTGAGTGAGTCAGCGACACAGATAGGAAGAGTGAACTTTATTTATATGCTTGAAGACATAGAAGGAAAGGAAATTATATATGATGTTGGCAGAGGATATTCATTGATGCGTGTGTGTATGTGAGTGTTTGAGTCCTCGAGCATGTGAGATTTAATTTTTGTTATGTTTTTCAACTCTCGGAAACCATATGTACCATGTATCCACCAAGCAATGAAGAGTCCACTTATTAATTGCTTAATTCACATTTCTTATGACTAAATGTATATGCAATAAATTCTGTTACCAAGTTCTTCTGACTTTTATTA
The DNA here is from genome assembly GCA_025175665.1 of Cinchona pubescens. Taxonomy (NCBI): domain Eukaryota; kingdom Viridiplantae; phylum Streptophyta; class Magnoliopsida; order Gentianales; family Rubiaceae; genus Cinchona; species Cinchona pubescens. The sequence goes on along the minus strand of JANKKI010000209.1, from coordinate 637,825 downwards.
TGTTTAAATATTTATGATGTAGTAGATGGATTATGTAAAAATTACTAAGTACTTTTTCATTCTCAATATTATCAGACAATATGAGCAGAGATGTCTTAAAGAACGAAAACGTTTCACACAAGCATGCAAAAGGTCAAGCAATTGAGTTGTATGATGGAGGAAAAAGATTTGAGTCATGTTTTGTGGTGGAAGGAGGTAAGCTAGAGAAATGGCTTTCTTTGTGGTGTTATGCATTAAATGTGTGCATATATGTATTGCATAATATCGCCAAACAAGTCAATAAAAATTGTTGTGGTAATTGATTGCATGATTTGTTTCTGCTGTCTTTCAGAAAATGCAGATGTGCACAAAGCCTTCTTCTGTTTCACTTGTCAAGAGACTTGCATATACTAATTTGCTGGGTGTGGATAGCAACTTGAAAAATGGGAGGTGAGTCCTTAGTTATCTTTTGGTCAACTTTAGTGGACTTTCTGTCTCCTCCTTCTGTTTTCAACTTCCTTTTCTACTTCAAGATCATTTATGCTTCTCTGTCTTTTGTTTTAAGAGAAATTTATCTTTCTTAATTAGTTTAAACCTTTTCTGTTTGACATTAGTGGAATTGTACTATGGGAACCGAGGAACTCTGTCTTTTGGTAGCCACTAACAGTAAGATTAAGAGTCGGAAAGGATTATCCAGTGTGTTTATCTGTACCTGCATTTCCTAATTCTTGTGACAAAATTTTGTTCCATGTGATTCACAATATTTTGTAAGAGGGAACCAATGCAATAGAATTTAGGGAATGAATCATATGGCTGTAATCTGATACATCTGCTCCTGTTCATGCTAAAGTCGAGTTGTGAATCAAAAATACTTAAATCCGACAGTGACGTTGGTGATATCAATAACAAGATGGCCTTTTTGTATGTTCGTGGTTTGGAGCATTTTCTGAAGCATATAAGTACTTGTTTTCCTTATCTTGGATCATGTGCATTATATTCCAACATCCCTTGAGTTAAGAGGTAGAGTTTCTATAATGGCCATAAGGAAATTCACTTCGTGCTGTTGGCAGAAATATGTAAAAGCCCATTCCCTAGTGATTATGTTTTTTCTACCTAATATTTTGTGGAACTTAGGATTGATACTGGACTTTTGTTTCTTTCTCATCCTATGTATGTAAATTCTCTGTGCTTGTTTAGATAGAGCTGGTCATTGACTTCTTGACTTAGCGGACAGTATATTTACTTTCTAGCATTGTTTTTTTTTTAGTCTTAAGGAAGGAAATCTTAATTGGGAAATGTTGCAGTTCTATAAGTCAAAGTTTCTGCACAAAGTTTTGCTGTGCAGAGTATGTTCTTCAGTTTATTCTTCTCTCACCCGATATTCTGATATTTGGTTACCTTCCCTTGAAATGACACCTTCTGATATTATTTGAACAAGTGAATTTGAGAAAATCATAAATTTACCTTTTACTGGTTGGGGATTTTTATGAAGCCATTGGGATTGATGCTGAATCCTTGTTGAATATGCTGGTCTGAATCCTTTTGGTGGTTTGCGTTCAGATAGTATTCCAAGAGCAGGTTGTCCTGTAGTGCTAGGGATTTTCTCTCCAGTGTAAAGCTACTGCTTCTTAAGCTTTTGGTTTCTCATTTTCTCTTGGTGAAGACATCTGCTAGAATATCCAATCAAAGCCTCATGGTTTTCCTTTTTTTTTTTGTTCCCTGTGCTGGGATCAAGAAATTGTTCATTAGATGACGTGTGTAAGCACTGAAAATTTGGATACATATACTCAAATGCATACATGTTGTGTTTGGGGTTCTATCAGTGTTTTTCTGCAGAAGGCTGTAATATGTTGTTATAGTTTATTTTCATTGTTAATGCCTTAGAAAAGACATTTTTGTATAACCTTCTCATGGCATACACTTTGACACTAAGAACCCGTGAAGACTGTTGGGAGGCATAGTCCCAAATTCCTCTTATATGTTCTTAACTTATTGGAGCATCTGAGTTATTAGTTGCAAATGGTGTTAGGTACAGATTGGTCTATTTTTTCATTATCTTGAAATTGTCACTGTAAGCAGAAATTTTACTGAATGAATATCTTTAGTGGTTGATCCATGAAGAAGAAATGATTTCCCTCAGGTTTCAGTCTCAAGTACTCTCACTTGCTATATACAAGTGCTATTAAAATGGCGGAGGGAGAGATCATTGCCCTTTTCATGTTTATGTTTTTGAATATATTTTTTGTTATTTTGAAATTTTTTATGAGATTGCTTTCTGATAATTTTCCTGTCAAAGTTCCTGGTGCTGATTTTTTTGTATTGTTTTTCTCGCTGTGCTTCTTTGGCAGAATTTAAGACAGACTTTGGATGACCTGACACGCCATGGCTTTTCTGTTGTGAGTACTATGGCATGACATGTTACCTCAGCTCTTCTATTTCGGTGTACTTAATTGTTTGGAAACCAATCGCTGGGGACAAACCAAGCAGAAACACTTAGAATTTCCATTTTACATATATATGTGCTCAGACAAAAGCCTCTTAATACCTTTTCAGCATTCTAGATGGTAGTGATTGTCACTGAAGCTTCTTGTGTTCTCTCTCATTTGTATTAAGTTGAAATAGAAAGTTTATTTTCGTCTCATATGAATTTTTTCTACAGAAACATGCTACACATACATTGCATATAAAAGAAGTATCTTCACTGCCCTAGATATTGTTTAAAGACAAAGCATGATTTTATCTGCAATCTTAAGTTCTGAACCCCATTCTGTTAAACTTTTGCCTTGAGTCTTTATTTCCTTTTTGTATTCCAAATAATACCCTCAATGTGGCAAGGTTCCCTTTTCCTTTACTAGAAGGCTGAAAAATTTTCACTTTGCTCAGCTGCTCATTTAGTAAGCTATAATCCATTGGTCTTCCAAGCAATAGATTATCTTCCTGAGGTTTTGCCTAATGATATTGTATTGGAGAAATGATGTTGGCTAGTTTCTGAAGTGTTTGTATTTTATATGTGCATAGTGGAGAAAGTTCAGGGTCCAACTCATGCTCGTGGATGTAAAAGTCATTTCATATCAGGTATGCTTTCTTAATTATTTTGTGTGCTTTAAAATTTTCAAGCTTGAGAAGTCATTTAGTAATCTTCTTATTTTCATGTCTTCATGAAAGCTTTTAATTGTTATCCTAACCACATTGGTTCGTTTGTTATATTGACTTGTTCAAGGTGATGGGCTTTCATTAGCTACCTACCTGTTTCGGGTGATAGATCATGTAGATTCAACTATCCATCATTGACATCAGTTATTGTACCTTTTGGTATTGGTCTAGTTGCTCCAATTTCATCTGTTGGGATTATTGAAAAGGATGTAGGTTGGAAGGATTATTGTTAGTTTAGTTGTTATTGGGAAATGAATACTACTAGAAAATATTTTGTGATGCTTGAACATGCATATATGAATTAGATACGTCGTTCATCAAGACGTCCACATGTAATATTAAATATTGGCGTGAAATTATTTGATAATTTCATGCTTAGCATGCCTTTGTATAGGCAACTCAGTGCTTTAACGGTTGGATATATGGATCTAATGGGGGAAGATGATTCTATCTTCAAAACAATAATAACAAAATTGAAAATCAGAATCCAAATTTCGGCAAAAACACTACTACAAATGCATAAAATGTGAAGCTTATTTTGCTCCGTACTAAAAGTGAACGTAACGAACGCACAACATTTGATAGTACTTCGGCAAATGGTTTTGTTGTGGCCCACTTAAGATAAAGGTAGCTCTAGAGAAGGACAATTCTATAATTAGCATTTCTAGTGAACCATTTAAAGTGGTTATTAAGAAAGGAAAGGCAAGCTCACTTATTACTGGTGCAAAATTCAGGGAGAAGCCCAAAAGTAAGGAAGAAGAGGTGGGAATTCAGGTTCAGTTGTTAGTGATTCAATTGTCAGCAAACAATCCTTTATTAGGCCCAAAATTGAAAAGGCCAGGTTATCCAAAGATTGAGGATGAAAAGAAGGGGGCCAATGATTCAATTGTCAATTGTCAGCAAAGAATCCTTTATAAGGCCTAAAATTGAAAAGGCTAGTGATCCAAAGATTGTAGATAAAAAGGAGGCCAATGAAAAGTCAAGTGGGTTGAAAATGGTTTTGATCCACCAACAAATAAGACTCTTCATGACAAATATGTTACAATCTAAAAAATACTTCCTCCACTTAAAAGAGCCAACTAAAATGGCTATTGGAAAGCCCATTACTAAATTGAATGGATATGACTATGATGGGCCAAGGAAAAATGGTAAGTATGTGTTTGGGGGCCCATTGAAGAAGGCTAAATTTATTTGGCTTCAGACTCCGAAGTGGGCCCTTAACCATTTGATGTGGCCGCTGCAATGGTTGAAAGGAAGTACCCGTTGGAAGAGGATCGAAGCTCGGTGTTGGATGGATAGAGCTTGGATGAAAGCGTGGAAGGACTTAGGTCGAAGCTCGAGAGGTGGTGAACGGGGCTTCCACCGCTCTATGATCACGGATACACCTCGAGTAGCTTTCGGTCAACATAAAAGAAGACACACAAATGGTAACATTGGGTTGTTCTCGTGCTTTGGTAATATTTGTGGTTATGAGTGCCAATGTATTTGTGGTAAGCCACCATGAAGAAAAACCATGGTTGCCAAGAATAAAAAAAGCCCATCAATTGGCAGTCAACCATTCTTTTGAAAAGCCCAACACCAAAACCCAAAAAAGAAACATGTTTATTTTGTTTATCTTTTTATGGGCCGATTGTGAAGCAGCTGTTGAAGAAAAAATAGGGTATCTAATTTCCTAACCTGAGCCAGAGCCTAAAGAAAATCTAAGAATGAAGTTTTGGATTTCATGGCTGTGTAACCAGGTTTGTTGAGGCAGGTGATGGATTTGTAAGGGATTGTTGTTGCTACTAGGCCATTTTTCTTCTCTTCATTTCTTCTTCTACTTGTTCTTTTTCTATTTTTTTAAAAATTCTCTTTTAGGTTGTATTAAAAATTTGATGTGTACCAAAAATATTTATCTGCATTTCCTTCTTGCTTCATTGTGGATTTCAAAGTTCAAGCTGGGTTATATATCTATAAACACACATACACACAAGAAAAAAACACGTGCATCGCACATATAATACTCCTGATTTGTTGGATATTTTTATTTTTTAAAAAATAAATAAATAATCAGTGAACGATAATATAAAGTACAAAGTGTGAATTAATAATATATAAAATAGTTATAAAAGACTGTTTTTATTAGGAATAAAAAAAAAGTAAAACAATTTGAATATATATATATATATATATAACAAATTACAAAATAATATTTTTATATTTTTCTCAAGTATAAATTTGCCGAATTTTTCTACTCTTAAAAATTTATACAATCTTATTATGTATTTATGCCAAAATTTCGTACTAATGTAATGAAGAAAAAATTTGAATATACATAATAGTTATAAAAACTACTTTTATTTTATTTTTGATCAAATATAAATTATACACATGTATGCATGTAGAGAATATATTGGTTTTTTTATTCCGTTACCGAGAATATATTGGCATTTTTTTCATATTTTTTAAACTTATAATAACATTTACTTCAAGACTCCATCGACGTTATGAACTCTTTTTCTTTTTGGGTATTTTTTAGTCATAACATAACTTACTACTTTGTTTCTCTTTTTTTGTCACGCATAATATACCATAATTAAATAATTTCGTGTCTAACATGTCCTTAATGAAGTACCTATCTAAAATACTTCCCATATAATCTAATAAGACTATCTCTTTTTTCTAATACTACTACTATATATTTGTTATATATATTTCAAACTACCGTAATAAAATTATTTATATTTATATTCTGAAATTTTAGCATAAATGAATAATGAGATAGTAGAAATTTATATTTGTGTAAAATATTAAAATTAAAATTTCAACAAATAAGAAAAAATGAATATAATTAGAATGTAAAGATTAAATAAATCAAACAAAAATTATATAATGTATAAGAAAATAAACAAATTAAACTAATAAAGTCTTCGTATTATGGATAGGTATCGCATAATATATTAAAATCATTATAAAAAAATTAAAATAATAATTTGTTCTTTATCTTACTTTGAAATGCACCGAATATTCATGAAAATATTCTTTATCTTATTTTAAAATGCATGAAATGCTAATGAAATAATTGTTTCTCCTTAACACATTACGAAATTTTAGCATAAATATATAATAAGAAGGTAAAAAATTTTGAGAGTACAAAAATCATTTATATTTGAGCAAAGAACAAAAACATTATTTTGTAATTGTTATATATTTTCTAATTGTGTCTCTTTTGTTTTCATAATAAAAACAATCAATCTTTTATAAGTATTATACATATTTCAAATTAACTACAATTATATTCCTTTCTCTAATTATTCATTCAAGTATGCTCTTGTATTTTAGTTTGTCAAAAGATTTCAACTCCAAAAAAAAAATACTCTCGATCTTTAATTGAGATAAAATATTTGTTAATTTTCTATCTCTTTAACAGTATTTTTGGTTACTATATTCTTAAATTTAATAAATTATTTTATAGAATATTATTTTAGAGGAACTACTAATGAAAAACAAGTTCAATCTATGATACAACGTATAAAATAATCATTGTAACATATAGTAGAATTGTACATATAATTTGTGGAGTGACAATATAGATTCAATACTTCAGTAATTAATATAAAAACACATATTATGCAAATAAATCATACTATTAAATATTCTAAATAGTTGCAGGTATATATTGAGTTTAAATTTCAACTTTAGAAATTACAATACCAATTATTACAGCATTTGATAAAATAATAAAGAAATATTGGTTCACATAGAGTAACTATTGATAGGGTAAAAAAAATAAATTCAACCAATTGTACGATTCATGCCCAAAATAGTCTAAAATAATTATTGCAAGACCTACAAGAATACTATGTATAAATTGTAAGAATGACAATATAAAAAAATAAGTAGTTAAATACTATAAAAGACAACATAAATTCTTTCAATATAATCATACTATTAAATATTCTAAAATAATTGTAGATATAGATTGAATTTTGTCAATTTTGAAAACTATAATACAATTATTCACTATTTAACGAAACAATAAAGACATAGATTAAATGTCTTGTAAACAATAGAAGGAATTAATTAAAAAAGTACGAAAAATTACAAAAAATAAATTCATATATTTTTATTGAGTTTCATTTTGTTTATATATTTCATAAATGTAAATTTAATTTCATATTAAAATACTATGTCAAAATAATGTAAGGAAGAAAAAATTTAAATATACATAATAGTTATAAAAACTACTCTTATTTTATTCTTGATCAATAGAATATAAATTATTTTTATGTATGTATGTAGAGAATATATTGATTTTTTTTATTCTATTACGGGGAATATATTGACATTTAACCATATTTTTTAAACTTATAATAACATTCAGTTCAAGACTACATTGACGTTCTATACTCCTTTTCTTTTTTGGACGTTCTGAACTCTTTTATTTATCTTAATTGTATTTTAATATAATATTTTACTGTGAAATTAAAATTTTATTTATTAAATACATAAACAAAATGTAAAGCTAATAAAGATGTATGAATTTTATATTTTTATTTTCTATGTAATTTTTGTGATCAATTCCTTGAATTGGTTATCAAGATATTTAATATACATCTGTGTTGTTTTATTAAATAGTGTAACAATTGCTTATAATTTTCTGAGTTGACTTGGAAACTCAATCTGTATTTGCAATTATTTAGAGTATTTAATAGTATGATTTTATTTACATAAATTATGTTATTTGTTTACATTACTTGCCTACTTATTTGTTCTAAGAGACAAATAATTGTTCTACAATATTGTGAGCATGCATCATACTATGAGTTGATCTTTTTTTCCTATATTTGATCGTATAATTTTTTTATTAAGAATAAAAAAGAAACAATTTGAACATATAAAACTGTTATAAATAATATGTTTTTTTTTATTTGCTAAAGTACAAATGATTTTTTTACTGTTAAACTTTTCTATCTTGTTATTATATATTTATGCCAAAATTTTGTAAAAACTCAAGAAAGAAACATAATAGTTATAAAAACTGCTTTATTTTATTTTTGGTTAAATATAATTTCTTTTTACAAATAAAAATTTCTACCATCTTATTATGCATTTATTTCAAACATTTACATAAATCTAAATAGGTGGTAGTGTTCTTATAAATAAGTAATTAAATAGACAAAAAATTCATTGAGGACTTATTAGGCATGAAACTATTTAATTAATGGTATATTAGGTGTGACAAAAAAATAAGTGGTAGTATTATTAAAAATAGGTAATTAAATAAATGAGGAGTAATTTTATTATTTTTTCTATCACAATTTATATTTCATTAAGGGTGGATATTTTAAGTATCACAAAAAGGGGAGAAACAAAAATAGGTTATGTTTTCCTTTCGGGATTGAGAATTATATTTTATTAAGTGACAGATATTTTAGTTATCACAAAAAAATGGAGAAACACTTTGCATATATATAATTGTGTGTATATATATATATATATATTGTTGAATATATGTTGAATTTTATCAAGACTATTGATTAGATGTTAACGATTTACTAGGTGAAGTTATAATATAGCTTTCAAATCATTGTCTCCATGCTCCTTTATGTCTGACAATCCAGGTGATTTGTAGTGGGTTGCTTAATTAGGCAGTAGTGTGGATTATTTTGTCAAAAAATATTGTTCCAAATGGTAAATATGCACAACTTATTAAAGTTTGATGCATTTCAAACTTGAAGGCTTCAACATTAGCAAAGATGGATTAACAACAACTAGTTTTTTTGAGTTCTTGTTTGACACATTTGAATTTTGAAGTGCTGTTAGCTTCCCTAAAAAATGTTTAAAGTTTAAACTTTAAAATTGCAAGATATAGATTGCCTTCTTTGTTATTTGTTCTAAACATGGGAAAAGATCTCACTGAATTCGTAATACCACAACGAAGGTTTGAGCTTATCATGATGTTCATTTTCCTTTTTCTTTTCTTTTTTTCGTGATGTTCATGTTACAATCCTTTGTTTTGTTTTTTTTCTTTGAGTAAATGACACCAATGGTATCTAATCTTTTTCACAGAGTTAAACATTGATACTTAATCGTATAATTGTATCATTTTAATACCCTAACTTCTCAATTTACGTCTAACAGATACTTTTCCCAAATTTTGGTGATTTGAGAATGGCCTAGAGCCTCACATGTCGTGTGCATGGTAACTTTTCAAGGACAATTTTAAAATATAAAATATGCAAAATGACGCCATTTCAATATAAACAAATTTATAAAACAAAAAAAAAATCCATTGAATTTATTATTAATACCCTATATCATTTTCAAATAAATGAGTAAATATTTCCTAAGTCGTTGGTGTATAATTTTTTTTTATTATTACAATCTAGTGTAGATGCATACACATATGCATTGTCTGAATTTCAGAAGTTATTTTTGCATATATATACATAAATCTACTCCCAATAATATAAAAAATTTCTTACACTAATATCAAAGATTAATACAAAATTAATTTGTTTCAACTTTATTTATTTTTTAAATGAATTTACAAGAAGAATTTGCAGACAGTCTCGACTGGACTAGCAAGTGAATTTTGTGAAAAGACCGTGTGCTTAGAAAAGCAATTAGATTAACTGCTCTGGATTAGGAGATCACATTTTATAGCAACAAAGGACCCCAAAACAAGAATTTATTTTGTTTTATAAGGGGAAAAAAGATAGAGATAAAACTAAAACAATTGGACCCGATTCTAAAGCAGACAGCAAAGATTGTTTTCAAGCAGACTTGCTGCTTACTGAGAGCTTAGCTTGTCATAATCCACATCAATCTATTTGAGATCTCCCATCTCTCTTCTAGCAAAAGAAATGAAAGCAAAGAATAAGAGAACTCACTAACTCAGCTCTTACATAATGAAATAGATACCCCTGAACAACACAGAAGTAGCATCGCAACTTAGAAGCATGTATGTAAAATACATTTATAATTTCAACAAGAATCCAAATTTGTTCTGCGTAAAAACAATGCATTGTCGGAGTCCTGGCAAGTGCCCCACTGGGTAGATTTCAGCTGCAGCTGGCCAGCTGGGCATTGACTTGAAACCACAAAAAATTTATGAAACTCCTAAAAGTGCTACAAATTCACAAGATTAATATTTATCACTGCCTGTGAAGTCCATAAATCTATAGGCTCTATTCTTGTAATTGTTGAAATTCCTCTCTCAACAGTTCAAAACCAAGAAGTACAACATGAAAAAGCCAAACCAAAACGGTAAGTTGCTCATATTCAAGTACAGTGAACCCAAGCCAGTTATTGCTGATGCTGCAGCAGTATATGGAGTAGCTAGTTATTTGGCCCTCTTTGTGACCCATTCGTCCAGGAAAGTTCATATATGTTGTTGATACACAGCGCTGCAATTACAAAATCCTAATTGTCATGTCTAACAATGCGAGTTAGAGACTGACCCAGAGCTTGCAATTTAGAGCAATTAATACTCATGCAGTGAGTCGCATACTATTTCTGAATAGATGACAACCCTGGAGATATCGAATTAGTAAGCACCTGTCTACTCCAAAATGCAACTCCCATTTGAATAAAGATCCCCTAGAAGAAAATTACGCTTTTAAATTCAGTATGCCCAAAATATAAGAAAATGGGGGCAACAAGAGATTGGTCAATAAGCTGACTGGACCTTTTACCTCAAGGTACATGTATGTGGTACTATCAGTTGGAACGACACCATTTTTGCACCCGGCTTCAACAACCATGTTGCACAATGTCATTCTTTCTTCCATCTATTATATAAAAAGCAATTTAATCATGAATAATCATCAAATCATGCAAAGGTCTAACAATCTATATAAAAAATGAAAGGTTTGGAAACTCACAGTCCAACTCTCCACAATAGTACCAAAAAACTCCTTGGATTTATGTATTGCAACAACAGATTTCACACCAATAACTTGCAATTTGAAGATCAATAAGTGCTCAGAATTCAGTTTTATATCTTAAAAAGAGGGGCAATCTAGATTTAGCTTAATTTAAATGAGCTCTATGTACTAATCTGTCTCGATGTAACAACTTTCTATGATCATAAGTTAGTGAAACTTGCAAAATTAAATCTTCTGCTAGCAAATAATCAGGCATTTCACCGTCCATAAAAAATCTCAAAGTGGGTGGCATTAGGCATCTGCAATCAGATTTTTGAAAGTTCAGTGAGATTCATACAGTCAGGTGTAAAAAACAATCTGTTAATGTAGCATGCAGAAAATAACTTCCGACTGAAATAATCTAAAAATAGAATCGAATTCTGAAAAAACAGGGAAAACCAAGCATCAGGTTTAAAGTAGTGAGCTATTTCCAACTACCGAAATATACACCGAAACATGTGAAGTCCTAAATGCACACTGGTACATAATATTTCTCTGCAACGTGTATCTCAAAAATCATATGGACTAAGATGGACAAAATAATAAGTTAAATGTATCACGACCAAACAAAAATCTTAAACTCACTTTTACATGATCACAGATAACAGTTACACTTGAAAATTGCAATGATGAAAAATATAACTGGAAATCAACTATCACCGTCAAAGATGTAAATGATCATCTAGAACTGAATGAGCTTGAGTGTATGTGATCAATTATCTCATGCAGTTCCACAAGTATTGAAAGATTGCCAAGGTCTAATTTATAAGTACATGTGCATATGTATAAAATCCTTAAAGAAGGACATAAAACCATACAAGCCAAGTACCCAGGAAGAAGTAGGAAGCTAAGACAATGAAACTCAAGCCTCACAGGAAAGACACATGGTAACATCCTAACAATGAAAATTACAACAACAGACCAAGCTACAAGTGACAGAGAGACTTAGTTGAGTGCAATCAGGAGTCTCACCATCAGACTGGAAAAAAATAAATAAATAAACTGATGTTATACCTTAGCAAAAGCTTTCCTGTGTTTGCTGCAAATCAGCATCTGCAATTCCAGTAACAAAGTACCCAAATGTTCCAGCACCAGCAGTACATGTGTGGCCTGTGGAAGTTTGTGCCCAACAAGACCTGAAGGATTCACGCAGAGGAACACAATAACACATTTTAGTGACCATGCATAAATATTTGAATCTTTTCAGAACCTATTTAAATGAGGTTGGCAAAATGTGAACCTCTCTCAGTCTGCAGTGACCTTCTTGGGCGAAAGCAGCATGGCATACACCTCGGTAATCAGGATTATCCTGTAAAATTATTGCATGAAAATATAGAAATATCAAGTTTGACTGCATTAACATTTACAGCAGAATAAAAATCAAAGAAACACATCTGGCTTCACTAAGCCATGCTAGTGCTTATTCTAGATTGTAACATGTTTTATTCCAATGCATATGGGCATGGGCATATGTCTTGCAATTATTGGTCAAAATTTGTTCTTCTGACCAGTAAGTAGAATCTCAATTCAAGACATTACCAACCAATGCATTGTTTGAGATAGTTTTCTTGACTAATTAAAGTAGAAGATAGTGAATGAAGGACTTAAAAGCAATATAAAAACAAAATGAACAAAAAGAGATTACCAATGGTGTTGGGAAATTCAGACAAGTTTATGGAAATTCGACAGCATAATTAATATTTAATATACACAGCATAAATGAGAGATACACGGAATCGAGGACATCCTTAGCTCAGCTCTTTACCAGGTAAAAGATTCGTGAAAGGTTTACAAGTTTAGACTGAACATTGCAACTTAATGATTCTACAAATTATGTGAATTTGAGGATAACTCAAATAAATCAGTTACACTGATGAAAATCAGATAAATTTTCCTGAATCAGAAAATTTTTCATCCTAAAGAGAAGAGTACCTCTTGCATGAGAATCCAAATAGCCAGCCAGAATCATCTTCCTGCTTTCAGAGTGTCCTGTAAGGAATAAACAGTGAGCTACCATCAGACCTCAGCCAACAGAGTTTTGAATTTCACGTAACTGATTTCATATGAAGTCCGGAACCTAACAAATATCCGAGAAAAACACAAGATAAAAAGAATTAGTAAAACTTAATTCTCAGCTTAGAAGATAACAACATAAATAATACAATGCATAATTCATAAAAGGAATAAAAATGGTAGATTTAGTTTTTGAGAAATTATTAATAACATAAGTTATTTAGGACATCTACAAAATCCAAGTTATTAAACTTGACTAATTTCCGGGGTGGAACCCTGAAGCATCTCAGTGTGTTTAGGTGTGCCAAGTTGATCATGAATTAGATTAACATCCGGTTGGTAAAACCTTTTGCACTTGCAATATAATCCCACTCATTCTTTTATATCTAAGATATCAGACTATCTAAACAACATATTTGGAGTAGATCTTGATCAATAGGAATAGTCCTGATTTTCTTGAGAAATAATAATCCAAAGCCCAAAAAAAATATTATGAACCCAAAAAAACAAAAAAAAAGGAAAGTTTTCTAGAAGAAGCAAGTACAGAGCTTTTGCACCAACTTTTCAGCAATTTTGACCTCAGAATTAAGATTTAGACCCAAAGAAAAAATATTGATCACCAATCGTAATGTCATGAATATGGGATATTTTGCGACCAGTCAGAATTAGGGCTGCTGCTATTCTCTGGACTGCACCTTTTCTCTAAAAAGGAGACAGCCTTGCTAGTTTGGTTTGGCTTGCTAATAATTGGTGGGAGTGTAAACAGTAGTTTTTCACAATTGTAGAGCTGGAGTGTTTCAAGTGAAGTAAGCTTCCAAACCAATTGGGCAATGATTTTACTCCAAAATTCCTTATAGTAAGATGTTTTAGGACAGAGAGGTTAATTTATCAGAATTGGGTAAGCGTAAGCAAGTGAGAGTGAGAGAAAGTGTTAGGTTTAAATTGGGAAATTCTTACATGGATCCGATCTACGGTAAGTGGAATGGATCTCTTGGTTCACATTCATCTACATCACCCTGAAGAAATTTATTTTAATGAGTTAGAGTGATAGGATGAATGTGAACCAAAAGATCCATTTCACCTACTCTGGATCAGGTTCATATAAGAATTTTTCTGTTTAAATCTAATGGAAATAAGGTGAGATTGGGGCATTAAAAAACATGTCAAGAAACAAGTTTTGAAGAAGAGAAGTACAATCTACCTCGAAGTCAAATATCTAAGGGATAGAGAAATGGGTTAACCCAATGCAATTGTAGATCCTTAAAACTCGAAGGGCACTAAGGTATTGGTGTCCCCTAGAAATTGACTTCAACCCACTGCACCAATCTATACTTAACATCTTAAGTGACACAAGTCTAAGAGAAAATCGTCCTTATTAGTATTACAGTTACTAGTATGCAATTGGTTACTTTGGGCTTCTAAATGTTGAACACCACCAGAGTTGGAATCTAGAAACTGCATCAAATCATGACAATCCCATATATCCAGTGTTGTAAGATTTGGGTTGTTCTGGAACAACCCATTAAGCAGCTTAGTGAGCTCCCTCACATCCCTAATGAAGAGACATCTGAGGGTGCTCAATCCACTACAAATCTTTGTTACTATCCCTAAACCATGGTTGATGTAACCGATGTACAAGCCCTTGAGACTCAAAAAATGACTTGAAGCAGTGTGGCTAATTGGGGGCAATTATGAATCTCTATCTTCTCAAGGATAGGAAATACCGAAGTTTGAGATGATGCTTCTGTCCAATCTATTAGATTCCACATATCTTCAATAATGAGATGCTCAAGTGACGGGAACAACTTTTTGGATCCTTAACTACTACTTCTAGTATGTCCTGTCGATTCACCGTAAAAGGAAGACCCTATGCTAGTTATGCCATCTAGTTCTACCAATTTAAGAGTTTTGAGGAAAGTCATATCCCCAAGAGTCAATAATTCTTTACATTTTTTACAATTTCTCAATTCTAACTTCACCAATTTATTAAGTTCTACAATCCACTAGAAAGTTGATCACCAAAAAAATTTCTAATAATCAAGCCTTCAACATTTCTATGGGGTTACAAGCCTTCAAACACTTGATTTTCTTCCTTCTCATTTTAACTCCTATCATCTCCCCAAAATAATCTTAACTCCTCAATATTTGACTTCTTGACCAAATTTGCAGACTCGGCTTATCACTTCCTTTCCTTTCACTAATTCAAGATTTCTTATTTCAAAGCTTCCGCTGAGATGTTCTAAACTTTTCAATTCTCCAATTTAACGACCATTCTCCTTACCAATATTAACAAATGGTAATTTTTGAAGACAATTTAATCGTTCGATCTCAACAAGCATCATATCACTGGAATTCTCCCGAGCGAAGAAATCAAAGTGCTTAAATTCCCAAAAAAGTTTTGAAATTTTTTGGGAACTTTCTCAATGATTTACAATCTCAAGCTCTTAACATCTCCAAACTGTACAGCTCACAAACAGAGTCTAGTAATGTTTTAATTCTATTATCTGATGCATCAAGGTATCTAAGGTGAGACAACTTACCAATTGATTTAGGAAGCATCTTGAGACTCGATGATATTAAGTTTAAAATCACAAACATTTCAAAAATGATATCACACTATCATCAATTAATGTGTTCTCAAACAAA
This sequence comes from Cinchona pubescens, assembly GCA_025175665.1. Taxonomy (NCBI): domain Eukaryota; kingdom Viridiplantae; phylum Streptophyta; class Magnoliopsida; order Gentianales; family Rubiaceae; genus Cinchona; species Cinchona pubescens. Next base: position 622,124 of record JANKKI010000209.1, on the reverse strand, counting down.
AATAATGTTGTTATGTACCTGAAACTCTCATTAAATGGAAATGATAATGTGTATCTCTTCTCCACCACTTCTTTCAAGTGCAAGATACCGAATAGGAAAAGTTTCATGATCGTCAACTCTTGTAGAATCTTTCAAACTTGTGGCTTTCGATTTAGAGGTATATTGCAACAAATCGTGCACGAGATCGTACATTTTGCAACACCAGACATTCCCATAGTCATCCTTCATCGTCTTGCAACAAGTTGCTATCCAACAAAATCGAAAAGAAGGTGTCACCAACTTTCTTCATGTCCATGTTGTTTGTATTTGAAGGAAGAAATCCTTCTGCTGCCCAAAGTTGGATTAGTTGATCCTGTTTTTATCTCATAATCCTTGGGAAAAATTGAACAATAGGCAAAACAATTTTTAAGAGATGGATATGGAAGATGATCAAAGCTCAACTTCAAGATTTCAATAATATTATCTTTGTCTCCAACTAAATTTTGAAGTCTGATCTCTAAAGTTGTAAGCCATTCATCTCTTCCTTTATTGCACAACATGCTGCTAAGGACACTTGAACTCTAGCTAATGGTAAGCCTTGGCATTTCTGTGCTATCTAGAATCCAATATCCTGAAGCCCTTCTAGCACTTCCTTACTTCCAAATGCATTTTCTTTTAGGATGAGCCTGCATTTATCATCTGATATTTTTTTCAAGGAATAATTGGAAGAAGAAGTTCTTGTGATTATTGCTACTAGTTGGTTACGAGTTGTCAAAAGATTGCAATTTCCATGGGTTGAGCAAATATGTGAAACCCAGCCTTTTCGGCCTATCGGTTGTTTTGGCCCATTAATAACTATTAAGCCCATGAACTACTTTTGGTGTTTATTAATTATTAGGCAAAGAGTGAAGGATTAAAGTGTTAATTTTTGATAAGTTGGTTACATTATAAGTGTGAGCCATAACAGTCGATTATTGTATTTGAAGAACTAGGACTTTGTCAAAAACAAGAAGACCAATTTGAAGGGAAAATCCAAGTTAGTGGGTTTCTCAAAGTCCAAGATAACTAAGTGTAACTCTACAGTTAAGGTTTATTAATATTAGTTTGATTTGAGTTTTTATATAATGCTGGATTTGTACTTTGCGAGTTGAATAACTGGATTGTATAGATATAGTCTTGTTTTACATTCAATAGTCCACATATGCAGATTGATCAAGTTATATAGAGGTTTTAATAATAAATTCCAGCGGGCTGAAGGTGCTTATTTTACATGGCGGAAAAAAAAAATGATTCATATTGTATGCAATTTAAAATGATACAGCCGTATGGTGTAAGAATTGATATTGTGGACTTATATAACAAGTATAGGACAAAGCTATTAGTGGGAATAATGATGAATGAATGAATTAGAACAGTAGGCTTGAGAAACGGAATGACAGTGTATCTTCACGGCTTGGGCAGATTTCGGCCGGAATTTACCTTTTTGACCCCTTTGATTGACTGGTTATTTTAGGGTATATTTGAGTTATAATTGAATTCTTTCTGTGTATATTTAGGTATGGAATTATTGGTAGAACCTGGCGTGATTTTGATAAACTAAGCCGTTTAGATTGATTGGTAAGTGGTATGGTTTCTTTTCATATTTGTTAAATATTTTGCTATATTAAATAATATTCAAAAAATATATGTTCATATATAAATTCAGATCGTATGTGAGATATTTGAATTATTTGTTTTTATATTAAATGTACGTAAGTGGCATTTTAAATTATTTATGTGTAGCATCGCTTGACGTATGCGTTTGATGAATGCTCCGTTTGAATATATTTGTTTGTATGTGATATTTGTCTGAACTCTTGGTAACTTTGGTTGAGTTAGCGGGAATGAGTTTCAAATTATTTTTGATCCGATATGGTACGGAGATAGGTATTTTTGGCCCTGGAGATGAAGGGGGGCATATGACCCTCTTCCTAATGGGTATAAAATTAGGACGAGATATCCTGTATTACTAGCAAGCCCTTACTGACCTTTGGGCCATTTATATTGTCCTTGTCTTGTATTGCATGGATTCGATTAATTGACATGAGTATTTGACTGTTCATTTTGTAAATTTAATAATTTGTCACTTATTTATAAATATTATTATCAAGTGTGCATAGTTATCAATTATTGCATAAGACATATGAGTGTGCATATATAAAGTATGCTTGTGTGTATGCGAACCGATTTTGAACTTGATTACTTACATACATAGCATATGCGATCCAATGGAAGGGAACTACCACTGCTTACTAAACTCGTGTTTTGCTCAACAACTACATAACTATTTTGCAGGTGTTCGTAAGATTTTCGTATCGGAGATTTGATGGTTTTGAGCCTTGTGTTCTTTTGGAAAGGTGAGGCACGACGGTAACGGGAGCCCGGAAGCGAGCGTGACGTAATACCTCTCAAAGATACAGTCTAGCTTGCTCATTTCAGACATCATCAAGGACCAGCAAATACTTTTTACCATCTAATAATTCCTTGAGTTGCTTGACTCTGTCTTCCCTAGTCTCAGCTTTTGACTTTCAGAATTAAACTGATTTTAGAATCAATCCAAAAAGGCCTATTGACATCGAAATCGTCCAATACGCACACCCATATTCTCGTGTCAAAATGCTTTTCAATCTTCAAATCATTGAAAACTTTACGAGTCAATGTGGTCTTCCCAATCCCTCCATTCCCCACGATAAGAAGAATGGAGACACTTCCACTATTACTCGTGGCTGTCAATTATGCTACTTTTTGTGAGACATCATCATCTCTTCCGACAAAACTCGTATCAATAGTAATAGAATAAGTCTGTCTAGCCTTTCTAAATCCACTAGGAGGAGAAAGATCACCAGTTGCAACTCTAGCTCCAATTTGTGACAAGAGGCCAAGATTGGTTGCTTCTTCATAATCAAGTCCAAATTGATATTTTTTATTTTGTTCATTTTGTTTGCCATTCTCAAAAGACATGCAACAGGATTGGAGAGTGAGAAGAAGCAGCATACCTTCCTCTTCATTTGATTTTGAATATCAACTTTGCGGCAGAGAATTTCGTAGTTGAAATCATCCAACAAATATTGCCAGCATCAAAAGCCGCACGTTCGAGCTCTTTTAGCCAAAGCTTGACATACTCCTGGGTGACTTGTTTTTTCTCTGCATCTTCATGGAAAGCTTGAATCATAATAAGTGATTTCTTCAATTTCTCCAAATCTTTCTTAAAGCCAGCAAAAAAGCCAATTTGTTCACAAGCCAGCAATAGTGCCTTGTCTAGTAGAATTTGTACAGCGGAACCAAGCAATACATCCGCCATCGATCAGATTGAGATTGATGTGGGTAGGAGAATGAAAATAAGAGAGGAGCCTTAGAGGGTTGACTTGCTCTGATTGCCAATAAACAGAGAATAGAATGCTTTGGGTGTGAGAGTTGTGACTCATTTTTTTTTTTTTTTTCCTTTCTTTAATGTGGTCCATATTTCTTGTATTTTGTTGCTTATTTTCTCGAACTGGAGTTACTCACTAGTGGTGTGACAATTGAAGATGGATGAGACACGCAGAGGTGGTTGGATTCGATGCTCGCCAAAATTGAATATTCTGACTTGTTTGATTCAAACATTATTACAAGCTTACAACTACTAAGTACATCTTGGGCCAGGCATTAAAGGAAAAAACATTTGTACCCTTGTATACCCTGGTCAAAACAACATTCAGAATCGTTATCAAGAAGGGGTCAGCTATGGGACGAAGGGCTGCCAGTAGAAGAGGGACGACATTTTTCAGCAACATTTCCAGGATAAAAATATACCTTACGCCTCGAAAATTTGCAAGGAACATGATTCTAGTATCAAATTAACTAAAAATCGCCAAAAAGCAACTAAACTAACTAAAATCTTGGCAACTTCTTCGTGCTAAAACACAACACAAAGTCATGTCAGGATAATAATCTCAATTAATAGAACATGCATGCTGCAATATTTATCAAAGAAACAACACAAGAATATGAATTCAGATCAAGGCAACTCTCCGAAATTTTATGCCAAAAGTTAGAAAAACAAGAAAAGCCTGATGCAAAATTGTAGTTTTCTCATTCAGGCATTTCGTGTTTCAACAAGCACGTCGTTGGCAAACAGAAAAATAAATTTATTGTATTCAATTTATATTTGTCCCAACCTCAAAATATTACAAACATGCCAGCAACCATCACAGGAAGTTTTGTTTTTTATCAACCATTTTCCTCTTTTATATATCTTCCAGTTTCGTGTGTGAGTGTGAGAAATGATGGAAGTGGTGGTGATGAAGCATGAGTATGTGAGTTGGATGTATGTGATGGCCATGTGCTTTGACCAAGGGCTAACGAGGGAAGGAAGAAGGCAGGTCAAACGAGTACAGATATAGGAGCGAACTGTTGGAGACCAAAGAAAGAAGGGTAGGTTCGGCATTTCGTTCTTTAATTCACTAGAGTTGGGTTAATTGGGGTAAGCTATAAGGGTGTCCATTAGTTAATCGGTTAATAAAATCGGTTAAAATTTAAAAAAGAGTTCTAAATTTTTTAATCAATTTTGATTTCAAATTCAATTTGATATAAAATTCGGTTAATTAAATTCGAGTAGTATTTGATACTCGATTTTGAATTTGATCAATCAAATTAAACTCGAGTTAGTTAGACCCTTAATATTGGTCAAAATCCTATAAAAAAAATTTTAATTTTATTTTATTTTTGTCATGTAATTTGATATGTTGTGTGAATTTTTATTAATAAATGATTCAGAAAAATAAGTAAAAAAAAATTATATAATGTTAATTGAATAATAAGCAATATAATTACGTACAATTTCATAATATCATTAAGTTGCAAGTATTAATAAAATACATATCACAATACTATTTAATGTGTGATTTATGGATACTAATTTAATAATATATTTAAGTATGAATTAATATATAAGAATATAATAATTGTATGAATTAAGTTAAAAATAAAGCTAATTATAATAATTATCAATAAATATATTTTTAATCGAATAACTAAATTTATATTTTTAGTGATGTACTATTTATATGTCAAAATATTTTACTAAAATTTTATTTTAATTATTGAATTCGGTAATTGGTTAATCCCGAATTCAAACACCTCTCTAGCATTTTCGAATTCATTAACTGTATTCATGAAATTTGGTTAACCAATTTTTGACTAAACTCAAAATTAACCAAATGGAATTCGAAGTCGGTTACAAATTTGATTAACCAAATACTTGCACACCCCTCGTAAGTTGTGGTGCATTTGTGAACCATTCATTACTTTGAAAGTTAGGACACATGTCAGTTCAGTGATTGTTACCACAAATCTCACAAGTTTTTGCTCGTCGCATATTTTCTAATTGCTCGATAATGTACTCAGAACAATAAACCTCATGTGAATTGGTAAACATGATGGAGATAAAAAAGAGATCAAATAATAAGTATACACAGTTAAATACAAAAATTTAAGGTACAAAAATAAATCAAACCGTTCCCCGACAACAGTGCCAAAATTTTGGTTGTGTTGTCATAAGCATCCAAAATTAAACAAATCTCAATATTAATGTAGTAGTGGTGAATCCAAGTCGTCCCACAGAGAAAGGAATTAATTAATATTCTTGTGCTCAAAGGTAAAAAAGGGGATTTTGAATAATTTCAATCTAAAAACTAGGGCAAAGGAGTGAACTGACGAGAATTCAAATTAAGAAGAATCTTGGTTTCAGTCATATCCACTATGAAAATTCTACTAGTCGATGTCTTTAAGGCTACATAATTCAGTTTTTATACCAAACACTAATTGAAAAACTAACCCGAATTCCAATTCAAAGTTGATTCTTATATCTTTTCTTAGATTGGTTAATTTTCAACACACAATCCAATTAACCATAACTATCAAATTAATCTAGACATGTACTAATGATTTAATTAATAGAAGCATTAAAATCAAGTAAGAACAATTAGGCTAATTAAACATAAGCACACACGGTTGTGCCAATTAGTTGATTATTTTTCTTAATTCAATAACGCTAATTGAGCAATCATTAAACTTAGTTACTTTATAGATTGAATTAAACATAAAAAGTTAAAACAATCTAGCAATTGATTAATTCTAATAACTCAATAGTATTCTCCAGCAATAGCAAGTTAACAAGAACAATCTTGAATTAAATTGCAGAAAAATAATCAATACTGGATAAAAAGTGAATAAGTTCAAGAACAAAAGGTCTCACAACCATGGCTTCAATTCCCTCGACCAAGAAGAGGGGTTTAGGCACTAAGTGCCATGGAAAAACAAGCAAGAACTTTCTGCTGAAAACCCGAGCTAAAAATGAAGAATAAAAGTGTCGATCCTTTTCTAATCACCCTACATGGGTATTTATAATGGGCACTAGGGCTACAATTCTAACTTAAGGATGAGAACGTGAAATTGGCTGAAACAAAGTCCAATTGGACGAAGAAATTTGTCGAAAATAAAAATCACGGAACCCTTCCAAGTCACGTGCACGTGCACGCCCTGATCCTCGCGCATGTGCCCGCGACTCAATCTTGGAATTTTGCTCTTTGGACACGGCACACATGCGTTGCACAACCCCAGAGCATGTGCGCTGGGCTTTAATACTGTGCTGATCACTTCCGACTTCGATTTTGACCTTGATGTTCTTGGAATTTGGAATTGTATAAAACACGAAAGTTGTATCTCTCTCTCTCTTAGCTTTCCAACGCATCTTGAATCAATTCAATTGGAGCTTGGACGAGAAAGTTGTGTTAAAAATACAAAACAATATCCAAAATAATTCCATACTCGTGCACATTTCGTCCTTGAAATTTTCTTTCCATATTTTCACCTGTTTCAGCCCTTTTTCACTTTAACCCTGCAAAAATTAAGAATAACCAAATTAAACTCAACACTAGCTCAAATCTCGCTTACGACACATAAAAACGTGGTAAATGACACATAAAATATAGCATAATTATATATTTATCAATTATTATAATAATATTTGAGTATTATTTGAGAAAAAAATTGCTCGGTGACCTTGAGACATATCAATAGGTTGGTAACTTATTTGGATTGGCCCTCTCAATGTTAACGTAACCTTTTCTTTTCTTCCTAGGTGTTTATGCAATATCTATTTTCTCCTCTGACATTTGGTGTTATTTGGTACTAATAACTAATTAAACGTTGTGTCTTGTGCGAAACTAATGGCATTGACGAATGCTGACGTTTGCTTAGGTATGTGTTTTGAATTCGCACCTTTTCCTAATGGGCAACGATATTGCCACAACATTCATCTTAATGCCACATCTCTTTTTTGTTAAATGGCAAAATTGCCCTTATTCCAAGGCCCACCCCAAATTGTTTACAACACACTTTCTTCCGCTCACGATTTTCACCAAAGTTTTGGCTTCTCCTCCATCCCTCCTATTTGGCTTTTTTGCTGTTGGTTTCATTATAGACAGATTAATCCTTTTTGACTCGTAATTTCCTAAATTAGGTTGTTGATGAAGGCTTAGAAAACTCTGCAGCAAAACCTCTACCTATATCAAGTCCAAAACAAAACCAAAAAAATTGCGGTACCCGAAGCTCCAGTTCTTGCGCACAAGTTGCTTCCTGATTTCCGGTATCCGTTGCTCTTGTACTCTCCTTCCCGGGTCCAAATGAACTCGCGCTAGTCTCTTTTAAATTTACTTTTTAGAAAGTGTTTGGTTCGCATTCGATAATAGGAATCATAAACTCTATTATCGATATGGATATAAATCATTTTTCTTTATTTATTTTATTTGAATAAAGAATGGTTTCATTACGTTTGATAAGTTAATAAATTTAAAACTCATGTTTCAAGTAAAGAATAAAAATGAGTAATTTTCTAACACTTTCATTCTCATAGAATCATTCCTTCAAATAATATTTATAAATATCATTAATTTTGATCCTTATTCCTTCCATTCATACTCATAAACCAAACACCTCTATTAAGATCTCGGAATTGATCCAAACCAATATATTTACTCTTTCTTTTTTTTTTTCTGATTTTTAAATTGTCCCATTTTTTTCAAATTATTTTGGGTTCTTCCCAAGAGGAGAAACGAAGGGGAAAATGAAAAGACTAATTTGATTTGCCAATTAGAAATTTGGATTTTGGGGTCAACTAGTGGGCTATTGGGATTTTTGTGAAACGAGAAAGAGATGACAATATTAGAGGCGAGTTATTATCAGACAAGGTTGAAGATAAAGAGATCCAATCATCCAAATCCTTTACATAATCCGCACATGATTCATTTGCATGAGGTGTTCCTGGAAAAGGTGGGTGGAAGAGCAGCAGACAGTAACAGGAATGAGAGGAAAGATTGCGAAGGGAAAAGGGATGGGGGTAATTTTGCCATTTAATGAAAAAGAGCTGTGGTAATAAGATTTTTGCTGTGGCAATATCATTGCCCTTTCTGAATTCATCAATCATCAATTCCAAAGAGTATGGAAGGGAAATTCTTACATGTGCCATGGACCCCTTGGTCCATGTGCCATATCACTTAAATGAGTGATGTGGAACAACGTCCATGACACTATGCCATAAATCTGGTCTATGTAAGAATTTTCTTCCAAAATTTAAGTCAAATTAGTGTATATGGTATCACTAAATCAATCTGGTACACAGAAGAGATCTAATATTAGACATTGAAGGAACAAAGTGAAAGTCTTCTCCTTCTTGACCATTTACTATTCCGATACTCTTACAAAATGTATCCAATTCTTTGAGGCCCTTAAAAAATTTCAATACATCTGAGTTCATCCACTCCCAAGGCATTGCAGTTGAGGAAGTCACTCCAATGTTTCCATTGAAGATTACTACAATTCTTAGTTTCACACAACTGTAATGACACAAGGCTTTGTAGGAACTGCTCTTCAATCTTCATATTTTGGAAACTTGATAACTTTAACAAGATAGCTTGAAGGATGTTGCACTCTAAAACCTCCTCCATGTTTTTATGTCTGTAACCATGTTTAAGGCAACAGTTAGATCTCTATCCTTTCCGAACTTTTTTCTTGTGCTTGTATTAAAAGGATAAGAATTGCAACAGATGCTAACAGAAATGATACTAACGAAAAGGAGAAGGGCTGGGGAGAAAAAGAAAAACAAGGCAGACTTCTAACATACCCTACAACAAATTAATAATAACATAATTCTTTACACTGAGAATAGAAGAAATAGATAATGAAAAAAATAGAGCAATCATAAGTGAAAGGATTACCTGAAAACCATGGCTGCTTCAAAAAGGATAACCAATAGAAACTGAAGGAACATGTCTGATTTTGTCAAAGTCCATTCCTTCTCGACCATCCACCAGTCTGACCCTATCACAGAATTTTTGAGGCATCCCATGAATCTCCAAGTCTTTGAGGCCAACAATAAATCTTAACCCATCTGGAATCATAATCAACCGCCGGCAATGCTGGATTTGCAGACCACAAAGATTAGGCATGGCTCCTTTATACACCCTCCAGAACTCTAAATTGGGCAACCTTAAAAGCCGAAGGGCAATAAGTTTGGGAAAGCCAAATTGATGACAAGTCAACTGGTTCCCTGTGTAGGCATTAGATTCTAACAAAAGGATTCTCAATTGAGGAAGCTTCCCTAGTGTTTTCATTGGGTCTTCTTCAATCTTATTGTCAATCATCCTTAAAAGATTAATTGGACAAGGCTTTGTAGGAATTGGTGTTCATATTCAGGAAACTTTATCACCCTAGCATCAAGGAACAAGTGATGTAGGTTGCCACACGTTAAAAGCCTTCTGAAAAGAGCAGTTCCTGCTTTTGAACTTCCAAAATAGCAGCCACGAATATGAAGGATTGTCTCCCATAACTTTTGACCATTCAGACTAATATGATTAATAGTTGCCTGAAGACTCTCATTATTAACTACTCTGACGGTAAGATAACGAAGATTTGTCAATTCTGAAAGATCTGAAATCTCGTACATATTACTGTCAAGTCCCACAAGTGTCTCCAGCTCACTCAAACCATGTAATTGCAGTTTCCCCGTTCTTGTTTCAGTCCAGCATTGGTCATTGAGGTACAAATGCCTTAATCTTTTCATCTTCCAAAAAATGTTTGGTACTTTTATACCATTATTTACCTGCAGATCAAGGGTCTCTAATGATGGTAATAATGCTGTTGATGATGGCAAGGTTCGTCCAATTTGCAACATTTTAAACTTAAAAGCCTCAGGTGGATGAGCTTCCTTAATTCTACTGGTAATCTTTGCCTGCCAAAGTCATAACCTTCAAATTTTAGAACTCTTAGCAATTTGAAGTCACGCATATGGACTACTTGTGGCCAAGTGATTACTTTTTCCCAAAATCTACTCTTTTCATTGATGCACAGAAGAGATCGAACATATAGATAATCTTCTTGTCCAAATATAGAATCGGCAACACCATCTACCTTTTCATCTATGTGGATAACTAATCTGTATGCATTAATATTAGTGAACGATAATGAATCCACAAAAGGCTTCTTACCACCACGAAAATCCACAACCCTGATAAATTCTTCCTCTCTTCCTTTCTGTAAACACAGGTCTCGCATCATATCATGGAGGCGACATGAAACAAACCTTCTAGCTCCAGCTATTGGGAGTTCAAGCATTTGCACTTGAACCATAGACCTCTGGACCAACTCATCCAAATGCTTATCCTTCTGCTATTTCCATTAATGTTTCTCCACTTCTTCGGTGTTGGGACAAAACCATGCCTTCTGCCATCCACAATAAATATAGTTGTTCAGCTTCAATGTCCTCATCTTCTCTAAAACTGCTCATATAAAGGAAACATGGTTTCAAATGATATGGCAGGTCATTATAACTCAAGGACAAAATTCGGGCTACTGCGCCTCCTTTTGCATCATCTTCTCCCTTACTGAGATATGAACCAATGTATTTATTCACTATTTGCCATTCTGTTAGAGAATCCTTCTTCTCTTTGAGAATCCCTCCTAGTACCGATATTGCTAATGGTAGACCCCCACACTTATGTACAATTTCAATTCCCACATTTCGTAGATTTGGTTCCATCTTGAAATCTGAAAAGGTAGTAGTAACCATAAGGAAGCTAATTAAAAGACACCTGATTAGGAGTTTTGGCTTTTCTGCTACGCTGGTATTCTCTTATTCTTCTTCTTTCTTCTGCATACAGGAGAAAACAGCTATAATATTGCGCCTTTCTTGACTCTTCTTTTTACAATTTTATATGATCATGTATTAATTTGTTTGCTCTACAATGCCAAAATCTAATATTTCTCTTCCTTTGCTGGCCAAACTTATATTTCCTCTTGCACATCTTTGCCCTTTTAAAAACTAGAAAACCAAATTCTTTAAAATACATATTGATGATTGGCACCAATCTTAACCAATGAATGTGATAATGTTTATGTATCAACCATCTAAAGGGAATGGTATAGAGAGTCCATCATAAGTCCATTCTTCTTTTCAACATTTAAAAGAATATATTATTGTACATGTAGAATTTCTACTCCTAAACTGGATTTTGAACTACAATGCTTCTTAGACATAGGTCCTTCATTTTTACCTCCTCGGATTCGACAGTATTGATACCATATATTTATAAATGGTTATATTACAAAAATAGTTTTAAATATTTAATTAATGAGTTTAACAATTCCCTTTTTCTTTTTTCTTGCCTTCTGCAATTTGGATGGTTATTAGTATACCACATATGAGATTAGATTCTTGAATAAAATGAATGATTATTTTCTGCATATATTGCACTTTTATATACTATAATTAAAAATCAAAACCGTTACATAATGCACTTCATTATTAATTTGTTATTAACAGACATCAAAAGGAAGAAGCACCCAAAGAAAAACACTACTCATACTTTTATAATAATAGAATATGCTATTACTTGCTCAATCTTTACTCCATCTGATCCCCAAGGTAATACTATTATGATTATGATAGTTAAGTCAACTGTTTTACGAGTAACCATTAGAATATGATCACTAGTAAAGTTTCTTTGGACTATTTTACAAGCCCAACTTATCATTATTCTTACTATTATTAAATTCTTTAAGGACACCTTAATGTTTTGAAATAAAATTATACTTAATTCACAATTGCACTATATCAAGTAAAAATGTTTGAATCTAGTCAACTCTGGGCCAGCAAGGCTGAGACAGTAGGCAGGGAAACGGCCTGGCCATGTTAAATGTTTGATTCTTTGACAGGTGATTAGTATCACAGATAAACCACAAAATGAACTGGTGCCCTAGCCTTGGAATTACCTACCATTCTCCTAAAATTTTTATTAACCCAAAAAAATCCTTACATGGTTCTTTTTTTTTAAAAAACCTCACCTAATCTAGATCAAAGATTCACTGTATGCATATTGTCCAAAAAATCCTCCAAAAAAGAAATTGCAGTCCATATTTAGTCTCTGATTCTCCAAATTAATAATAACAAAAATGTAGAACTGAAGTAACAGTACCTAAAGTATACCGTATTAATCATTTACCAAGTTAAAACATTAGGTATTCTTTTCGAGGAAGGTGATGTGTATAAGAGACTAGGTCAAATCAGCTAGATGTGTATAAGAGAATTCAGCTCATAGGTAAATCCAATTTCTGCCACTTTTCTGTTGCGAGTAGTGAGCAATATTTTGGTAAGCCCTTGAGCAGCATTAAATGAAGCAACTAGACTTTTCCATTCTTCCAATTTCCAGATATTATCAAGAACAATTAAACATTTCTTTCCTTTCTGAAATTCATAAAGCTGTTGGACTAACTCCCTGTCTCCCATGCACTTCACTTCTTCCTGTTTCTCTGGATTAAGTTGCAGGAAGACATCCTGTATAATGCTTCTAATTTGGCCTTGTTGGGTTACACAAGCCCAAGCAAAATGTTGGAAACAACGTTGAACATCCACGTGTTTATAGATTTTTCTAGCAAGAGTTGTTTTGCCGAGACCACCCATTCCCCATATAGATATTACACGATAACGTTTGTCATCATCAACAACATGTGACACCAATTGCTTAATATCTTCTTGCATCCCAACAAAGTATTCCTCAACCTCATAGGGATAAGTTTGCTGTATCCAACCACGGGGAATATTGTTGGTTCTGATTTCTTGCAGTACTTGAGCTTTCACCACTTTCAGTGATAGCTCTTATACCATACCTTTGTAGACTTGTAGTGAGATTGTTTATATCAGTTTTAACTTTTGAAATCTCCAATCCACGATTATGAAGGGATCTGCTTTCACCTAATAAGCAAAGATATCTGTTGAGGACTTTCTTGCCATGACCTCTTCTTGATGATGATCTCTTAGATGCAACTTTTATAGCAAACGTCTCGACAGCATCCTCAATTCTATAAGCAAGACTCCTGATCTCCCTTAGCCAGTTGCGGACACTTTCATCTTCACAATGTCTTGTTTCTGCATCTCTCAGGAAGCACTGCATCCGCTTTAGCTCTTTACTAACTTCTTCAACTTGATCTGTTACTCCTGACAAAAACTTGGCTTCCTCTACCAACACATCATGAAGAGTTGAAAGAACAGTAGAAATGATAGCTACAGACATTTTAGGATGTTTGATCTTATGCCAATGATAATTAATCTTTTGATGAGATTGATGAGGGAGTTGTAGTGTTAATAATCAAGTTGTAATTGATTTGTGATACTTAAATACTTGTGAACTTGGAGTAGTTGTATTAGAAATATTTGCTATCATGAGCAAATTTTAAAAAAATAAAATAAAAGAAAATCATACTTAAAATAACCTTGCAATTACCTAATCTAGAAATAAAATACAATCCTTAAGTGGTTTACGTCGGGGCCACACTTAATTAGTCCCTCAACTTTTTTCTATAACGCCAATAATCGTTCAACTTTTTTTTTTTTGCCTATTTAAACCTTAAACAGTTTTTTTGTAGCAGATTTGGTCCTTCACCCATTCATCAACCACGAACCATGGAAAATTTTGGACCTTCTTGTTAAAATAAAACCACAGCATCATTTTTTTCCGTGAATATTTTCGTACGTCAACATGCAGAGTTAACCCCTATCACTCTTATTTTAATTAGGTGGTGTCGTAAACCGGGTGCATGTACACAATAATTTACCCAGATACCTTTCCCTCCCCCTCCTGGAACCACCAGCTCCCTCTGTCAAAAGTTTCTCTCAGGCATTTCATCAAGCAGTTGGCATGCTTGCTTACATCTGAACATTTTAGACAAACTGCATGCGAATCGGGTACAAAATTTTATTCCAACCCAACATGTCCGTCATTCTTAGTCATCAACTCAATTCCAGATTCCACTTAGCATAAAAAAAAATAAAAACATCAAAAAATCAAGCCCGAGACAAGGGAAAGAAAACTTACCTGATCTTTAACGGGAGACACGAGAACGGCTGCGCAAGAGCTAGCCATGAAGTTGATTTTGGCTTGGCTCTGGCGCCGACCACTAACGACCCTGGTAGTGGCGATCTCCTTCGTGTGTGTAGGAGCAGGAACATGTTGGCAGTGTGCGGCTGCTGGAAAGGGGCCAAGAGAGAGTTGGGCGGAGGAGATGGTGGTGAAGGACTAAATCTGCCACAAACATTTTGTTTAAGGACAGACTAAATTGACAAAATAAAAAAATTTGACCTACTTTTGTTATAAGATAAAAGTTGAGGGACTAATCAACCCATATTTGCTCTTAACGCGGCGTCAGAGATTTGACGGTATACAGTACTAGCTTGGGAATAAAAACATTTGTCCTACATTTTGACCAAACAAACCCTAATTTGAAGAGTTAATAACACTTTGCCTCCTAACCTAGGTCAGTTATTACACTATATCCCCTTAAATTATAAATATATATACTTTATTCCCATTGACACTATTAATCTATTATCAATACTAAAATCATTAAGATAATCTAGTTAAATGACTAAAATATCTTTTGGTTCTATATTTTGATATTTTATTTATTTAAATTTTGATAGTAATGTGATAATTATTTAAAAATAAGTAAAAATAAACTATATAATAATATTTCAATATAATCTTATCAATATATTTCTCCATCATATTTTTAAAAATTTTGGAATTCTTTTTATATTATTTCGAAGTTGAATGTTTTTAATTATATTAGTATAACAATTTCCAAAAGAGCTTATTTTTTATTGAAAATTTTTCTTTAAAAATATTGTATAAAAATATTTTTTTTCTATAAAACTTTGTGATTTTTTTTATATTTGCTAATATTTTACATTTTTAATATTTGTCTTAACATGTAAAAACTACGATATTAAATATAATATAATTCAATATTTTCTCACATTCACTCTCTAAAGTCAAAGATATCAATATGTTATTATATTTTTTTTTTCAAATTCTTCTATAACTATTGAAAATCAATTAAATGTATGGAAAAAATAAAAATATAATAGTAAGGGTATTTCAGTCATTTAGCTAGATTTTGTTGATATTTTAAAAATTTTAAAAGATGAATATTGTGAATGGGAGTAAGTGTATATTTATATAGTATAGGGGGACAAAATATAATTACTACCTAGTTTAGAGGGGTAAAGTGTTATTAATCCTAATTTTAATTATATGCAACGTCATGGACCAATGTGAAGTAAGATAATAATGCGCCGGTCGGGCCATTGACTTGACTGAATGTACCTAAATGGCAAATATTTAGATAAACTCTGTATTTGGTTACATTTGTAAATTCTGTAGTGTGGATTAAATTTTAGAAAGTTTATGACACCAGTTGACGTAAGCAAGATTATTTAAGTTTTAATCATGACTACATGGTTTATAAGTAATGTCAAAAATCGGATATATTTAAATATTTTCTTACCTAAATCCGCTTCTCTTGTTGTCAGTAATATGAGTGAATCTTACTGGTTGTTTTGTAATATGGAATAGATATAATATTTATTGACATAATTAAAAATTAAAAAATTTGTATTATTTTTTAAACATTTAATATTATAGAATACGTATATTGAGAAGTCCTAGCAACAAATTTTCCCAATAATAGTAGTTTTTTTTTCCATTTAAAAAAAAAAAAAAATAAGTATCTATACTTACTATGTGCAAGGGTCAATTACAAGGAATTTCCCCATGATTTGGTTAATATTTATGTTAGAGACAGGGGAAAGTCTCCTTATGATTTTTAAACCTATAATCTACTCTCTTGTGATTTGCATTAAGGTGAAATTGTTAAATGTTTCATTAAAATGAATGTTAGGAGGCTAAATTTTTTTTATTTGAACGGTTATTTTAGTCATTTAAATCTTCTAATCAAAGTTAGTTATGTATTTTAATATAAAACGTAATTTTTTTCTTCTAGCAGAGGGGTTTTTCAGGCAATAGAGGAGTATTATGGTTAAGTGTATTTTAGACTTTTTACATAAATCCGTTAAGTTTTTAACTTTCTATCTATTTTACAAAAACATTCAAACCACAAGAGGGCAGATTATAAGTTTAAAAATTATTGAAAGGTAACGTGAACAATAGCCAAATTACAAGAAGATTCATTATAATTTACCCTATAGCATGAGTACGAGTTTGATATGATGTCATTATTTATTTTGCTAAATTTACTCTTATTTTTTATATTTATTTTTTCTTTTTTTTCTAATATTTTTGTATAAAATTATATAAGTTGATTTCACATTCATAAGATGTTCTTCGTCACTTATAAGTAATAGTTAATAACCTACTTATTCCATATTCTTTTAGTTATCTTCTAACAATTAGTTCTAGATCTCAAATCTATTTTACGAGTATTCAACAACACCAAGAAGTAATTAGACTACTATATACACACGAGTAAAACATAAAGAAGCTAAAGAGAACAAATCAAAAGATTTTGAAGAACATAAAAAAGTCGTATAATCTGTAATAATGTAAGAAATCTTCGACGACTTTTGCGGAGCTTCGGTCGTACGTTGGAAGTTTACCAATCAGTAATAATGCTGAGGAAACTGGATAGGAATATTGCATCGTCATATTTCATGCGAAAGGCCGCCTCTTTATATTGAGCCAAGACCGAGAAGAAGGCTTGTTGAAAAGTTGGAACCTTCAAATTCAACAGTCAAACAAAGATTAGTTTTCCATGATTAATTAAGAGTACCAAAAACACGTTTTCTTGTTCTTTTTGTGCAATTGAAAATTTATGCGATTTCAATTTCTCCTTTCCTCATCAATGATTTTCTTGTCTAAATCAATTTGTACAAACGAAATCAAAGTAGGATGACATGCAATTTTATCATATAAAACTATTTAATTGAATCCAGTAAGTTCTAATGTATATTTACTGTCAACACTCAACAATAAATTAATTGATATGCGTTGATCCTTCTGAATCAAATTTGAAAGTAATATCTTTTTTAATCCATTGCCTAATGACTATGAGCAGGTGCATATTTGATTTCATTATGCTTTCCTTAAAATTCCATCAATTGTTCGAGTACATATACGGTTGACATTCTCCAACAAAGGTAAGTATCAAGTATAAAATAGTTCAAAATTATCTACTACAAAGGTAAGTATCAAGTATAAAAATAAGTATCAACTATAAAATAGTTCAAAACTATCCACGTTCAAAACACTTGAGGGAAAAAGGGTTGAGTTTTGTCTAAGAGAGTAGATTTTAGAATAAAAATTAGAACTTGTCAAGAGAATTAAAAAGTAAATTTATAAACTTGACTTATTATTTTATTATTTATATCTATAATTGATCATTCGGATTGATTCACGAATTAGACATCAAATATTTGATGTGTTTAAGAATACTTTTATTGCAAAGATAAAATAATCAAAATACCCCTAATAGATCGAATTCAGAACCACGTGTATATTTGTAGTGGGGGAATTATTTTGACACATCTATTAGGTTTAACATTTGTTTGAATCCCTTGTCCCTACATTACTTCCTCAAAGTAAGGAAAGAAACAACAAAAAATGAATACATGTCTCATATTTACTTCATGTCTGTCTGACCTAAGTTCATTCTTCAAACATTATATCACCTGGTGAGAAGCTCTTTCCCACAGATTGAAGGGCGAATTTACATGAATTAGGTGATGGGAAAACATGGAAAAATAAGAAGAGACAGGCTCCACTTTCTTCCAAAAGCTGCCCCAAGACCACAGAATTGATTTAATTCTCATGAAAAATTCTATAAGAGACAGCCCTTGGTCACATGAATCAGTTTTATGACATTGAGCCATAGATCCCTTGATTCAGAAAGAAACACATCACCAAATATCAAGGTACATCATTCAAACAAGTGAGGTGTTTCTTTCCAAACCAAGGGTCCATGGCGGTTGCTGTAACAATTTCCCCTCTTATTATGTCTTCAATTACCAAGACCATATACACTGGGCTGGACAGGCATAAGCGTCCAATTGTTTGAAAGAAGTTCAATATCAGTAACTGATGCTCCAGTGATAGGCTCATCTTCAATGTCCTGGAGTGGAGGGACATTCATTCATCAAAAACAAGGTCAATAAGATGAGCATACATTGAAAACACTAACGAAGCCACCTTTGCAATTCAGTCTCATCTTTTTCCCTCTCTCATGGGTATCCCAGAAACACCAATAGCAGATTGAGATAAATCATATGTATATGGGTGTCTATAACTTCATTATGATACAAAGCATTATCAAGAATAGATTCATAGATCTATTAGAACATTAAAAACTCAATAAAAATCTCAACAAAGTACCAATGCTTTCTTCCTTTGGCTTTCCCTTCTGAAGCGGATGATATAGGAAGAGTAAGAATGCAACAAGACGAATATGAGCTTTCATAACCCAAAACTTGCCTCTGTATTTTACTATATGTCAATGGTCAGCTTAATTACATTTCACGCAAGCATAGAGAGAATGACTAACAGGTCAAAAATTAAGAGGAAAATCACGAATTGTGAAGTTCTTCAATGACTTATTACTCAATCCTCTCAAAGCGCTCTGAAGCCAACAACGATTCAAACCTTAGGTTGCATAGTGCATGTCATATGCATATAAACAGGGCAGCCGCATTTTGCCTCCAAGTCAATTTCAAATATTGTAATTTCAACTCCTGGATATGTAAAGTTTCTTTGGCAGTTTACCTACCAATTTAGAGAGTGCTGCTTCAACGTCCATGTGCATATCATCTTTGGCATACTCTGCACTTACCACATGGTTTACCTATCTCTGATTATTGAGCAACTCGAGTCCAACAAATTCTTTTGTTCTGTGTCGAGATAAAGATTTTTCTGTGAGCCTCAACTTCTGATCCCTACAAGAAGAATGACTCGACTAGGCAATCACTGCAGGAGCAAGTCAGAAAGAATAATCTAGCTGTACTTTCCAACACCAAGAGCATAGTTATAATTTTTCTTTGGAAATAAATCACCAGAAATCTCCGCAGCTACAACTACCATTAGAGAACTTATGGTATCTGTTAACATCCCTGACTATTATCTCCCTCTCTACTACTATGCTGAAATACTTAAAAGCCTCATGACAGTCCCTACAAATCCTCAAATTCTTAACAATTCTAAACGCCTTCCCTGGAGGTGCTGCCCCACACAACACCCCGAAAGCCAGAGCCAGCTTCTCACCATGAGCCATTAGTGCTTCCTTCTTTTCTTTTTTATCGACATCATGCAACATCTCATCTAAAACTGGCTCATATCCTAATTTCTCAATTTTTTCCATTACATTACTCGGCTAACTTTGCATTTATTGCATCCTTCCTTTCATGTCTCTTATCTGCAGCTAAAAACTCATGAACCTCACCTTGTACTTCAATCCAGCTCCTCCCACCCTCCTTTTTTACATTCATCTCTTTCATCATCTTCCTTACATCCTTAACCTCATCCCACCTCTCTACACCTGCAAATGCATTTGCTGAAATCACGTAAGCCGAGTCATCATTCGGATCCAACTCCAACAACTTCTGACCCATCCTCCAAGCCATGTCAGCATCACCATGATATGCAGAAGTAGCTAATAATACACGCCATACTGCTGCATCTGGCTCGAATGGCATTGTCAAAGCAACTCTTTCTGCCTCCTCTAACCATCCACTTCTCCCCAATGCACCAATCAAACACGTATAATGCTCAAGCCCTGGCTCAACCTGATACTCCACTCTCATCCTTGTGATCCAATTCCTACTCTCCTCAGCTAAACCCGAATTATAAAGTGCAGTCAAAACAGCCACTCAAAAACTATAATCATCAGGTTTGAAACCTTGTCCCTCCATTAACCCAAAAAGCTCTAACACAAGATCCTTGTCCCCTTGTTGTGCATACCCTGCCATCATAGCATTCCATCCAAAAATACTCAATTCCCTCTCTAACTCATCAAAGAGTCCACGAGCACCCACGACAAGCCCGCACTTCCCATATGCATCAATTAACGCCGTTCCCACAACTACATCCAAATTCAAACTGGTCACCAAAGCATGCCCATGAATTATCCTACATTGCTCAAGCATTGCAAGCTCAGAAACCGCCTTTAACGCCCCCGAAACGCTTTGTATCCTCGACTCCAACCCAACCCTCTTCATCTCGCCAAAATAACACAAAGCCTGAACAGGCTTCCCATTTTGGGCTTGAGAATTAATAATCGAAGAATAACAGACTTCATCTCTCTCGCACATTCTATCAAACACCTTACGTGCATCCTCAACAAACCGACTTTTACAATAACAGGAAACGAGTGCCATGGAGGCCGTAAAGGGGTGGGAATCACAGGAGAGTTTAATGGCAAGGGAATGGAGTTGGAGAGCAAAGGGTAGTGAGGAAAGTGATGCGCAAGTGCTGAATAAATTGGAAAAAGTACGGCTGTTCGGCAGAGTGGACTCGCGAAGCATGGAAATAAAATGGTGGAAGGCAAATGGGGTGTTGGAAAACGCAGAGATAAGAGCTGTCCATGAGACGACATTCCGGTCGCGGATTGTATTGAAGATGCGGAGGGAGTAAGGGTGGAGACTGGCTTTGGAATAGAGGGTGATGAGGCTGATGAGCAAAGGTATTCGAAGGTGGTGGATTCTGATTGCTCGTGCATGTATGATTCGTGGGTCTGTGTTCGGTGCGGACATTTGTTGATGTCTTGTTTGACAAAATTGACATAGAATAGAACTAGTTTATGTAGGAGTACTTTGTTTTGTACTTCCAATATTTCAATCCCTTCATTTTAGACTTTAGATTTTGCTACAAGGTTTATAATAAAAGCTAGTTGAACATTTGAGCAAATTTGAATGTTCTGTTACTCTGTTCAAGTTATTTGTCTATTTCTTTTTTTTGCCTAATCTCAAATTGAACCGACATTGCATTTAGTGAATACGAGATTAGTTATTTTAGTTTATTAATATAAGAGCGTGTTCTTTGCACGTTTAGAATTATCAATTATTTGATTTTTATTGTTATGAATTAAAAAGTAAAGCATATTTGAATATACCAACTGTTTCATTTTTTTTAATTCATTTAATTTTTCGCTTATATAATTTCTGTTTCAATGTTTAACTAATACAAAGAATTTTTATAGTTCGTATGAGTTTAGAAAAATATTTACTCATAGGTGATTTTACACAGGTATTTTCTTTAGATATACTTTGTTAAAAATATAAGAAATTTGTTTAATTTAATAGTTCAAGCAATTTCATAAAACTTAAATAACTGTATCTTGTGAATAACACATCTACTTTGCAATTTTTAAATTGAAGTTCATTTCCTTGATTGAGAATTATTGAGTATTCTACAATGAGCGTGTTGGTACTCTATTTGACTTCAAAAATAGGAAAATTTAAAATATTATCAAATTGGAGCATAATGTATGACATGAAATATATTAAAATTTATTTTTATATCCATTATGTAATTTTAGTAACCAAAGAAGATAGTATAGTGTTGAAAAATATTAACAATTTATAATATTTATTAGAACCCTTTATCTCTTTAGTTATTCAAATTTTATCCTGACAACTTTAGATTTATCAAACACATGAAGATATTATTCTTGAATCCCTATACCTTTTTTAGAACCAACTTATGGAATCATTCGTGTGCAAATACTAAATGATA